>CARXXK010000001.1:93969455-94308632 GCA_949089665.1 Macrosiphum euphorbiae | reverse complement strand
AACCAAGTTGGTGAATGTAATAGTTTAGAAATATAAGGATTTCCATTTCCAAAATCAACATCTCCTTGACTAATAATAAAAATATTTCCTTCAGTCAGAATTTCATTTAGATTATATCTAACATTCTCAGAATTTTCAAAATATTCTAAAGCACAAAATTTCACATAACATTTATTTTTTTTTATACTTTTTTTTATATAATTTTGCATTAATTTCAAAAAATTAAAATTTTTTAGTCTATATTGATTAATTGGTATACCCTTGTATTTTTTATTAAGTCTACAAGGTAAAATTGTTTGATCTATATCATTTTTTTGATGACGAATAGATTTTAAATGTGAAGCCCAACTTTTGTAACCAATTGTTAAATTACATTTATCACAAGTTTTAGCAGGATATATTTTTTTATTTAATACATCCATTTTATTGTAAGTATCAATTTCTTTAATTAAAGATTCAATTTTATTTAATCCATCCATTCTTTATTATATTCTTTATTATTTTTTTTACATTCATTTTTCAATAAAAATAATTTTTATTTAAAATTCTATTTAAATAATAGAAGATGGTTTATATAGATATCACTTCCTTTAACTTAGGTCATATTATTAAAATTTTGTTTTTTGTAACTCTTGGTTATAAAAACTCCCTATAATCTCTTCATTGTTTAAATCTATAATTTTATAGGTAATAGGATTTGTGTTTAAAATTTCATTAACTATAAATATTTCTTTTGTCCAATTATTAATAAATTTATTACCAAATGTTTTTTTAGAAGCTGTTATTCTTACTCTATCACCTACACTAAATTTAATTTTTGGTTTAGGTTTGTTTTTTGAAGAAAATAATTTGTGAAAAACAACATCTTCGTTAGATTTATTTACTTCACAAGGTCTCATACCAATAGATCGATGTATGTCTTTGAAATTATATTCATATATTAAACTTTGTAAAATTTTAATCCATTTTTTTGAATTTGTAACTTCAAATTGTAATCTCATTTTACTGTTTAATGTCCTATTAAATCTTTCAATAATTGACGATTTTTCTTCATTTTGAGTGTGATACATTTTAATTCCATATTCTTGCAAAACTTTTTTAAAATGTTTATTTTCAAATTCTAAACCTTTATCTGCGTGAAGTAATTTTGGTGCTTGATGATTTTGTGATATAGCTTGTTTTATTATTTTTTTAAATGCTTCTGAAACATTAATTCCATCTTTCTTTTTGAGTTCTAAAGCCCAAGAAAATTTTGAAAATGTATCTAAAACAGTTAATATATAAGAATAACCCTCATTTTCATCAGAATAATTTCTCATTATAACTAAATCAGCAGCCCATAAATCATCAATACCTTTAGTAAAAATTCTTCGTTTAGGAAATTTTTTTCTAACTGGTTTATGAAGTTCTTTAGCCAATATCATTTTATCTGTATCATTTAATTTTTTATTGGAAATATTATGTCCAATTGTAGAATTTTTTATAAATTTACTTTTATTTGTGTTACACTTGAAACATTTTGATGAAATTCTCAAAATCTACCATTAACTGTTTGAATTTTAGTTGCATTAATATTTTTTGTTTGAATTTTACATTTAAGACAATATATTAGATCGTCACCATTCATTTTATATTATATTAAATTTTAAATAAATTGTTTATAGTTTTTAATAAATTCTAAACATAAATGTCCACATATAGGTGGATCATCATAATCTTGGAATTTATCATCAGTATATTGAAGGTTATTTTCACCTAAATATTTTACAAGTTCTGGAGGAGGAGGCATTCCAAATGAATCGAAATAAATTTTTTTATTTTTATTTTTTTCCATGCAACCCAATGTGACCCGTCTTGAGTAGAATTATTTAAATTTAATATTCCACATTCATTTAACAGTGGTTTAAGAGGTAATTCATCTCTCATGAAACAACCTCTGAATATTTTTATATTATTTCCAAATTGTATTATATCAAAATTACTTAGCGGTTCAATTTTTAGATATTTTTTTTTCAAATTTTTTATAAATGATGATTTATTGAAATTATTCATTTTTTTCGATTTTTTTTTTTTTCTTCAATCCAGAACCTTTATTTTCCATTGCTTTATTATGTCGAATTGTTTCTTTTACAATTGCATTTTTATAATTTTTATCATTAACACTGTTGTAAATTGCAGATACACCTCCAACTAACGCGCTAGCTGCACCTATCCCTGCAAAAAGTAATGGTAAAAATCCACCTTTTTTATCTTTAATTTGTGAATTTCGAATCTCTATTCTTACTCCAGATTTTTTATCCTTAGCGTTTTTTAATTTATCTAATTGAATTTTATCTAAATTATAAATATTTTCGCCTTTAAATATTTTGTTACTAGCAAATTGAAGTGTTGCATTAGTATTATTTTTATGAGCTTCTTGTAATTTTTTAATTTGATTTTTATTTAATTTAAAATAGTACGTCATTTTATAATACAAAATATTATAAAATTTATTCATATATCAAATTCATTCCTAAACGTCTTTTTCCTTTCATTGCATATGCAGTTATTATAGCCGGAATTTTTTCAGATATAGGACTATCAGGATCATTATATCTTTCCAATGCTTTTTGTTGTAAAACTTTATCAGCAATATGTCTTGATTTAATGTCTTTATGATTTTTGTAAAAATAATCGTGTTCTCTTGCAGCTTCGTCTAATTTGTTGATTGGTTGTATATTTTGTTCTTCATTTTTCTCTAAATCTGTAAATGGTCCTAAATATTTATATTTAGGATAATGCATCGGAGGTAAATATTTACAATTCAAAAAATCATTAAAAAAGCCTGCACCTTTTATAATTTTCTTTGGTAAACTTGAAATAAATGACCATAAATATATCGGACCTTTATCGGGAATATCAATTCCTTTTTCCATTATTTTAATACAAAAATTAAGTATTTCAAGTTTTTTATTATGAAAATAATTATTTCCTACTCTTTCTTCACTAGATATATAATATATTTGTTCTCTTAATTTTTGTATATGTATATCATTTGTTATTTCTTTTGGTAAATTTATCACATATTGTAGTAAATATTCAATACCTTTAGGATCATCTATTAAATGTTCCATTTTTGTTTTAAATAATTTAAGAATCCCATGTAGTTCATTATGATAAGTATAATTTCCTGCTTTTTGTTCAGCTGCTATTAAATGTAATCTTTCATTTAATTGTTTCATATTATCTATCCAACGATATTCAATTTCATTATTTGTATAATTCATTAAACCACTTCCTTTATTCTCTGTTGTTTTTGTAGGTTTTAAAATTTCTGTTGCTTTTGTAGGTTTTAAAATTTCTGTTGTTGGTTTTGGTGGTTTTAAAATGTCTGTTGTTGGTATTGTAGGAAAATCTGGTATTGTAGAATTTAAATTTTCTGTTGGTGTTGTTGATGTTTTTTTTTCTATTTGAATTTTTTTCCAAATAGGACTAATCAATTTTATATATTTGTTACCTCCACTTGATCTAACACTATTTGTATTTTTATCAAAATTTTTGTATATTGCATCTGTTTCAAGTAATATTTGTGTATATTTTTCTAAATCATCTTTATTATATTCATCTTGTTTTGGAACATCTGATTGAGTTAATAGACTCCACATACCTGGAGTTATTTCACGTTCTTTACCTTTTAATATTATATTATCTAAATTAAATGTTATTATTTCTTTTCCGATCGAATGTTGTTTAGTTTTTTTATTAAAATTTATTCCAAATGAATTATGTTCAGGTAAAGATGCTAGAGCTATACTAGAATTTTTACCTAATATTGTATCAGGAGGCAAAGGAGATGAATTTTTTAATTTTATCGGAGAACTTTTAGGTGTTTGAATATTTTCATAATCCTCTGTACTTAATATTCGTAATAGCTCTGGATTACGAGGCTTATAAAGAGTTGTAGGTATTAGCATTTTTTTAATATCATTATCAGTTTTAATAGCAACCTCTTTAACACCATTAACAGATGATTCAACTTTTGATAAACCTTCTAATATTGGTCCAAATTGTTTTACTTTATCTTCAGCTGAATGTATATCGTCTATAACTCTTTTTCTATAGTTACTTTTTAAATTTTTTTTAATATTAATTATTTTTTCTATGTTTGCTAGTGAATATTCTTTTTCTTGTAATTTTTTTTCATCATCTTCATCTTCATCTTCATCTTTTCTCAAATTATTTACCTTTTTTTCAGAATGTGATAAATTTGATTTTTTAAATTTTGTTCAAGATGAATTAATTCTTTAATATTTTTAGGGTCGTTTTCTAAATTAGTTCCTTCCTTGAAATTGTTTTGTGTTTCTGATGGATCTGTAAATGTAACTTTTTTTAAATTTTTTTTTATTATTTTTCTTAAATTGTTTTGAGTTTGTTTAACATTCATTTATTATATGAAAAATATTAATTTTTTCATTATCAAGTATTATTAAGTATAATCATATTAAGTATAATCAAGTAGTTTTTCAAGTTTATAGTACAAACGATTATTGAGTAGATCGATTGTTATAAATCCATAGTCATTTTTCCAACAATCTGAACATAAAGTTTTAAAATCATTGAAAGAAATAGTATTACTTAAAAAATCATTCCAAATGTTTTTAATATATTGAGTTGATTTAAAAACTATTAAAAGAGTTAAATTATTTCTTATATATTGTTTATTTGCTGAACTATAACATTGATTTAAAAAAATAACTGAAATATTTTTTGGTCTTGATCTATTCATATATTCATAAATAGGTTTTTGTTCATCTAAAGGAATATCATCAAAAACAACTAAGCTATCACGTTCACATTCGTCTACAGATATAATATCTGTATCAGATATATAAAAATAAATCTCAGGTATACCTTCAAATATTTCTATTAGATCATTATAAACTGGTTGGTCGATACTTTTTGTAAAAATATATAATTTTTCATAATTAGTCCAATGATTTAGAACTATATTCCTCAACACCTCTGTTTTACCAGAGCCTGATGGACCAGTTATTTGAAGTCGCATAGGTAAATGAAATAAAGATTTTATTTTATTTTTTATTTTATATGGTTTTATTATAATAAGATTCATTTTATTATAAAAAATTTTTATAATAAAAAATTATTATTTTTTATAATAAAAAAAATTTTTTTTTTTTTATTTTTACTATTATAAACAATGTATAATATTTTTAAAAAGTATGATCAGTTTATTGAAAGTGTTCAATATAAAACTTTTACACCTATAAGTAACACTCAACTTAATACACCTAATAAAGATACCATTTTTAAAATAAATAACCAGGATAATTTTCTGGATATTAGAAAAGCAAAGTATTATATGTCTGGTAAATATTTACAAAAAGATGGAAAAGAATATCCTAAAGGTTCAAAAATACAACTAATTGATGATTTTCCTAAACATTCATGGACTAAAGTTCAAGTTAAAATACATGGTAAAACAATAACTGAACTTGAGAATGTAGGAAAAGTAAGTACAATTAACGGTGTGATAAACTGCAACTCTTTGGATTCAAATGGACCAAGTATAAACTCAGGCTTTGTAAGCAAATTTAAAGGTGGAGGTAATTTTAATGTTATGGGTTTATTATCAGAATTTGGTTTACCATTTTTCAATGACATTTCAATTCCTGTTATCAATTGTGATATGGAATTATGTTTTACTAGAAATACAGATGATGATGCATTACTAAAAAAAGATGTAGTTACTGAAAATGGTAAAGAGGTAAGAAAAACTGTTATAGGAACAGAAGATGGTAAAATTATTATTGAAGAATTTTCAATTAAAATTCCAGTTGTACGATACGCTGCTTTACAAAATGTTTTATTGGTAAATGAAATAACTACATTTTCTAAAGAAAAAAAGTATACTTTTAATTTTAAAACGTGGCAAATGATTGAGGAAAGAAATATAAAAGGAAAAACTATTAAAATTAATGTAACAAATGAATATCGGGGTAGAAATGATCCTACGTTTTGTGGTTTTGTTTTTCAAACAAATAAATTAAATACTCAAGATCATGATCCTGGTGAATTTGATCATTGTTGTGTTAGAAGCTATAGTTTTGAATTAAATGGAATAAATTATCCTGCAGAACGTCAAGATGAAGATTTTAATAATAATAAGTTTTGTCAATTTTATGATGATTTGATGTCATATAAATTAACTTATCATAAAAATACTCAAGAACTTCCATTGATGTATAATGATCCAACTGATTTTAAGGATTATAGATCAATATTTCTAACTAAAACAGTTTATCAACCAGAAAATATCCTTTTTAATAAAAAAAATATTATTTTACATATTGAGTTACATGAAGATTTACCTAAAGATACAATTTGTTATATTTTTTTCATAAGAGAAGATGAATTTTTGTTTGATGTTGAAAAAGGTACTATTGAAGAAATATAAAAATATAAAAATATAAAAATATAAAAATATAAAAAGTTGGAGTACTCCAACCTTTATCTCCTAGTGACTATTATTTTCAATAGAATATTTCTATTGAAAAATAATTTAATATTTATTCTTTAATTAAATCAAGATAAACAATAAAATCATCATTATCAAAAACATATTTTTTACCATTTTGATCTATAATATCTATTTTTATTTCTTGAAAATGTCCTTTAACAGGTATGTATATTATTGAATTAGTTTTTATATATGGATTATCATAATCATAATAAAAATTATACAAAACATCTTCCTCGATGTGATGACTATCCTTAACAGATGAAAAAGATTTTTCAATTATATTGCAATGTACTTCTAATAATCGTTTATTTATATTATTATTATTTAAGCCTTCTCCAATGTGTTTATATAAAAAATACATTTTATCAATCCCTAAACTTGTTTTAAAATTTTGATCCATCAAAAAATCAGTTTTTGAAGTAAATGTAATACAATTATTATCATTTTGTAATTTAATACCTAAGGGTAATTTACTATTCAATTGATCAATTGAATAATTTCCCTTTATCATAGTTTTAATGTTATTACTTCGACTCGTTATAACACCATTAAAATTTTTAAAGAAACCTTGTGTATAAAAATGTATAGAATTCTTTAAATAAGGATCTATAACAAAACTATGCAAGTTAGTATCAATATTTAATTCATTTTTTTCATTTATTGTAAGTATTATACCATCATTTGAGTTTCATTATCCAAGCTTCCAAGTTCTTCACAGTAAATCTCAATTGGATTTGTTGACGTAGTTGCTGCCTTATGTTTCATTCGTGCTAAGCATTTATTGACTTCAACTTCATGCGTGTCTGGAGGATGAGTATGTGCTTTATCGATTATTGGTATTTCAGTAGGATTTTCTTTCGATGTTTTTAATTTGCCTGGACACTTGAGACTCGACGCCTTAGAGCACCTCCAAACATCAGATATTAAAGTGCTGTAATATTTCGTATACATGTGGCCAACAAACTTTTTCCGTATTTTTATTAGATTTTATTATTTGATGTGACATTTCAATTAATAAAAAAAAAAAAATAATAATACTTATTTAAAACGAAGTAGAAAAAACGTTGAATTTTTATATGAGAGTGGTAATGAACGCAGCCGAGCTGTTATCTCGTAGCTTTGGACAGACTTCAGTCAGCGATATTATATTTGGGTATATTGGGTGATTTTGTAATCTATAATCGGCGTGTGATTTGGAAAAACTTTGGTGTCATAAGCCGTTATCCGAGCGCGTTATCCGAGCAGCGATAACCAGAATATTGGGTTGTAGGACACTTTGTACGGTCACCCACAAAAACATGATTGTACGTAATTATTACATTTATTACAACATTTAATAATTATATGTTACAGGTATATAGGTATATTTTACAAGTTACAAAAAATTTATATTAATAATTTATATTTTCGTTATTATATACGAGGTAATGTTTATGGTGACTGTAAAATGTTTAACTTGCTTTTTTTCATATGCTTTTTTCATTTGCTTTTTTTTCATTCGCTTTTTTTTCATTTGCTTTTTTTTCATTCACTTTTTTTTCATTCGCTTTTTTTCAATTTGCTTTTTTATCCATATGCTTTTTTTTCACTTACTTTTTTTTACTTGCTTTTTTTTCCTTTGCTTTTTATTCAATTGCTTTTTTTCCTAACCCCGTATTATTGTATTAAACTTGGAGCGGTGTACTGTTCGGGCTCACGTATTTTATACATTGCGCGTTAAAAGTGATAATTTGAAAACAATTTCTTAAAACACTAAAATATTTTTTAAATTATGTGTTATAATTCGTATAGTGTCGCTCCCATGCAAATTTTTCAATTTTTATTTTCGGAAACCTAGTTAAATCAACGTTTTAGAATGATTGAGCAAAAATAATTCTGACACCCACCCATGGTGGTTTTACATAACAAGTCGATGGATGTTTTTGATTATAATTCACTGAGCGATCGCAGCCAGGTACGTCGGGTATATATAAAAATACCCAAAATTTAAAATACCTATAACTTTCAAATAAGTCTGACCACCAAATTCAGACTTCAATGTCATTTTCAATTAAAAACTAAAGATTTCCGGCAATTAATTTTTGCAATATCGTTCTTAATTCGTTGTAACTTGTACTATCGCGATGGAGTGTTGTCCGACGATTTAATTTAATGGTTAAAACCGGTTTATTTTTGGACGTAGATGACGTTATCACTGGAAGTAAAAAGAGCGTTTCAATTTACCGTTCTTCGTGGTAATTCACTTTGATCGGGAACAAGAAAATAATGTTAAAATTCATAGACGCGACAGCCAAATCTGACCTTGTTAGTATTTAGGTTTTAGAACTAAAATTTACTTTTGAAATTAAATATACTAATAAATTGTGCACGACAACATTTTTAGAAAAATTAAATAGTAAGTATGAAGTCACATGTGAGCCATGGTTATGTTAGAATAAGTGGAATGGACTGACAAAGAAATATTATTTTATCGATATTTAATGACTATGTAATGATTTTACAGCTAACAACAACTTCTTGGGGTTTTATCGACTCCGCCGTTTTAATATCAATTCCGCCGGATTTTTGTTTATATTGATTCCGCCAGTTGTTTATTTATGTTGATTCCGTAGACTGTTCATTAAACAATAACCAAAGTATCATATTGTACAGAATTTTTTTTTAATTAACAGCATAGGTTAGGGTACACTTAGTATAAAGTAAGTTTTATTTAAATAAGAACATTGTCGTCCATAACGGATAATATTTATTAAAATAATAAAATAATACCTATAACTCAAATATCTAGTGATTATTATTTTTTAAAAAATGAAGTAAGATCGTAATATTTTTAAATAGAGTTATATTATAATATAATATGGTCAATTTTTTAAATAATTAACAGTATATAGGTTAGGGTACACTTAGTTTTCCATAATAGTATAAATTAAGTTTTATTTGAATAAAAACAATTCAAACATTGTCGTCCATAACGGATAATAATATTATATATTAAAATAATAAAATAATATAACTCATATATCTAGTATATCTAGTTTTACAAAATGAAGTAAGATCGTCATATTTTTAAATAATTAATTAATAATAATAATTCCGTATTATGGTAAGGTAAAAAAAAATTAAACATTACTAATACATATATACAAATTGGTCATTTTTTTAAATAGTGGTTTGATGCTAGTTTTATATAAGTGAATCTATCAATTTTTTTATTTATATAATCGTCAAAAATGTTTGCTATATATTTTTTTTGGTGATTTTTATTTTTACCTATTTTTTTGTTGTTTAGTCCTCTTATTACCTACCTATAAGTTTGTATTGCAGTTTGTAACTTATATGTTCATTGTTCGTGTATTATTCTACTTCAACTTATTTTGTTACGAGTTAACTACAAATTACAGTAAGTTCTAGTGTGTACCTACTAATGAAATAAAATTTATTTTAACATAAATGTAATTATGTAAACATAAGCCTTTTACATGTTGCGATTACTGTATAATGTAAAAAAATTCGGCGGGATCAATATGTAAAAAAGTTCGGCGGAATCGATATGTAAAAAAGTTCGGAGGAGTTGATATGCGGCGCAATCGATAGATTTTTTACAGGTAAAAAGGTAATTTCGGCGCAATCGATATACGCCCAACTTCTTAGCTCTCGCCAAAATCTGTAGTGGATAAGCTGAAATCTACCCCACCTCGCTGTCTGCAGATCAAGACCTATAAATTTGTCAATTCGAAAGAGGTGTTTACTATATATTATTTGCTGTATAAAATAACACGGTCTACATTTTATACTGGCAACTGTAGATGCCTGTAAAAAAAATGAAGACTTTTTTTCCATTTTAAACCAACGACACGACTCCGTGGGATCGCCTTATGCATTAATTCCGCGGTTTTAGCTATAACTAAAACGGATTCCTAGAATTTCACCCACCCACTAAACCACGTTTAGGGTTTAATAATATTACACATTAATAAAGAAATGTTTGTTGGATGTCAAGTCGTTGCAAGTATGTGACACCGGAAGGTGGTCACTATTGTATATTTCATTAAGTACTTGCCAGTGGAGTCTTTGAGCTATGGAGGGAGTGGAGAACGTTAAGTCGATAGCTGAGAGGGTTCTATTAGAGGGATTTATTCTGGTTTGCTCGTTGTTATTGAGAATTACGATGTTATCTTGTTCTAATAATTTTTCTATGATTTTTCCTCTTGTATTAGTTTTGTATGATCCCCATATATGGCTGTGGCTGTTGAAGTCCCCTACAATGATGAAAGGTCTTGGTAGCTGCTTAATAATATTTTCTAAATCTGAGAGTGTGAAGTTGAATTGATTTAGGATGTAGATATTACAGAGGGAGATTTTTGTTTCGAGTGTGATTGATATTGCAACTGCTTCTATGTTTGAATTGATAGGGATTTCCTCCCAGGGGAATGAGTTGTTTATAAGTATGCACACACCATCACTTGCCCTCAGGTAGTCTCTGCGAATTTTTTTTGCGTATTAGTAGTTTTTAATTATAGGAGGAGATTCGTCGTGTTCTAGGTTGGTTTCTTGGAGACATATTGCAATTGGTTGATGTAGATTGATTATTAGTTTGATTTCATCGATATTTTTGTGTAGTCCATTGAGGTTCCATTGAATAATATTTTTATGTTGTGACTGCATTTAAATACTAAGGTTTGTGTTTGATTTGAGATATTTGTATTTATTAAGATTTGATTGGTTCAGTTGCTAGGGCTTTATCGAGAAGCGTGCTGCAAAGTCTTGTGAGCCTGTTTTTTATGCTTTGATTTTTTAATTAAGGTCGGATGTTTTCGATGACTTCGATTATTTCGAATTCAGTGATGTTGAACTGTTCTAATGTCGGAGTTGGATCGGCACTACTAAGGGTGTTTTCAATAATGTACTTGAACTGATCGTAATTTATTTTCATGCCTGGTGTTTCTGAGAAGAAGGTTTTTACGGGATCAAATGTTTCGTCGAGCTTTAAGATCATTTGTTCTAACTTCTAAGGAATTTGTGCGTTTTATTTTTTTTGGTTTTGGTTGAGGTGTTTTTTTTGTTTTTTCGTTTGGAGTGATATTGTCGTTTGAGACAATGACTTGTGACGAAGGTTTAGGGGATGGACAGTTAGTGGTTATACTTGATGATGTAGAGGAGAGTGTAGATCTTTTTTTTCGATTCAGTTGTGGGTATTAGTGTACTATATTCTTGTGTTGATTCACTAATTATTGGGTCGTCGAGGAGAGATGCTTGAATTGGGACCATTTGTGTTTTCGGAAGGGATATCTATTGACGGTTCGATATGTCCTGATTTCTCTTCTGTGGTGTTTGTGTTGATTGTAGTGTTGTTGAGGTCTGATGATTCATATAACATAGCGTTTGGAGGATCTGGTGTAGACTTTTTACACAGCTTTGAGGTGTGTCCGGTGAGTTTGCATTTATAGCAAGTGAGGGTGTCGTCAGTGAGAAAAATTCTGTGAAGTTCGTTTTCAGCCTTGCCCAGTAAGGATTCTGGTATTTTATGAAAATCATCGTGGTTTATATAAACTTGACGTCTAAAGCTTAAGATATGCGCTAAATCTTTTATGTTGAATCCAGCGTTAATGTGTGTTATCGGTGATAGGAGTTGGATATTGCGATTTTGTAGTTCAACTATAATTTTATCGTTAGGAATAGCAGGTGATACATTTGAGATAATAATTCTTTTGGTTGGGTTTACTAATCGTCTGATTTTTATAAATGTGAGATCATTTAGTTTAATAATAGGATGATTTTTGATTAGAAGATCAACAGTGTTTTTGTCATTGAAATAAACACAAAAACGGTTGTTTGACATTCTAGAGACGAATTTAATATTTTTCGGTGGAATTATTTTGCTGATAGCTATGACGTATTCGATTTGTGGTATGTTATCGATAGATTCAAAGATCGACGGTGGAGATGGTAGTAACGGAAATACGAGTTGGATCATTGGGTTTGTGTTTGATTTTTTTTTGAATTTAAGTTAGTCTATAAGGTTTGAGGGGTTATTAGGTGAGTCACCCATTTTGGTGTAAATATTCCTATTAGGCGGGTGAATATAAGAAAGTGTCAGTTTTATGATAATTGTTCATATTACCTGATTATCTTACGTAATTATTCTGAATGCATACGAGAGCTAAAAATACGAGAGCGCGGTCGAAGCGAATAACGTGTTGCTAATAACGCTGAGCTCCAAAATAAATGCCATTAAATGGTACAATTAAATTACAATTATTTTATGATCTTGTATTTATAACCAAACAAATGATGGAACTTACTTGTATTAACTTTAAACATATGGTATAATACAATTTGTAGATCATAGGTTTTGACCAAAAGTTCAATCCTTCAACTCATGGTAAATTATATTAGTAAAATTCGATTTAGTTTTGTTAAGAATGATTTTGATTAATTAATTTATAGTTTAGGGTAAAACATTGTTGTGTATAGGATTATGTATAGCCACACATCGAAATAAAATACAAACATTAAATATAAAAAAATCTTGATTTAAAAATAATAAACCTATGTAATAATAAATTTGTATTCGATAATAATATTTTTAATACACTTCAATGTGATAATTTTCCTTTGCTAGATAGTCCCCATAAGATGGTATTAATTTCAATATTAGTTAAAAAATATCTAAGTATTTGACTCCATTCTTTTGGCAAAATGTTTTCAAAAGAAATTTTAAATTCTGTTAGAAAAAGACAAAAATTAACAAATAATTTTTATGAACCAGTAGTAGGTATAAAATATTATATGTATTATAGGCTATAGGTACCAGTTTTATTTTAAATATTTGTATTATTATTAAATTAATACACTAGTTTTGTTTTATTTACTTGAAATATTTTATATTTTTTACTTTACTATGTAGTACTAGTATAGATACCAGTTTGGTTTTATTGATTTTAAATATAGCATTTCAAAAATAATTAATGGATGTAAAATGTTTAATTATTTAATTCAGATTGTTATTAAAAATATTTTACAATAGCACAAATTTTTATAAAATAATGTAATATTCACATGCACCATTACGTAATTTACATAACTGTTGAATAATCTAAAAGTTGATAATATGTATTTAAGACTTATGTAAGTAAGTTAAGTTATTAATATATTAACATCATGTACTACCTATACAACTTTAAAGTTTGAACTTAAAATTTATAATTTTAATCATATTATGACAAATTGATAACAATAATATCTTTATCAGTGTTATGAAAATGTAACATTCACCTCTTAGAAAGGAGAATTTCGGCCATTTTGTTGGCTTCAAAAACATTTCCAAGTTGTCTATCTAGTATTTTTATATATCTGTGGTATAACGTTATTTGTAGGCGATTCTTCAATCACGAACCGGACAATATATATATATACGTCTTAGAAAATAATATTGGACATTTTAGATTCTGAGCGGAGCGATGATTGTTCTAATTTTACAATGATATTGCGTGTGATATTTTTATTCATTTATTTGTCAACACATTTCGGATGGAACAGTAAAAATGCTTCGATTTTCAACTCCGAGGGTGGTTTCTGCTGTAGAAAATTCCATCTTACTTCTGTCATAGTAATATTTTTATATTTTATAAAAAAATGTTGGTGACAATTTTTATCTTGTATTGTTTTTAAATGTAATATTCCCGGAAGCAGTAAACTATTCTAAAAACGTTTCTATATAAATATTGAAAAATAGATATTATTTTAGTAAATAAAATGAATTATCGAAACACGGCGTCTTGTGTAGGCTATTTAGCTACACCACTGTCGTGGGTCATTTTTGTAGTAGGTAATGGAATATTTAAAATTTTGTAATAATAATTAAATAATATCCTATAGCAATATAATAAAATATTAAAATATGACTCTATATTCCACTGTACCGTAAATTTACTTTTGGTAATTGAAAAATAAGACAGTATTAACTGAAAATAGGTAACATTAAAGTGTATACAGACGGCAAGATGTCAATGGTGTTTGGTGCTGTCGCTTACGCCTTACGTGTATAATATATTTCTATGTATTATACCTAGGAAATATAATACAGAGGGAATTACATATTCAATAACAAAGAATAACGATTTTAGTTATTTTGTTGTAATTTTATAATATTAATTCAACTTACCGATTACCGTCTTAATAATAAGTAATAACAATATAAAATATATAATAATATAAAATATCCACACCACGGTTATAGTAGATAACCGTGATCTACACTGACAAACCGTCACAGCTCAGAATCATTTTCACATACAATGATATTATATCACAGAATTCAATTTTAATACCGTCTATTATACAGTGACCCACATGAAACCTACTGTACAGCAGAGCGACATCCACTTACCCACCTTTTTTGTTACGTATTTCTTATATTATATTATATTATATGATAATGCATCTAACATTAGGTAGTAAGTACCTTTAGTACCTATATTTATGTTTACACTATACCTACTGGATAGCCATATATTTATATTGAATATTATCTATGTGTAAAAAAAAAGAACTTATACTGAAGTATAAATTTGAAACTATGAAGTATTATAGTGTGCGTGTGTGTGTGTGTACTTATGGTTTTATTTGAAAAGTTCAAAACTGTAAAAAAAAAAAATCACGATGATTATATATTTAACAAATCATATTATTAATTTGGTAAATAAATATCACATTTCTATTTTTTATAACCATTAAAATAGCATGTTAAATTTTTATATCATAATAATTGTTCGGAACAAAATGTTACCCGTTCCTGTATACTCGAACGACAAGTTGGTGGTAGACGACCATAACCAATATGGTACAACTATATTGCCTGTGCTTCAAATAAGCCTATAATTGCACCCATGTCAGTTTCTGTTACGTGTAACAACTAACAGTCGTCATAACACTAATAAACAGGGCTGGTATTTTGATGCAAAGGCATCTTTTTTTCTGATGTTTTGAAACGTTGATCCGTAAGTATAAAATGTGTTTTGGGTGATACTGGTTATTTTAAAATATTTTTTATTATGCATTTTTTGACAAAATTAACCTTAAAATGCATATTTAGGACATTTTTTTATGTTTTTAGTGCATTTTCTTGGTTTTTAGAGCATTTTTCACAATTTCTTCATAAAATGAACGAAAATTGTTGTGATTCACAAAAAACTTTCGGCAAACTGCTGATGGTAAGAATGATAAATTATATATAGTATCATGTATTCATATATTTCTTCATAGCTAGGCTTTTCAGTTTTCCCCGAAAATTATCAGTTATGACCGTTATATTACACCTATTATATGAATTATTATTTTTATTACACCATACATACATACATACATAGATACAAGTTATCTTCGATAACAATTTTATCATAGCTAGGCTTAGATAACTATTACTGAATTAGTAACCAATTAGTACGTCTTTCGTCGTAGTCTCCATAGCTCTAATATAAGAAAGCATATCATTATACAGTGAAATAGCCATTTTGTTAAGGTTAGTATTAATAACAACTAGCAAAAACAAGTTAAAATATTAAATTTTTTTTTAAGTTATTGTTTTAGAATGAATGATTAAGAAAACAGAAGCATAAAAAAGTTAAAGAAGTAACAACGTACAATAAACAAAATGAAAATACATTACTGTAGTATAATGTAAATTTTTTTTTCTAATTTTTAACCTATAATAAATATAATTTAAATGCATTTTTTTAGTGCATTTTTTGAGTTTTTTAAGTCATTTTTGAATTTTTTAAGGGCATTTTTTGAAAATTTTTTTGCATTAAAATCCCAGCCCTAATTATAATACAAAAAAGGTGGGCAAGTGGGTGTCGCTCTGCTGTACAGTAGGTTACAAGTGGGTCACTGTATAATGGATGGTATTAAATTTGAATTCAATGATATAATATCATTGTATAAGAAAAACGATTCTGAGTGGTGACGGTATGTCAGTCTATGTATAAGACATATTATATACATATCTATGGTATTAAACAAAAAATTGACCTATAATAAATTCCAAACTAATCATATCACAATATCCATTAGATACTTATAACGCGTTATACATCAACAAAAACCGTGATACTATCATAGATATATAATAGTACACTTTAGAAGTTTCAAGTACCCACGAATAATATTATTCAATCACAACAAAATAACTAAAATAGTTATTCTAGGTTTTTTAATATGTAATTTCGTCCAAATTTGAATTTAAAATGTCTGTAAAAAATAATTATGTTCATATATGTTTTAGATTTTTTGGTTATAGTATTAACTATTTATGAGAACCTTTGTGTTGAATTTGTAATCCTTAGCTATAAAAACTGAACATTTTATAATTTATTAATTACAATGATTGATAATTTTCGAGATTTTGATAAATTTTGTCAAAATTTGATCTTTAAATGCTTATAAAAAAAAACTGTACCTATGTATTTTTAATATTTTTCAACTGATATTGTAACAATATATCAGGAGCCTTGTATTACATTTTTACACTTTTTGGACCAACAGATAAAACTTTATTGATATTTATAGAAAAAAAAAACTAAAAAAAATTTAAAGCTGTAAATGTCCATAAACAGCTCAAAAAGAGTCAAAATATTTTCAAAATTTTATGGTGTATAGAAAATGCTAATTTAAACATTCAGTGAAATTTTCATGTATCTGCGGCTGTTCGTTTTTGGTTGCAACAAAATAAGGAAATCGCTACATGAGTAATCGAGTGAATATCCGATGTTGTAAAAATTTTAATTTCAAACGCTCATAAAAATTTAATTTGACCGTCCGGTAGAGATTTTTTTATTGATAAAGGTAGATAATCTTATAAGGAATCTTGTGTTTCATTTTCAAATCTTAGATTTAAAAAAAAAATTTTTACGAATTCTTAACTCAAAATAATTTGCTAATTTTCGTGATTTTTCCATATTTTGTCAATTTTTGAACTTTGAATGCTTATAAAAAAAAATTGTGACTAAGGATTTTTAATATTTTTCATCTGCCTTTGAAACAATATATTAGGAGCCTTCTGTTAAATTTTCAAGCTTTTGCAACCAACAAATAAAATTTTATTGATATTTTTAGAAAAAAAACTAAAAAAAAATGGAAAATGAAAATGTCCCTAAACAGTTCAAAATAAATCAAAATATTTTGAAAATGTTATCGTGTATTGAAAATGCAAATATAAACAACCAGTGAAAATTTCATGTATATACGTTAATTTGTTTTAGAGTTACACCAATAACCAAAATCGATTTTTTGGAAAACCGATTTTGCGTAAAAATTCCCGTTTTTCCTTATTTTTTCTTTTGTTTTTCCCGGCGCTTGTGAAAACTACTGGAAAATTTTTACTTTTGACCCCCCCCAAAGTACCAACTAGATTCACTTTCCTATCAGAAAAGCTACTGTTGAAGAAAATCCAAGCACTTTTACTGTTCTAAAACGTGATGACAGACACAAAAATAAAAATAATAATTAAAAAAAAAAACACACATCATTGTAAAACCAATACATTCATCGCTCCGCTCAGAATCTAAAATATTGTTGGAGAAAAAATATAATGTTAATATATTTTATATTTTTATAAGAATTCTTTCAAATATTTTCTAGTTATGTGCACATAATTAGTTCAAGTATAATATTGATATATTTTGTACTTAGGTACTATTAAACTATGTGTATACTGTATACTACAGACTGTAGATATTCTATACATATATTTTTTAATTGTGTTGCTGGACATGAAACTATCTACCTCTAGTAAAATTTTAAAATATGTGAAGGGTACCTAGTACTGAGAAATTTAGGTACCTAGGTAAGTGAATTATAGAGTGTATCCAGTTTTCACGGACATACGATATATTGCTATTTTATGACATGGCTTCGTTGACCGGGACGAATCGCCAGTCGCCAAGATAAATTATATTTTATTATTTATTATATTGTGTGGACGGCTAAATAATATACGAGTATAATATTGTAATTTGAAAGTTATAACTGTTATAATCAAACACAAAACAAAACCGAAATAAATTAATTTTTTTTTATTTAAAGCCTCAACAACAATTATGGTATATACTTTATAGTGGGAGGCGTTCAAAATCCCGACAATGATAATCCCGAATGGTCAAAAACCCGAAACCAAAATCCCGACAGTTTAAAATCCCGACAGTTTAAAATACCGACAGTTCAAAATACCGACAGTTCAAAATACCGACAGTTCAAAATACCGACCATTTGAAATATCGACAAAATAAAATAATTTTATCTTATCTTATAAAAGTTTAATTTAGTACCTATATTATCTAAAACGCTCAATTATTTGTCCCAAGTCTCAGTGAACGATTGAACATTTCAAATGAACAAACGTATTTTTGCGTGTTAATTGTATAGTACCTTTGTTTTAAATATAAGTTAGTTTTTTTATTATGAGTGAAATATGTCAAATTATCCCATCTCAAAAAGGAAATGCCAAAATATGTGTCAAGGGATATTTAATGACAAAAGACAAGAATCGAGAGGACATATATTATTGGTGCTGCGAAAAAAGAAAACTAATGGCCTGCACAGGTAAGTTATTATTTCATTAACCGGAAAGACAAATTAATAAATTGGTTATATGACATAAGCGCCAAAGGTACGAAAATGACATATCATTTGCGCCAAAATAAATATTTCATATAAGTAGTTTTTCAAAATTGATATATCTTATAAAAATGATATTATATGTATACTATATAATATTAATATTATTTTATATAATATATGTTGAAATTTAAAAATATTATTCATGGGTATTTGACATTATATACGTTATAGACGTTTATGGGTGTCAACATTCCTTATCGATATTACCGTGCCGTTAAATTGCGATATCGTGTACGTTATTATTTCGTGTACATTGTCATTGTGTGGTACCGTTCATCCAAAAAATATATGTATAATAAGTTTCATTTGGGACATACTATTATGTTAATTAATAAATGAACAAATTTCAGTGGACTCGATATTTTAACTCACATTTTAATATAAATAATAATAACAATATAAGTAATAATTAAAAATTATTTTTAATTTTTGCGTTTCATTCATAGGACGTGCAACCACTATACTTGTCAACGAAAAACATTTATTACGTAAATTTTCTGATCATAATCACGCACCTGAAGCAGCTAGGGTTGATGTATGTACTACTCTTAGCCATTTAAAAGATCAAGCACGAAATACCAATGACCAACCCTGCCAAATTATTCAAAGTTGCGTTACAAATATGCCAAGTACTGCTCATCCATACATGCCGAATAGAAATGCTCTACGGCAACAAATAAAGCGTGTTAGAAGGGAAAATACGCCATCGCAACCTCAATCATTAGAAGATCTAACAATTCCCGATTCACTGAGAACTACAATTGGCGGGGAGTTATTTTTAATTAAAGATTCAACCATTAATGATGAAAAACTTCTACTATTTTGTACTAAAAATAATGTTCAACGGCTGTCGCATGCTCGTTATTTAATTATGGATGGTACGTTTTGGACAGTCCCGACAATATTTAGACAGTTATATTTTAGAAGTTGATTTATCTTACCCTAAAGAACTTCACGATCTACATTCAGATTTCCCTTTAGCACCAGAAAGACATTTTGATAACAAACAACTCCCAAAATTATTAACAACTTTGTATGATAAGAAAAAATATATAATACATTATGAAACACTAAAATTATATATTAATTTAGGTTTAAAGATAGAGAAAATTCATACAGTGTTAGAATTTAGTCAATCTCCTTGGTTAAAAGCTTATATTGATTTTAATACTAATCTTAGATCAGAAGCTAAGAATAAGTTTGAAAAAGAATTTTTCAAATTAATGAATAATAGTGTTTATGGACGTACTATGATGAATGTTCGAAATCATGTTGATATAAAATTATGTTCTAATGCAATCCAACTAGAAAAATTAATTGCAAAACCAATTTTTGATCGTAGGACAATTTTTACAGAAAATTTAGCCTGCAGTACATATGAAAAGAACACAAATATTTTTCAAACAACCAATATATGTAGGAATGTGTATTTTAGATTTATCTAAAATGTTAATGTATGATTTTTATTATAATATTATAAAGAAAAAATATGGAAATAGAGTTATATTGTTATATACAGTCATACAGATACAGATTCACTAATATTAGAAATAAAACTAATGATTTTTATCAAGATATGAAAATTATGTTAGATCATTTTGACACTTCAGATTATCCAAAAGATAATATTTATGGTTTACCTTTAGTTAACAAAAAAGTTTTAGGCAAGTTTAAAGATGAGTTAAATGGAAAAATAATGACTGAATTTATAGGTTTAAGATCCAAATTATATTAACATCGAATCTTAGATACTGAAAAAAAAAATTAAAAAAGCTAAAGGTGTTAAAAAAAATGTTGTAGAAAATAAAATATGTTTTAATGATTTTGAAAAATGTTTACTAACAAAAGAATCAAAATATGTTAAACAAAATTTATTTAGAACTAAGAAACATGATATTTTTACTGTAGAACAAAACCAAAAAGCTTTAAGTGTTTATGATGATAAAAGATTTATTTTGGAAAATGGTATTGATACATTAGCTTGGGGACATTATAAAACAAACATAGATAGAAATGATTTTGTAAACCATCTCAATACACTGATTAGAAATCAAAATCAAAAAGATTAGAAAAATATTTTTAGGAAATATTGCATTTCGATTTTTATTTTTAATAGAACAATTCTATTAAAAAATATTTTAATTATTATTACATTTCGATTTTAATTATTAATAATTATGTTTTGTGGAAAATATTTTTATTATTTTTGAATTTCATAAGTTTTGCGAAAAATATTTTTATTATTATTTAATTTCATAAGTTTTTGCGAAAAATATTTTTAATTATTATTACATTTCAATTTTCTGATCTTTTTGCATATTGTTTTCTTTGTGATCTTTTATTGATATAATTTATTGAGCTGCGCCTTAAAGGTGCTGCGCCAGGATTGGCATATATATACAATATACTACTCCTAGGTAATAAATAATAATCTATATTATAAAAGCGAAATAGAAATCTTTGTGACGGGTTGGCTCTGAAACGGCTTGACTCCTACAAAGTGTTTCTCTAATCTATACTATAATCTGTCTATCTATAAAGCAAGTGCCGATTTTTTGTAACGCATACGAATCCATACCGTTCAACTCATCGTCACCAAATTTTTTACTGTTATAGGTACCTGACAGTCTGCATTGCTCATGCTCACAGAAATGCATACGTTTATATTTTGTTTTTGTCGTTGCATTTTTATAGATTAGGTTTGAAGAGATTTAATAATGCCAGAAAAATCACAAATATTAAATAATAATAATCTTACAAATTACAATTTAAATAGCTGTTATATCAACTCAAGTCAATACCGACGTACCGTATAATAATGGTATGAATAGATTCGTGATCATACAGGCGTGAGCAGACCTCTGAGTCAGGTATGGCTAAATTCAATCTGATCACCCACACCCTTGTCATCGACCCACTTGAAAAAAATTATAGACATTTTCACTACAAAATTATAAGTCACCCTTTCGCTGGTGACTGGAAAATGTAAACAATCAGTTTTCATTATTTCACACATACAAAATGCATCAATATTGATTTAAAATGTTAACCAAATATAATTTAATAAAATAATTTAATCAAAAACGTTCAAAATATGATAATATATAACATTAAAAATTGTCAATTAACATTAATATTTATTTCTTATTATAAATTTAAAATTATGTATGGAAAATCGACTTTAGGTCGACTATGAGTTTATGATATATAAATATTTAAAGTTTAGATGAGCTGAATAGTGGACATAAATATCGCGGGGTAACCCCGTACCACTCAACTCCGCTCATCTAAACTTTAAATACTTATAAGTTAAAACGTTATAAGCTACTGGCACTATATTCGATTTTTATGTATCAAAATACTTAGAAAAATATTCTGCTTTGGAATATGAAATTAAAACTCCTATGTTGTAGTTAAAAAAATTAAACAATTAGAAGAATAAAAAATATTTACAAATACATTTTTTTAATAAAAAATTTGTATTGTAAACGACTTGAAACTATGTAAAAAAATATTTTCAAAAACAATTAAACTTTTTTAGTACATTCATGATAATATGATATCCTTCGTATTCGTCATTCCACATTTAATTTCCACACTGTGATTTATCGTACTAGTAGTTATTTCCAAACTAAAATTAATTCAAACAATTTTTAAATCACTTATAGAAAAAAAATATATATACAAATTAATAATACTATTGAACTATTATTGTTATATAAAGTGGCACGAAAAAAAAATTAAAATAATTTTGTACGAAAAAAAATGATCTCTAAGAAATACCAACTATACCGTCGACAAAAATTAGCAATCAAACAAACATAATTATAGAATAAACATTACATAAAGTCTCCTGGACAACGAAGAAAACGGGTATGAGTGTTGTAGCCGGTTTATGTTATTTCCAAATATACATAATAATAATATAGTTAAACATCTTTATAACGGACACCCTATAAGACAGAATATCCCTAGAATGGAAAATGACAACGTTCTCGAATAACCTATGTACAGTACCTATATTTTAGTCTCCCTATAACGGAAAGCTCTTTATAATAATATAACGGAAACAGTAAAGTTGTAGGTCCCAAGCGATTGCGTTATAGAGAGGTTTTACTGTATCCCCTACTATATTATTTGACATTTTTTTTTTTTTTTAACTGCCTAAGGCATCTTTATTTAAACGACCATAAGTCTTTATAAATATAATACATTGTGGGTGAATACAGTTTAATAACAGTAATACATAAGTAGTATTATACAATAATAATTACTAATATATACATATATATATATATTATACAAGAACATGTTTGGGGTTGTACCTCCACTGAGATAGCCCCTTTTCTTAGCCTAAGTTAATTAAACTAAGTCATATGGCTTCAGACGTTTGAGGCGCCTAATGTCTTGCAAATTGTGAAGAATTTGTTTAGCAGTTGCATTTGGGTGCAACTCAAGTTTTTTCGCATGTTTATTGTGTTACAATGTTATGTGTGCTTATCTTAAAAATCGTAATCGAATTGTCTGCGGGTTTCGCGTCCGAAACTGGCTACAATTGTTAGCGGCCTTGGGTATGGGGTGCTCCGTGGCCTGAGCATGCCACCGGACGCGTCCCCAGGTTGCGGATAGGGGAACGTCCTGTAGATATACAGGATAGCCGCGAAATAAGCCATACCTTCGGAATGGGCGAATAAGCGGTCGCGGACAAGCTCAACGCCGGGGAAACGATCGACCCCCGGCGTCCAGGAAGATCAGGCAAAACGGACGGAAAAAAGACAGACGACGCGAGGCTGGCGTCGTCAGGGGCAGGCAAGCTAAAAACACAATAAACATGATGGAAACACAGCAAAAAGAAATTGATGTTACTACTACAGAGGCCTCGGAAACCTCAGAGCCGGCGGGTGGGAGTGGTTCGTCCCACAAGTCGTTATCGGTAACCACGGGAAATGCGCAAACGCCACGGAAAAATGCACCAGATGGAGATGAGGATACTCACGAGGGAGGAGCTCAAGACACCAAGTTCAACACACCAACGGCGAGTAGCCAAAACCTAGAAGGTTAGTTTTTATTGTTTATAAGCAAAACCACATAAAAAAATACACATAGGCAGTAATGACAGCAAACGTATAAATATAAAACGTAATTTCTCTAGACAGATCTTTTGAAAATGTATATTATGTTATATGGCAGTACTCATTGCTCGTCAATATAATATGTGGCAGTGGCTTTATTAAATTATGATTTTAATTTACAGAATAATAATATACTCAATTTTACATTAAAAACAATGTTAATAATTATTTAAATTAAGTATTATTTATTTATTTATTTAATTTCATTTAATTTCATAAATTTCCATAATGAAAGTTATGTTTGTTTCCAATGGTGTGTTTTGAATATAGAAGGAATCAACAAACATGAAATCGTGACACTTCCTTCTTAGACGCCAAGCCAAGCTTATACGCTATCTTATCATATAAACCTGAGCTTGCCCTTTGAAACCCTCAAATATTTTTCATTCTCTATTGCAGAGTATTCAGTTGTTTTTTTTTTGTACTTGTTTAATATAATACATAGGTATCTGAAAAAAAAAAAATTTTTAAATTTGCGTGGCCGCTAAACTATATGGATTAGACACTAAATTAAAAAAAATATTTTAGGGTTTTAAGTAATCGTCTTCAAATTATCACTTTTAATTATTTTATATAGTGATATTATTGGTAGGTGAAGTTTCTATTTTATAATAGACCGTGTCTAGGGGCTCTGGCGGGAGAATGTATTAGAATGTCCATAAACTTGCGGACCTGCAATCTGTGTAGTTAAATTTGGCATGCGTACTATAACAGAAATAGAAAACTAGAATAAGTACATAGCGGATCACAAAGATTTCTGTAAATGAACATACGATTTATCAATAGACCGTATTATAGGTACTGAGTATAATATATAAGTTCTATGGTATGATACAATTCTACAAGAATAAAGACAGTGTTAAAAGGAATAAAGCAATTTGTATTTCTGTATAGTTAAGCATGTACATTTTTAAGCCTATAGGCTTATTGGGCACAAGTTTTATTATAATTTTAAATTGTACCTAACTTAAATTAAATATTGATATTTACATTGTGTCATATAAGCAGGGCTTGTAAGTTCAAGCCCTAAAAATTATTAAATAAGCATGCACTTATGCACTAAAAACTGGCAAAATAATCCTTTAAAAGTTCAGAAATATGCATTCATATGCACTCAAAATACATAAAAAATAAGTGGATTAAAAAATGAAGACATCAAATGTAATTTTTGAAATAGCAAGAATTATCTGTTCATATTTTTAATAATTTGACATAGCAACATTTCTCATACATTTAATAAAGTGAAAAAATATAAATTATTGCGCTTTTCATTAAATTTTAATTTTTCCGTATTATTTCAATAGAAAAAAGGTGGGTAAGTAGATGTCGCTCTGCTGTACAGTAGGTTACAAGTGGGTCACTGTATAATTGATGCTATTAAATTTGAATTCAATGATACAATATCATTGTATAAGAAAAACGATTCTGAGCGAAGACGGTATGTCAGTCTAGGTTAAGACAAATTATATACATATCTATGGTATTAAAAAAAAATTGACCTATAATAAATTCCAAATTAATCATATCACAATATCCATTAGGTACTTATAACACGTTATACACCAACAACAAACCCTGATACTATCATATATATATAATAGTACACTTTAGAAGTTTCAAGTAGGTACCCACGAATAATATTATATAATCACAACAAAATAACTAGGTTTTTTAATATGTAATTTCGTCCAAATTTGAACATAAAATGACTATAAAAATAAACTGTGATTGTATATTTTTTGGTTTTTACGGTAAGAGAATTAACTACTTACGTGGAATCTTGTTTTAAATTTTCAATCCTTAGCTATAAAAACTGAACATTTTATAATTTATTAATTACGATGATTAATAATTTTCGAGATTTTGAAAAATTCTGTCAAAATTCGATGTTAAAATGCTTATAAAAAAAAATTGTACCTATGTATTTTTAATATTTTTCAACTGATATTGTAACAATATATCAGGAGCCTTGTATTAAATTTTTACACTTTTTGGCCCAACAGATAAAACTTAATTGATATTTATAGAAAAAAAAAACCAAAAAAATTGAAAACTGAAAATGTCCGTAAACGGCTCAAAAAGAGTCAAAATATTTTCAAAATTGTATGGTGTATAGGAAATGCTAATATAAACATTCAGTGAAATTTTCATGTATCTACAGTAATTCGTTTTTTAATTACAACAAAAAAAGGAAATTGCCACATGAGAAATCGAGTGAATATCCAATGTTGTAAAAATTTGAATTTCAAACGCTCATAAAAATTTAATTTGACTTTCCTGTAGAGATTTTTTTATTGATAAAGGTAGACAATCTTATGAGTAATCTTGTATTAGATTTTCAAATCTTAGATTTAAAAAGAAAAATTTTTACGAATTCTTAACTCAAAATAATTTGCTAATTTTCGTGATTTTTCCATATTTTGTCAATTTTTGAACTTTAAATGCTTATAAAAAAAAATTGTGACTAAGGATTTTTAATATTTTTCATCTGCCTTTGAAACAATATATTAGGAACTTTCTATTAAATTTTCAAGCTTTCGCAACCAACAAATACAATTTTATTGATATTTCTAGAAAAAAAACTAAAAAAAAACTAAAAATGAAAATGTCCCTAAACTGTTCAAAATAAATCAAAATATTTTGAAAATGTTATCGTGTATAGAAGATGCAAATATAAACAACCAGTGAAAATTGCATGTGCCTACGGTCATTTGTTTTAAAGTTACACCAAAAACCAAATTCAATTTTCTGAAAAATCGATTTTGCGTAAAAATTCCCGTTTTTCCTTAATTTTTCTTTTGTTTTTCCCGGCGCTCTTGAAAACTACTGGGAAATTTAAATTTTGACCTCCCCAATGCACCAACGATATTCACTTTCCAATCGAACAAGATACTGATGTCGAAAATCGAAGCATTATTTCGACTACTTATCGTGTACACAGACACAAAAAAAATAAATATATAAATAAAAAAATAAATAAAAAAATAAAAAAAAAATAAAAAAAAAAACACACATCATTGTAAAATCAATACATTCATCGTTTCACTCAGAATCTAAAAATGTATGTTTATATAATAATATCAATACAGTAATATTAAAATTAAAATTATGAGTAATATGCCCTAAAAAATATAAAAACCTATGAATACATGTGAATAAACCTATTAAACTTCACATACTTAACCATCGTGCCATCGTATAACCATTGAAATTAATTTCTATTTCATCTAGCATTAAATACACCTTAGTAAGATTGATATACAAAATGCATGAACTTACAAGCCCTGCATATGAGTTATGAATTTTAACCAAGAATCTAATCATCAACAAAAATATAGATGCAATAATAATTTATAAGCTATTTATCTATTGTAAAGTAATATACTCTGGTTAAATCTTGATGCCCAGCATATATTTCAGTACCTACCCCCTCTTTATCTTCTTAATAGAATATTTAGTACATATAATTATTATTTTACTGTAAATATTTTAATTTTTGTTGTATGTGATTGATCACCATAATTTAACCAACCGCCCCCCCACCCCATCAACAAAAAATCCACCATGACGCCTAGGCTTCATAAAACCCCATACACCACGCCACTGCCCTTGTAACTAAAGTAATAAGTAAGTAATATCACATTATCACATCAACAAAACATTAAAACAAAATAATATTCAAATTTATTAAGTCTATAAATACCGTGCTTATCACTAAGATAGTAATAATTGTTATCAAATGGATAACAACAACATAATATAATTTTAAAGTTCGGCGACTTTAGTTGAATCATTTGAGTCATTCGATTAGGTATTTGAAATTTGAACGGAAATAGTAAAGACAGACTACTATACATTCGTACAGTGTTGTATTCATACGTTTTAGTAAAAAGTTGCCATGCATAAGTGTATTCTTTTTAGTAAGACATCCAAAGTATCGCCTCGCCACATTATCATAATTTTAATTTGTTAGTATTATTTTCTAGTTGTACTAATTATATTTCTTAATAACATTGTGCCAGTCTAAATTGTTCACAAATATAGATTTACAAAAATTGAAAATAGAAGGAAATAAATTTTCAAATTAAATGATTACCCAATATCTATCTGGAGCAGAATCTGCGGTAATAATTTCACAATCAGTAATTATAAACAAGGCTCAGTATATAGTAGATATTATTATGGCCAGAGGCTGTCACAAAACATAATCCAAGCCTCATCTCTGTTTAGAGGAGTAAAATAAACAATATAAAATAAATTTTAATAATTTACAGCAACACTGGTACCACTCTGAGCACGACTAGTAAATCATCTAAGAGGTAAAATCTTTTAATATTAATTAGGTAGGTATTCAGATATTTTTTACAACTTTATATTTTCAGAAAATTACAACGATGAGTTTGAAGAAAACAAACAGACAAATAAACGATTTGGAGACTTTACAGTCGATGATTTTAATTCACTCAGAAAAGCCTTAGAAACTTAATAATGTCTAATTCACACACACTTATATAAGTATATTACTCAAGTTCCTATTTTAAATGTTTGCCAAAGCTAAAAGTTACTTAGTGGTTTATCATTTTTAGTTTATACAGTGGATTATACTTATTATGGTTTTCAAAACTGAAATATATGATGTACCACATACAAGAAACTATTAAGTTGAGCCAATGTGTTGACTTTCTTGAAGATAATTATATACATACCATATTGGAGCGAGTCATGAAACTTAAAGGTGAGAATATTGTTAATAGGTTTTTATTTTAAAGCTATTTTACTAACTAACGTACCCACCTGTTCACGGGACACATTGTATAATATCTAATTGTGTGCGTGGACATAAATTTGTATATCGAAAGGGCTCAGCCCGTTAAGTCAAAATAAATTAATAAATAAATAATTATATCTTACAATAGGTATTAAAATATCCATAACTTGTTTTAAAAATGAAATAATAATAATAATAATAATAATAATAATAATATATTTATTGGCCAAGAGAAGATACAATTTTCGATATATATAATAATATGGTTAAATGGCTCATCTCACCACTGAGGATAACCTCTTATTGGTGATGATGGAGTACTATTAATAGCTAAGTTACAATTTTTATAAAATTTTAGGTATTTCGTAATAGATTGCGTCATATCAGACTATAATTCAAAAACATAAATATATAAATAGACATATCTGTACAACTCTAGTAATTAAAGCATAAATTGCAAAAAATAAGTAAATATAATATAATATATAAAAAAAATTACATCAAAAATAGAATTTATAAATAAGTAAATAAATAGACTACATTATATAGGTACACTGGTATATTATATAGGGTGTAGGTCACTAGTTTTCTTTAACAACCATAATTTAATAGATTGTTTATATATTTTATTTGACGTACTATTAATAATTTGCAGCGGAATATTGTTTAATAATTTCAAACCCACTTGCGAAAAACATCGGCTAGATTTCAATATACGAAAGTAGGTATTTCTAAGTTGTTTTTTTGTTGTGTATTATAGTGTCTAGGTTTGAACTCTATTACATTTAATTTGTATGTGTAATATAGGGCATTTTTGTAGAATAATTGTTGCGTCGTAAGAACTTTAAATTCAGTAAATAGATCTTTGGTGGGATATATTTTTCATTTACTCAAAATGATTTTAATTATGCTTTTTTGAGCTCTAAATATTTTATTGTTTCCTATAATACCTAAGCCACCCCAGGCAGTTATTCCGTATTGTATAATAGATTGTGTCATAGCAAAGTATATTAAACGTAGAGTCTGGTTATTTAGGTATTTTCTTGCGTTAATGAACAGATAGTGCATTTTCCGTATTTTCGTTATTGTGTTATTTACGTGTGTGTCCCATTTTAGGTGTTGGTCAAAAGTAATACCTAAATATTTAATAGCTTCTGTTTTATTTATTACATTACACGAACAGTTATTAGATTTACAATCTATATCATGGATTTTAATTGTATTTGAATTGGGTTGGTTCTTTTGTCTAGAGTGAAATTAATGTAGTTTGATTTAGTGTAATTTATTCTTAAATTATGTTTAAGAAACCATGCATTTATCAAATGAAGGTCCGTTTCTGCTTTTAGACGAACTTCGTCCCAATTGTCCCCAGATATAAGGATGGCTGTATCGTCTGCATAAGAAAATAGTTTACCGTGAATATTTAAATGACTTAGCGAAGAGACATATATAATATAAAGAATAGGTGATAATACTGTCCCTTGAGGAACTCCCGTTGTGATTGTAATTTCGTCACTAAGTGTGTTATTAATTCTTACTTGTTGTTTTCTGTTGTCTAAGTAAGATTCTAATAATTTTAGTGGTTTATTAACTATACCTATTGATTGAAGTATGAGTATCAACTATTTATGAGAAATGCTGTCAAAAGCTTTACTGAGGTCCAGGAAAATTCCAAACGTTTTTTTATTATTGTTTAGGTTACTGTATATATCCATGGAAAGCCGTGCTAAGGCATCTTCTGTTCCTAGGTTTTTCCTAAATCCGTATTGGGATTTAGGTAAGATATTATTTTCTTCTAAGTAATCTAAAAGTCTTGTTTTTATGGCCCGCTCAAAAATGTTTGAAAAAATATTTAGTAAGCTAATTGGTCTGTAATTATTTATTAATTTTTTATTACCGTTTTTATAAATTGGAGTTATATACGAATAAATGCTTAGGTCTTCTCTATAAGGTACCTTGAAAAACATATTTGCTTTTAAGTTTGATTATAATATTATGTCATATAACTCTAATATTAAAGCTAACAGTACAAAACTAGATCTACTGTACTCACACTTGCATGTTGCTCGTTATTCAAAGATAGAAACAAATGGTGCACTGACATATTTTTAACAAAGTTTTAATTTTTTAGGCAATACAATTTTCCTGAGAAACAATCCAATTTCAATAACACAAAGGGCCTCAACATATTTAAATTGTAAAGAAACACATAACTAGTTTAAACTTCAGTATATTTTCTGAAAGGAAAATGAATCTAGTTGGATGACAGGTAAAAATTTAAAATTCCCATGTGCTTTCAAATACATCAGGAATAAATATGATTTTTTTATTTTGTAGCTCGGTACATACTGATTATTTTGCATTCCATGTCACCCACTGGATCTCAAAAATCTGTTTTTGAATCGCCGCCTCGAGGTAAGCATTAAATTTCTTTAAACGCATTTTTGTCTAATGTTAGCATTATAATAGGTTTTCGTAAGATCATATAATCCACAAACATAGCAGAGACTTCAGTTACCATAGACGATGTAGTTTATGTTATTCATAATCTACCTTTATAAAAAAAAAAATGTCTACCGGAAGTTGAAATTAAATTTTTATGAGCATTTTAAATTCATATTTTTACAAAATGTGTTATTCACTTGATTTCTCATGTAACGATTTTCTTATTTTGTTATACTTTAAAAACGAATAACTGTAGATACATGACAATTTCACTGAATGTTTATATTATCAATTCTTATACTTGATAAAATGTTCAAAATATCTTGACACTTTTTGAGCTGTTTACGGGCATTGTCAAATTTCAATTTTTTTACTTTTTTTTTCCACGAATATCAATGAAGTTTTATCTGTTGGGTCAAAAAGGGTAAAATTTTAATACAATGCTCCTGATATATTGTTACAATAGCAGTTGAAAAATATTAAAAATACACAAGCACAGTTTATTTTTATAGTCATTTGAAGTTCATTTTTGGATGAAATTCCATATTAAAAAACCTAACATTTAGTTATTTTGTTGTGATTGCATAATATTATTCGTGGGTACCTACTTGAAACTTCTATAGTGTACTATTATGTATCTATGATAGTATCACGGTTTTTTGTTGATGTATAACGCATTATCAGTATTTATTGGATATTGTGATATGATTAATTTTTAATTTATTATAGGTCAATATTTTTTAAAATACCATAGATATGTATATATATGTCTTAAACCTAGACTGACATACCGTCTCCGCACAGAATCGTTTTTCTCATACAATGATATTATATCATTGAATACAAATCTAATAGCATCGATTATACAGTGACCCACTTGTAACCTACTGTACAGTAGAGCACCTTTTTTGGCTTGTATTAATTTTTAAATAGTTAAACTATGCTTAAAAATTGTTTTGTTTTTGTATTCCTAGTTTACTTCAAGACTCTAGAGATTCACAAAATGATATTTCAAGTATTAATGAGTTACAAGATTGGATGGACTCTAAAAGTCACCTCAGAAAGTACATACTCACATCTCTTATGGTTTAATTTATGAAAATTCAACAAACATGTTAAGGTAATGTTACACTACAGTAATAATTTATTTTAATTAAACATAGTTCCAATTTAAGCTAAAATCTTTCTACCAGTGCCTAGCTATAGTTTTTGCTATAAAATCATGTATTTTGTGTTTTTTGTTATGTTTTTATGAGTAGTATACTTCAATATGATAATGAAAATATGAGATACACAAAATAAAAACATTTCTTAATATTAGTATCAGATAAATATATAATTATTGAAAGCCTGCATGTATTAATAACAAATTAATAACGGAGTAGGAACTAGAAATACCTTAATGTTTTATGTTTATACATTAAATGTACTAAATATAAAATACAAATTTTCACTGAACAATTTATTTTTGTGTATTATGTTATAATATTGTACTATGTTTTACTATTTTATTAATTTTTATATTAACCTTATGGAAATAGACTAAAAGTGTATTGCATAAATGCAAACATGTTGCACATAGTGCATGCTATACCTAAGAATACCCAAATTACATTTAAAAATCTATGTCTTTTAGTAATTATAATATAAGATAGTAAATACACCAAAATGTAATTTAAATTTAAATAATTTGTCATGTTTTAGATTAGTTGAATAATCATCTTGTGAAGAATCACCATCAGAAAAGGCACCAATCAAAATGGATAATAAGTTTACCAGAAAAAAACAAAGAAATCCCAAAAATTGGAAACAATCAATCAATAATGATTTGACTGAAAAAGGACTTGAACATGTATCTACTACAGTGTCAGCAGAAATGATAAAATTTTATTTATACTTAATTATAAATCCTTAATTACTTCAAAAAGTAAAAATAAATCAAAGGACAAAATTTTACCAGTATAAATTCTACAAAACTGATACATTATTCATTAGAGTCTGCAAAAAAAATTTCTTAAACACATTATGTATTAGCCAAAAGGTTATTTATAATTGTCATTCATCAATGAACCCACTATCATTAACTCCGCCTGATGAAAAGCGAGACAAGAATACAACTAGTCATATTAAAGCAGAGGACAAACAATATGCCATAGACCATATATCTAGTTTCTCTACTGTTGAATCACATTATTGCCGACATGATACAAAAAAGCAATATTTAGATTCTGAGTTGCACATATCAAAAATGTGCAATCTATATACAAATAAATGCTTTATAGATTAGAACCCTATAACGCCGGTAAAAGCTCACCGGAATAGATCATTATTTAATTGTAATTTCAACTATGGATTTTTCTTCCTAAAAATGATTTATGTGCTACATGTGAGGAATTTAAATTATCAAGTAATAAACAATGTCAGTATGAAGAACATATACTCAAAAAAGATACTATGAGAATGGAAAGACAAAATGGAGACTTTATGGAGATGAAGACAAAAATAGATGTGATCAAGAAAATGTAGTTGTTTGTTTTAACTTACAAAATGTAATCACACTTCCAAAAACAAATGCCGGCCCAGCGTTTTATAAAAAAAAATTAAATGTTTATAGCCTTACAGCTCATTTGTTTACTTCCAATACTATATTTTATGCTATTTGGAATGGAACAATTGTTGGTAGATCGGGTAATGACCTTGCAAGTGCGTTTATTAACATATTACAACATATTGTTGATTATAATATGGATATACTAAATATTGTTACATGGTCTGATAGCCGTGTGCCACAAAACTGAAATAAGATAATGTCAACGGCCATTATGGGGTTTATGTTAAAAAATCCCAAAACAAAATCAGTTACAATGAAGTATTCAGTTCCAGGCCACTCTTTATAATACTATGTATTTTATTAATTTTAATATCAACCAATACAGAAAATTATTATAATAATGATGTGAATTAAACTATACAAGTTGCTACATGTCTTAGAACTTTAATTTTAACAAAATGTTTTTTAAGGAATAAGATATTTTAATTCAAACCTTAAAATTGCTATCCTGGACAATTTCATAAAAACGATTGAGAACCTTTTCATTCTAGACCCACGAAGCTAAAACGAATTGAGAACGATATTGCAAAAATTAATTGCCGAAAATCATTAGTTTTTAATTGAAAATGATAGTGAAGTCTATTTTAAAGTTATAGCTAATTGAAATTTTTGGTTATCTCATTCTCATTTATACCTACCAAGCGTATTCACTTACACGCTGTGCTCGCTCGGACAATTATAATTAAAAACATCCCTCGACTTGTTATGTAAAACTTGTTATGAATTATTTTTGCACCATCATTCTGAAGACGTTGATTTAACTAGGTTAAAAAAATTGTTATTTGTTATACCTACTTAAAATAGGTAAACTTTAAGCGTTGTACAAGTGCGTAAAACACCAAAAATCGTGAACTTCGTAAGGTTATGCGAAAACAACTAATGAATTAATTTTTGCATCATAAATCTTATAATTGGTTGCAAATCATAGGTTTCCAAAAAAAAAAAATTGAAAAATTTTGCGTGGGTTCTAATTTATATGGTTTAGACACTAAATTAAAAAAATATTCTAGGGTTTTAAGAAATTGTCTTCAAATTATCACTTTTAATTATTTTATATAGTGATATTATTGGTAGGGTAAGTTAAATAGAAGAACTTACATACATTTTTCCACCTGTAACAAAAAGAGTAAAAAATATTTATACTTGAATGTTCCATACATGGTAAAATTTTCAAACTATTTTGACTCTTTTTGCATTATTTATAGTCATGAGAAAATTATTTTGTAAATTATTTATCAGTTTAAAAATCATAAAGTTTCTTGCCCCAACCACTTTTAGTTTATACATTTGTAGGTAAAAATATAACTTCCCCTGAACTGGGTCTATGGAGTATGGCCTCCGGCAGGAGAATGCATTAGATATTAGAGTGTCTATCACAGATATAAACTACTGTAAATTATAATTTATATTATATATTTGTTATGTACTTATGTCTATAAATTTGTGGACTAATTTGTTTGGTTAAATTTAGTATGCGATAAATAACTGAAATAATATAAAATAGAAAACAAGAATACATTGTAGACCACAATCATTTCTGAAATTCTGCACACGATTTAGTTTTTGTGAGTCTGTTTTTCAGGTTTCAATTCACAATATTTCAATAATCACATTATACTATTAGATATAATTTTTATAAAAATGTTATATTAATTGTAAAGCTTAAAAAAATTGAATACATTTGACCATTCTGTAGAAAAAACTCAATCTAATTTAGTTTTAAGTAATTTAAATTTTTTTGAATACCTCAACAAGTGTATATTCTTATAAATCTTAAAAGTTAAAGTTATTTCTAATTATAAGATTGTGTCTTCTAATGTACTGTTTTAAATAGAAAATATTAAAACATGTGGCGATATTAATGTGCCTATAACCATAGGCAATAATAATAAATACATATATTTTATTATGTAAATTGCATGGACACTGAAAAATCTTGACTATTAAACTATAAAATAGTATGGTATCGCTTGTTTTCGCTCCACCTTTTCGTTTTAATGACAGTAAGAAATTATAGTAAAGAAAATCTATGACAGTCAAGATTTCATAGCATAGAAGCAAAAAAACTAAAAAGTACAAGGAAAAAATCATGATTGGAACCAGGGGCAAGGACTGGAACCATACCGAAATAGACCAGTTATGGAACGAGACCTTTCTTAAATCTGGGGACCGGAACCTTTCGATACATTTTTTAGGATCTACTACAATTTATTGGCCACATGAAAAACGATGTATGCAGACAATATTGCCCCCGTCATAATTTTACACGTAAAATTATACCCCCGTTCCTTAAAAGTTAAATACAAAATATTTTTTTTAAACAAAATGTTCTTACATTTAATATTATTCAAAGTCAATGGTGAGAGGGAGGGATCTGACCCGACTGACCTTCCACGTCCCCACTTGAATATGCCACTGGCAAGCCTGCAGAGGTTTTTACAATTTTTAGTATACATTCCTTTGTATAATACTGTACATTGTTTCATTCTTAGAAGAGTCAAAATCTTGTTCTTTGTTTCCCCGGCACTGCGCGCAATCGTATTCCACCGTTTAGGTCAATAGCAAGACGCAACAGGTCAGACCACCAGGGACATCCCGGTGGGCGGGCCGTCCCTATTATTAGAAAGAGTTTTTCTTAAAACAATCAAGTATAGTGAAATATTATGTGAAAAAAAGTACTGGCTTATAAAACTTAAATCGTAAATATACCTAAATAATGTATTATCCAACCCCTAACAATAATCAACAAGGCCAATAAATTATCGTTTGTTATTGAAACCAACAGTATACCTAATATTAATATAATATTCATCGTTTCGTCATATTATTGTTGGACGCTCATTGCAAAACATAAAACATGTTTAGTTTCATACCCTTTCTCGCTCTTATCCTTCCGATCACTGCGATGCCGTTCAACGTCGGCACAGCTCTGTACAGCATAGACGACGTATCATCTAAAACGTGGACGACCGAAGATGTGGCAATCTTGTGCAGTCGCATTTTAATGGACCAGTTAATTCCGAAAAAAGTGGTCGCTGGAAAATCGTTTCTTAAGTACGTACAGTTAATTGTAAACAAATTTGAGACGATCTCCAGCGACAAGACGATGAAAATAGCTATGGTTACGGCCTGTGATGTGATTGGCGCTTATCTTCAAGGGGTGATGCTGCCACACGTAAAGAACGGATATTACAACGGCCACGAGAGCTTTGCAGTCACCAACGAACTGTTCGCGTTGGAACGGAAGATCAAGTGAGTGATATATAGCTATATACCTAGTACGTAGGTATCTACTACCTGCGTTGTTGCGTACCTACCTACTTATATTTTAAAGTCAAAATGTGTTTTATCGTTCCCTTTGGCGTAGGTACCCAATTCGTTTATTCGCCAGGCAACTTGTTTGCAACGCTTAAAATTGTTTAAAGTCGTTACCTTTACACTTTAGTCCAGTTTTCACAATAATATGCTGCTTTAACAAACGCTCTACCTTTGGCACAGGTTTATTTTGGATACCGACGGACGTGGTTGGATGACGCCCGTAGACGCCGGTCAGCAGAGCACGGCTGTTGCCGCCGCCGCCGCCGACGCCAAAAACGACGACGCGGACGATCCCATTTTTGAGCAGACTGAAAACGCGTGTGCAGCCCTCTTGACGAATGTCGTACCGGTGGGCAGGGAATTGATCACCGCCGTGCCAGTACCAGCATTCGACGATAACAAGAACCCGGGGTCGCTGGCGTTCCCGTTCGTGGTCGGCAAGCGGCTGTTCTCCGTGGACAGGCCGTGGCTGTCGGCCGATGACCACCGTCCGCTGCTCGTCCGGTATTACCGACTGGCCGTTGGCTGCACGTCACCAGCGCCTGAACATTTCCTGGCGGACATGCACCGCAAACGTTGGTTCCCCGTGCTGGGCGGCGCGACGCGCGTCGTCCGGGCCGCGGCCAAGGCATCAAGCGGCGACGTGACCGCGATCGGCCGTCTTAAGCGGAAGGTGACGACCGAGCTGACTTCGGTCGATGATGATGTCCGCCGGTCGTGCGACAACGAGACCGACGGCCAAGTACCCAACGTAAACGTGTCCCTGGCGGTCATTCTGTTGTCGCTCCTGTTCACGTGGTTATCGTTCTGGGCATTCGGCCTTGAACGGCAATCGCAAACTGTGACGTACAGCAGAAAACCAGATACGGTTTTCAACTTTTAGACTGTACGATGTTTCTAATTTATCGACATAACTATTGTGTATCTCCCAAGTCTGGACTTATAATATGTAAATGTAATATGTATAATATATATATATATATATATACAGTGCGTGTAATCGGTTGTTGGAAACACTATAACTTTACAAATATTAAATATATTTGAATTCTGTTTGTTTGTGGTGCTTAATAAAGTTTGTTATAACTTATTAAGGTAATTAAACATTTTTTTGCTATTTCATTTCGCGCATGCGCATAACAACTTTTTTTTTTTAAATGGCAACCCCACTATTTTTTGGCTAACTATTTTTACTCTTATTTTTTTATGAATTTTAATGGTAAAACCAAATTCCTATGTCAAAAAAAAACCGAGTTATGGATATTTCATTGATTGATATTATTTTTTTGACATTTTTGAATTATTCATCAATTTTATGGCTTAAATTTTTAGCACATCATGATATCTTCTAGTGATATTTTTAGTACTTACTTTTGGATGGATCCTCTTCCCCTATAGCAACTCATTTTTTTAAGTTCGTCTAAGGCGATTTAAAAAAAAAAAACAATGTTTATAAATTTTATTTTTTTATTTTAGTTTGAACAATTTATAAGATAATGAATAAATGTAATTTTGAACTAAAAAATTGTAATCTGGACGCTGCGTCTAACGTCACTACCGGTCTGGACGTAGGTCGCGTCTAGACACCGCGTCTGACGCAGCCATGCTGTTCTCGCGTCTGCAGGGAAACCGTACCTTTAAAAGTTGAAAACCGTATCTGGTTTTGTGCTGTACGTCACAGTTTGTGATTGCCGTTCAAAGCGGAATGCACAGAACGACAACCATACGTGGACAGGATCGATAAAAGAATGACTGACACACGGACAGGGACACTTTTACGTTTGGCACTTGGCCGTTATTAAGAATTTATATTTGTTAAAAATCTATATTTAATAAAAAATATGGTATTAGTTATAACTATTACAATATTCTAATAAACAATACATTAATTCTGATGCATCGACTTTGACCTCTTTAACATAAATAATATTAATTAATAGGTACCCTAATTATATTGTACAATTAATCTATTACTACTTAGGACGCGTATTTAATCACAATATCATATAGGTATGTATAATATAAATATAGTTTCATTTCATTAATAAATATAGTAATTTAATAATATTTAATTTGATCATATATATCTGAAAAATAACGGTTTATTCTGAACATTTCAATCTCAGATTATAACTGACTCTTATTTAACTACGCGATTACATGCCTTCATAGGTCGTCTGGTCCAGATACGGTCATATCGTATACATAGATAGAAATGATAGAATAATATAATAAGTATATATTTTCATATCTTAAAACGATTACAGATTGAACCGCAGACACGATGTATCATTAATGGGGATTAATTATTTTATGGCACTTAAATAGGTAAATATTTTCTCCTAGCTCTGCGCAGAGCATCACATATTAGCATCTAATAGATTAAAAATTAGATCTTCATCTTCTTCTTCTTCGGATATAACGGCCGCTAGGACCATCCCGTCAAACAAAAAACGCTATTAAAATATGTGATCTGTCAAGTAGGTACAACAATAACTCGTGGTCTTCAGAACAAAATAAATTATAGGTAAGTTTAACATAGATTTAATATTTTAATATTATCAACCTATAGAATTATATTTAACATTTAAATTGTATGACATCTTTTTAGATACCTATACGTAATACGTATTATATACCTGTCAAATAATATCAACTTACTTTAATACAGACATCTGTAAAATTTACAATATAGACCGAGCTTACACTTTTTTTTAAACTTATTAGTCCAATGAGTAAGAGCCGACATTTTTTTATTCCAGTCTTAGAATTTTTCAAATGTTTGAAAGTATCGAAAGAGTTTTTGTTTAACAATTGCTATTTGTGAATAAGAAAGAAGTTAGAAGATCACAATTTTTTAGGGGTGTTACCTGGGCTGACCAAAACAATTAACTCAGTTGTCTGATTTATTTGAATGTTACGATGTGTTTCGGTTGTGGTTATTTTAAATTGTAGTTTTATTAAAATAAAAATGGGTTGTTATGACTGGAGCATGTATTTGAATTTGGGTGTCTCTGGCTTGAATGCTTGTTTCTTCTGGTATCGTGAATCTGTCGTCCGTTTATTTATATATGATGCTATAACGTTGATGATGCCAAATATTTGTGAATATTGTACAGGTACTTGAAGTGAGCAATAAATACCTAAGAATAAAAGCCGTCATTATAAATTATAATATATTAATATCGAACAAGTCGTATAGTAATGACTAATGACCATCGAATAGTTTAATAATGAGTTATCAATCGCATAACAAAATCATACTAAACTTAGTAGGAAAAAAATCTTGTTGCCTCCTGCACAGTGCACAATCGTCCATGCTATTAGAATATGAATTAGTAATGAATAGGGCAGAGGACTTGTAGCATTTGCATATTTTTTTTGCACAGCCACAAAAATAGCAGAGTGCGAAACAAATACGTTTCATGCTTCCACAAAGCTAGTTTTGAAATTTTATTGTGTATATAAATGCATATTTTACGTTTTTTTAGTTTTTAGGGCATATTTTACACTTTTATACGCTATTTTATATTTTTTGAGACATATTTTACTTGAATCGATTTTTTCTACAGTGACATTTTTTTTTCAAACAATACAGTCAAAATGTTTGGATAAAAATTTATTTATTTTTAATTTTTGTCGTTTAATATGGTTTTTGACTGTGCTCGGGCACACATTTTTCTTAGAAGCGATAACGATTTTAACGTAAACTATACCTACGACATCACCACCACAGATACGTGTGTACACCATGCGGGCTTTTATTCGATTAGGATTTATTTATAAAACGTTTCTAGACACGACAAGAATCAATATTTTAGTATTTAGTCTCAGTCAGTAAAAAAATTTTAAGTGCATATTTTAATTGCATATTATGGGGTTTTTTAGTGCATAAGTGCTTGCATATTTAGAGCTTTTTTAGAGCTACAAGTCCTCTGCCCTAGTAATGAATAATGACTAAAAGTAATATACAGGTATATGTCTGTATAGTACCTAATAATTATAGTAATTAATAGAATATGTAGGACGTAGGTACCTATATATAGTACATCTGTACATAACAGGTACTAATGGTACTATATATTTGTATACCTAATTATATTATGGATGATATTTATAAATTATTCGTCCAAAGATAATCTTATATTATGTTATTTACTAACGGACACCATTTAAATTTATTTTAAGTGTGCCAAATTTAAGGCGGGCCACTTCCGAAAATATTTAACACCATCAAGCAACAAGTCCTTACGTTGGTATGTAGTTACTATGTACTAGATAGGTAATAGTCAATAGGTCCGTCGTCCGTACTAAATTATATAATATATTGATCTATTGAAATAATAATCATCTCGGACGTTTATAATTTAGGTATGTGAATATTATTGATGTACGCTTTGGTTAAACACTGAAAAATATGTGACCATAAGCATAAGGAAATTTGAACGATATAAAATAATAGGTAGGTACTTAACAATATTTTATACAAGATACCACCGTGTTTGATTTTTCAGAATAAAAAAATATATTTTCAGCGTTTGACAAAGTTACGATGAATTTTCTAATAAACCGGGTCCCGAATGTTTTGGTGGTTAGGTCTATTCTTCATGCACTAGTCGAATAAATATATAGGTACCTAGGTACCTATACTATTAAATACTGATATTATATTACTTTGTGTTTTATTTTGTAGCGGCATTTTGTAGCAGCATTTTGTTGTGGACACACAAACGTCGTCGTCGGTTTGACAGTTCCAAACGAGGTTAGGTTTTAGAAGATTGTACATAGTAAAAATAATAATTACTATTATTATTGCTTGAGTCGTTACACCGGCGACACATATCACACGTCGATCAAACAAGATAGGTACATATACAGTGGATACCAGATGAAACAGTACCTATTATATTATATAAGAAACGTGACATTTAAACACGCAATAGAGTGCGATTATATATATAGATACGTATAAATGTACTTTGTTTCTCCTTGGTCAAGTAATATGATGATCAATTTTCACTATAAAAGAGTTCTTTTATTAATTATTAAGAAACAAATATAACTCATAATAAACATACTATTTATAAAAGAAAATCGATTTTTCATAACTTTCTACTTTCTACTTTCGAATAATACAAAATATAATAATAATTAATAACAGTAAAAATACATGTAATATCTACTTAATAGTTAATAGATGGTACCTACCAGTGCCGCAATTAGGATTCTTGGGACCCCGAACACATTCAATGTATGGGGCTCTGAGGTCTATGTATAATATAATATTTTTTATATTTTAGGTACCTATACAAAAATAAATAATGATGGTGATTTTCTTTTTAAAAAAACATAATTTTTACAAGCACTTAAAACACCGAAAATCGTGAACTTCGTAAAGCTAGTATATAAGTTCTATGGATTTATCATAGTAAATAATATATTTTATAATAATATCTATGGCTATCGTCAATTATTGTCGACATTCGTCGGCGACGATTAACAATTCTAATAATTTCAGTGAACAAAAAAATAATAAGCGATCAATATATACAGACAGTTTGTTAGCACAAATTCACACATTTTGTTATGGTCAGATTATTTTTATTAAATATTTCGATACTTTCAAGTTTCAGTTCTGAGCAAGATGATGATGGATGAATATAGCCGTTTTTTCAGCGACGGCGGAACTCTAGCTAGATTTCACCGGAAGAGTCGATGTTTACGCGTAAGTTTGTTTTCATATTATTGCTATTTTAGTATTTTACATTTACTTTAAGATTTAAATTAAATATTTATTGCCCCGGACAATCTGTTAACTGGGTGACGTTGAAGCATTTATAAGTTTAATCCTAAAAGCGCCATGTATAAAATACGCGAGACCGAACAGTCCAAAGTCCGTCTTCGTTTCACTACTATTAATAAGTGCCTTTTTGCATAGGTATACTATAAGCCGGGTATCACCTTAGGTTTTGCGTGAAGTATTTAAAACAATATAAAATTATCAATCTTTATATTTTATAATTTATATACATAAATACAGTATAAGCCTCTTGTATTTTATTAGCATACTCACAATTTTTTTAGTGTAGTTTATACCCTATATGGCTAGATATTAAATGTTTTGGAAATTATATATTTTACTATAATTATTATTTTCCATTATCATATAATATAACAATACACTTTAAATTAAATTAGTTGTTATCAAGACAGACAGTCTTAAGACAAACTCTTTTCTGGATGTTATCAAAACGGATTATGCTTAAAAAATTGCACAGTTGACGTAGCAGTCAGTTGCTAGATCAACCCGTGAGACATTAAATAATTTTTTCGAAAAATATATGTAATATGTATGGCTCATACAATTAAGAATTTATAGTTAATAGAAATGCGGATGTTTATACTTCATAGATATTTTTTTATTGAAATCTTGTAAATAATTGAATTAAACAATCGGGTACAAATCACTAGTATCAATTTTATTATATTACGTGTAAAATCACCGGAACAAAGTGCAGACTGCATTTTAAAAATTAAAAAAATATAAAATAATGTTGTAGTAGAAGCTGGAAACTGTAGTTTATTCTAATTTATAATCCAATAATTAATGTAACCGGGAATGTAACTATTAAATTCATCATTGAACGATTATTCAGAGATCACTTTGGGATAAATGCCAAACATATAAATGTAAGTCAAATTGAGAATAATTAAAAAACGTTTTATGAAAGGAACAAGATTACTGCTAATATTTAAGTCTTAATTATTATTAACAAATAAATACAAATAATAGATATTTTAACAGCTTTTTGCCATCAACATTCAGTGTAAATAATTTCTGATTGACTTTTATCTATGTAAAAATCTTCTATAAAATAATTATTCGTATACAAAAATCCTAACAATTAAATGCAAGGATCTCATAAATTGATCTTACAACATCCTTTAAACATCAAAACTACATTTGTAAATCATTTATACACTACACCTACTAAATAAAAACATTTAGTACAACATTTTAGTTCCCTGTTATGGTGTAGGTACTAATACAAACAATAAATTATTATTCGAAAACACAATTTCGTATACCTATTATATTATTTACTAAATACCTACAACTAAACTAAAAATAAATATATCATATATGATTACATTCTGAGTGCCTATAATATAATATTATAAATGAAAATTGATTCCTTATTATGAATACTTATCGTTCACACAGACCACAAGAAAAAATCATTTTAAAAATTTAAAAATTGAAGAACACATCGTTGTAAAATTAATTCAGTCATCGATCCGCTCAGAATCTAAAATCTAAAATATATCCGATAAATTTAAAATTAACATATATCATTATTATTATAATTTCTTATTCAGCAGTATTCGGAGAAAATGATAGACTTGGAATTTTAGAATCTAGGTAGTTGGTGTTATAGTCGATACTGTAAATTTGATGAATTTACTGAGTATACCTTTATGTTACCTAAAATCCAATAATCACATTTTTATTTAATGATTCATAAAATACAATAAGCTTTTATAAAAATATGCTTGTGCTTCTGCAGATATCTATTCACCATATTAATAAATAATTAAATTAATAAACGAAAATAGTAATTCAAATAATATATCATATTTGATACCTATTATTATAATTCATATTCAAAATTATAAACTATTTTGATTTTTGTCATACAAAATTCTAACGAACAAATATTGTTCCTTAACACGGAACTCTTTGATATAAAAAGTTGCATTATATGATCCGTGGATTCATCATATTGACTTTATACCTAGTATAATATAATATCTATAATTTATATTCTATGGCAAATCTCATAGTCGTTGCAGACGACACAGTCGATTAAAAATTCTAAAATTTCAATAAGCAAAGCAGATATGAGTAAAAAACTTACTGCGTCAAGTATAATTTTATTTTTCATAAATCACAATATTTTAAGTTCTGTATTCTCTGAAGCGTTTCGTCATCGGCGTCACAGTGCTCACACTTTACGGATTCCGCCGAAAGAGTCGATAATTAAACTATTAAAGTAAGTTTTTTTTCATATTCTTTTGGGGCTTAATTTTACTTTCATTTTTTCTAAAATATATGGTAAAAAATAAATCATATTTCGCTATAAAAAAATAATAAAACATAAAGTATTTTAAGTTTGAGTGGAATAATTTTTTATGATCATAACCACATTGCCTACAGATTATTAAGCATTAGTACAGCAGTAGTTTATTTTCATTTTTGCCCAAAAAATTACATTTAAAAGTTTCATTGTGTATTCGTGTATATAAATTATAATAATATACTCTGAGGGCCGCTCTTACAATGTCCGGTAAAGTGTCGGTTAACGCTAACAACAGATTTTATTACCTGCAGGAATATACGGGTTATGTGTAGGTAGGTTAAATTTAACCGGACATCGTAAGAACGGCCTTAAAAGTTTTATAAATCCACGAACACCTACTATTTTTAAATTACAACAAAATAAATAAAATCGTTATTCTTTGTTTTAATAAGTAATTTCGTCCAAATTTGAACTTATAATGTCTGTAAAAATTAACTGTGTTTTTAATAGATCATTTAGTTTTTTTTTGTTAGAGTATGAACACTCAATATGAACTATTTTTGAGAATTCTTGTTTTACATTTCCAATCCTTAGCAATAAAAGTTGAACATTTTATAAATTTTACTACTAAATAGTAATTTGTAAACTATCAATTTGTTAAATTTTGTTAATAATTGAACTTTAATTTCTTAAAAAAATGGATCTTTATTGTTTCTCAATTGCTATTATAACTGCTCATGAGGAAACTTTTATTACATTTTCATAGTATAGATAAACAAATAAGACATTTTTGTATGAATATCTGACTACAAAATATTTTGAAAATTGTCAAGATTATGATGAATTTTGTAGAAATTTGAATTTTAAATGCCCGTAAAAAAAACGTGCCTGTATATTTCTAATATTTTTTAACTGCTATTATATCAACTTACGATTAACTTTGTATTATTTTTAAGCTTTTTGACCCAACGAATAAAATTCATAGAATACAGAACTAAAAACATTTCATAATTCAAATGTCTATAAATCACTGAAAACGAGTCGAAATATTTTGAACATTATATAATGTATATTATGATAGTTTAAACATTTGATGGACATTTTAAATACCGACGGTTAATAGTTGTTGAATAACAACAAAATAAGAAAATCGTTATACGAGAATCATATACAAATCATTGTAAAATCAAAATATTCATTGCTCCAATAGTCCACTCTAAAATACAAGCTAACACACAAGCCCGGATTAAGGGGGGGCAAGGGTGGCACGGTAACGGGGCCCATCTTTATCCCCAAAATATATTTTTTTAACGCTTCCAATACATTTAAAAAAATACATATATATTGAAGTAGGTATAGGTATAGGTAGTAGATAAATTATTATTACTTAATAAATAATAATTATAAAATAAAATTGTTCTCAATTTTATATCATGAAAAATTACTATAAATAATGAACTGTATTGGTAAACACAATTTTAATTATGTTTTTTTTTCTGAGTATTTTCGATTACTGATTTAACTATTAAGTATATAGGTACTTGTTATAAGAAAAAAATATTTAGCTCTTGTAAATTAGGTATTTCAGTTAAAAGTATTAACGCATATTATACTAAACTTTCGAGGAAAATAGTTAATAAGTAATATATTATATATTTCTATATAATATATATAATGTATTTTATTAAATTGTTTTAAAAAAAGGCTAAAAGGCTGAAATCTAAATTATAATTTGTTTATTTTATTATAATGGTTGACTTTTTATTAGGAATAAATGGAAGTGTTAATTTTAATATAAAAGTGTTCTAAAAGAGGCCAAAAGCGCATCAACATCCAGTTAAATGACATCCTCATCCCAAACGTAAATACAATTAAAATACTCGGAGTTTATTTCGACAAAAAAATCAACTGGTTACAACACCTTAAACAACTCAAGATATCATTGTCGAGAAGTCTCAACATCATGAAAATGATAAGCCACTCCACATGGGGAGGAGACGAAGAAACACTCATAAAAATCCACAGACATCTCATCAGAGCAAAAATGGACTACGGTGCAACAATCTACCAATCAGCCAAATCTCACCACAAAAGAATAATAGATTCTACTATAAACTCCAGCTTAAGATTCGCTATTGGAGCTTTCCGATCTAGTCCCATAGAAAGCATTCGAAACCTAGCACTTGAACCCCCTACTGAGCTCAGACACTTAGAAAAATCACTAATCTACGCTGCCAGCATCACAAGAAACTCTGGCAATCCAGCAAACAAATACACTACAGAAATTACCGAGTACGCTAAAGACCATGGTATAGAATTCAATGCGATAACGAAAGTTCAACCCCTCATATTCCCCCCATGGGCCTTCAATATTGATATAAACCTGGATTTAACTAAATTCAAAAAAGAAGACACTTCACCCATGATTTACAAAAATCACTTAAACGAAATACTCCAAGATCACAAGAATGCAAATTGTTATTACACTGATGCCTCTAAATCTAGAAAAGGCGTGGGAATCGCAATTACTAACCATGACCTCTCCATCAGATTCAAACTCCCCGAAAGCTGCTCTATATACACGGCAGAAGCCATAGCAATACTCAAAACAGTAGATCACATATTACTTAATCACGATCATGGAAACCCCCACAAAAGCAATCTAATCCTGTCAGACTCACTTTCATCACTCACGAGCCTCAAAAACCCATTCAACACTACAGATATAGCAAAACTTATACTTCAAAAAACTAGCCTAGCATATCAGACAGGAATCAAAATTTCACTAGTATGGATCCCGGGGCACAGCGACATAGAGGGCAATGAAAAGGCAGACCAAGAAGCCAAGAAAGCAGCAGAGCACACTGATATACCCATATTAAATATTACTACATTCGCAGACATAAAAAAACAGATTAAAGAACTTACTAAAATCAAATGGCAAACACACTGGCTCGGACAAACCACTAAATTGAGAAAAATCAAAAACACCATATTCAGTTGGCCCAATTTCCTCACGAAACGAAGAGAAAGAATAATCATTAACAGACTTCGCATCGGGCATACTCGACTAACCCACGGTTATCTCATGTCAAAAGACGAAAAACCTATCTGCACAGCATGTGGCACCGAACTAACAGTCCATCATATCTTCACAGAATGCCGACAATACACAGAGGCACTCGAACAGCTGAACATCTCAACCACCTTAGACGCAGCCCTCGGTCCAAATGCAGACTCCTCACTCCAAATCTTATCTTTTTTAAGAAAATATAAATTGTATGACTTAATTTAAAATTATTATATGTAAGATACCAAAAAAAAAAAATGTAATTAATGTAACGTTTATGACTAATGGCCGTTGTCGCCGATGTCTTTCGATCAATAAAAAAAAAAAAAAAAAAAAAAAAAAAGTGTTCTCTAAATTAGTGGAAGCATAAATGCAATAAGGGGAAAATACATTTTGGGTTATCAATTATGACTTTTAAATGGCTTGAAACCGATTGAAAAAAATTTCTGTTTTGGTTTCGATTTATACACTGGTTTCCAATTTTTTTCGGTTTTGGTTTTGGATTTAATACCGATTTCCAATTTTTTCCGATTTTGTTTTTGATTTTTTCATCGGTTTCAGTTTTTAAACGGTTTATACCGGTTTCTAAAATCGGTTTCAAGACCTGGACTATTTACGTTCATTCTTAGTTTATTAATTTTTTTGAATCGCTTAGGTCATAAGAATATTGTTGAACATTTTACTGCAGGCTGCGTGTTATTTCAGAAATGGTATTTAATTCGTCAGTGAAGATTTGTTAGCTGGGAATAAAATATATCATAAGCAGACTGAAATGTGAGGACGTTGCAGTGTTTCGAAGACCAAGTTTTATAGCAGATTTTGATTCACCACGGACCCGGGGTATGTATTTTCTTATTTTTCAGTATGTTTCTTTTTATTTTTGTTAATTGATCAAGGGATATATTATTGCCTACAACTTTTAACCATAGATATATACAATAACTAGATAGCCGTCTCCTTTTTGTCATCGAAGTCGACCCCTCATTTACAAAGCAGGCAATGTTTACAAAATAATATTATCAATTATCATAGTATAAATGTATCGATAAATATATATGTATATAAATAAATGTAAACATTGCCTGCTTTATAAATGGCGGCCGATTTCAACATTGGTCACAACTGTAATATAATTTTTTTAGAGAACGCTGTTTGTGGACCTTGTTTTCGTAATAACCTAATACCTACGTACTAATTGAACTATTTTTAATATTATCACTATTCATCACTACGTCATAATATATTGCAGACATGTAATAGCCGCCGGGGCACCGAACTGCTAGAATTATACGATATTGCCACCTACCATTATATTGCAGTACTGACTACTGAGACTATGTAGCTTGTTATTCGAATATAATATCTATTATATTCCTATCTATTTGTATCTATACTATTTATTTATACAAGAAATAACGAAAGTTTTGAACTTGGTCAATTTTTAGGATAATGTTAGTGTTATATTATATTTAAAATTTTAGACATAGTACCTATACCTATTTCCTTAGTCGTTTATCATTACAATAATTCATAGGTATAGGTACCATATAAGAGACATGAGTTTGAAATTAATAATGAAACGTAGACATATTGTTGTGTACCTATGTAATAATTTATTAATTTGTATAAATTGTATCTGGTTCATGTGTTAAAATATATTGTAAAATATAATACCTGCCTGTCCTGCCTAAGTGTAGCATGAGTAGATAACTAATGAGTAGATAAGCATATAGTTTTTTTTGTAAGTATATTGTATTATGTTTGTTAGAGCCTAAATTTTTTTTTTGGTTATTTAGTTGTAAAAAAAAGGCGTATACTAGGGGCGTCATATTTATGTTCGCTTCCCCATAAATTGTCCCTTGATACAGCCCTGTGACACTAACTCGTGTAAACAATTTGAAGCACATATAAGCGATCAACGAGTCTCTGACGTTTTTATTGATACATACCAATTCGCATAGATAAATATTAAATATGAGACATTTCTCTTCTCACATATATCAGAGTCAGAGACTCGTCATCAATATGTGCTCAAAATTATCGGGATGTGGACCCATTCATAGTATATGATGCAAAGTTGACACAATAAGACTGTGATCACAACTTGGAAGTATGATTGGATGTAGATTGTAAAAGTATTAAGTAATAAGTAGCTATTAATGATTTAATACATATTTAATTAATGATTTGTCAGCATGTATTCTCCCGTCTTGCAAGTAGGTATCAATTTCACCGGATCTTAATTAAATTTTTTAATGTAATCTTTAATCTTTTTTAGTTTTAATATTAGAGTGATTAATATTTTTTAAAACTATTGATGCCTATAATGATAACTACTGAACGGGCTACTGAATGAAAAAGTGATATCTTTCACACTTGTTAGACACACTTGAAGGCAACACATGCAGATGAAAGGTTTTTTATAAAAAAACAATTTTAATGATTTTTTTAGCTTCATGTTTTTTAAAAATACTCGGATAATGTCGAGCTTAGAAGCAACTTTCGAACGTATTCAATTAATTTTATTTTTGTACTTATTAGTTATTGAAACATGATATGGAGAGTAGTCCTTTTGGTCATCCAGTGTCCACAAATATTTCAATTCATAATATGAAATCCCAGCCCTGTCCCCCATACTCTGATTTTAAAAGCCCATGCCACATAAGCGCAACTAGAGGGGGCTGGGGGGGCTTAGCTTAGGTCCCTTAATACGGCCCTGTATATCTATGGTCAGCGCATTATTTGCTTTCCATCTTTGATCCACACGTAGCATACCTAATGTACGAATAACAGAACCAAAACGAAGTTGTTACTTTTAATGTTAGATTAAAAATATTAAGTTAAGAAGATTACATACGTCGTTACGTTGGTTACTTGATGATATTTTAATTATTATATAAGTTATGACTTATGATCGTCTAAATAATTACAATTTAAAACTGATTATAAACGATTAGACAAATATAAAGAAAAAAAAAATTATAATTAATCTAGGTACTAAAAAATAAAAATATCTATATATTCATTATTAATACTTAAAGTATAACAATATATGCAATACGAAAAAAATAAATGAAAACTAAAATGTTATCCCAGGAAAAAATTAATTCAACAGTGAAAGGGTTAAAATATTCAAGTTTGATAATAGGTTAATTCAATCTAATATTAAAAGTAACAACACTAACCCAGTGATTTCTAGCGTACGGGTAAGGCGATCATTATTAGCCGAAAAATAAAATAGTTCATTAACATTTTTTAAACTTATCAGTTTTCGTTATATAGTCACTACTCACTAATCTTATAAGTAACTAATTTTCGTTTTTAATAATATTTAAATTATATACAAGAATAATTTAATAATATAATATTATAAGATTTTTTACAATTATATAATATATTCAACATAAACAAATTCTATTTTATTAGAAAAGTAAAGAAAATCTAAATTTTTTTGGTATTCAATTTTGAACAGTAAAGCAAAAAAAATATTTGCGATTGGGAGTTTAGGTTGGCCTATCAACTATAAATTACTTATAAATATATATTTATGCCTGTACGAAATTAAGTCCTTGAACCGGCTCTGGTTGATTCTGTTAAACGTAAATATGATTGTGCGTGGGTCAGAGAGAGAAATAAATGGTGCACTAAAAATCTGTCATCCCTTATAAGTGTTATCAAGTTGAAGAACCCGTTGATTGTTGACAATTTAACATTTAACATTAACTGTGGTAGGTATGATTGGAAGTAAAAGTAATTAGCAGGGCTGTGAATTTAGTTCATTAAAAAAAGTGTTATTTTTGATTAAATATGATTTAAAATATGCACTGAAGTATTCAAAAATATGCACTTAAAATTCGAAAAAATACTGAATGAAAACGCGTTTATTAAAAACTGTTTAAATTAATAAATAATAATTAAAATTGGTATACCAAAAAAAAATTTTTACAATACAAAAAGAATCTAACTTTGCCAAATCTTTTTTTTTTTAGTTAAGAAATGATGAACTTTGAATTCCAGCTAAATTTGTGTTTCTTCTGTCAGTGGAGCATTGAGACTCATTTGAATTTTGAATTATCATTAACGAAATTTTCTGAAAAGCTGTTTTCTAGTAAATTGTTATAAAATTCGTCATCATCACTCTCGTCATTTTCTTTACTAGATGAACCAGAATTTGGACATGAATTAATAACAGCACTAACATTACTATTACATTCACTGACAAATAACTTTCTGCACAAACTTTTATATCTTACTAGCTGATCCCGTGCACTTCGTCGCCCGTTAAATGGATCAACTCAATACTACCTACTCAAACTTTGTTCAATTCATTATTCAATATTCGGTGTATGGTGTTCAAAATTTATCTTATCTTTCCCGTTGCCCTGAATAAAAATTCTGAATCGCAGCAGTACATTATCAGGTAGGCAATCTACCTGCGGTAGATCGCGGACCCCGTGCTGTTTGTACGGAAGTGTATGATTTAACTCTAAAGTATCAAAGTTATACCAAGTTTATTTTGATGTAATACTGTGGATTAATATAATAAATTTGGTTGCTCGTAAAAAATCGCAACTCTTAAAAAAATTATGATTGTTGAACTCCTTTTGGGTGTAATTTTCTGCGGTAAGTGCAACTCTGCCACCCTGGTAAGCATTGTTCAATAATTCGATTTGATGCAAGCTTGTACCTGATCTGCCCGAATAACCAATGGCAACCAATAAATAAATGCTAATTTCTAATGTAGACTGTAACCAATGGCAACTATAAATAAATAAAAATAAAATTTCCAATTTCTATCGTGAATCTCAATGTCCCTGTTTCAGCACCTATTTAAAATGCGAATTTTGGCAAATCCTTTCTTAGCGCTCGTCTATATTATAATAGCTATCTGTATGCCAAATTTCAGCCAGATCCGTCCAATGGTTTGAGCTGTGCGTTGATAGCAGTCAATCAGCTTACTGTTTTTTATATACAGATATGGTTGCCATGGTAATATGGACACACACACACACACACACACACACACTGACATACATTCATTTTTATATATATAGATTGATATGAAATCTTGGTAACCTTAGTAACCATGGCAACCTTGGTAACCATGGTAACATGGACACACAGACACACACACTGACATACATTCATTTTTATATATATAGAAGATAGATTGGTACCCAGTTCATTTTAAATTTTGGGTGGCTTATTGATGCTATAATAAATGCTTTACTCTTGGAACTGCTTAAGTTAAATAAATAATCAAATCGTTTTTCTAGATTTTGAATTATGCATGAACTTAATGGTTTACAATATACTCTATTTGTTGAGTTTAATAATAAAAGTCTTATGGACAAGATTGTTGGAGCCACATATCCTAGATAACTTTTTTTTTCTCCTTGTAGTTTGTCCAGAGCAGATGCTAATGGCTCCATAACTTCACAATACTCTTAGAGAAACAGCCACTCAGTCGTTTTTAACTTATTTAATTTCAGTTCTTCAAATACGGGAATCAATTTTTCTTTATAAAATAATATTTTTTTTGCTGCATCATATATTGAGTTCCATCTTGTAATAACCGGTACGGGAAATTTACAATTACACTTATCACTTACTGTATCTGAAGCTCCAGTACTTCTACTGACCAGATTCCAAAACTTAAACAGTTTTTCAAACGTAGCTTTTGAAATTTGTAAATAAGATCTGTCAGTTATTTTTACAATGTCTGTTGTAACAATCAAATTCAGGGTATGAGCGCAACATTTCATATGATCAGACAGGCGAATACTAATATCTTCATAATGTTCATTTGATTCTTCAAAAGGTAAAGGATATAAATCAACATGTCTTTTGCCCCCATCTGTTGAAACCCAAATATACTTGATAATCAGTACCTACTCAGCTTAACTTTTCAAGTAGGTATATTATACCTACTTAGTAGTTTAATAAAAGTAATACAATGTAATATTATCCTGCAATCCTGCAGTTCAGTAGGTCCTACTAATATTATTATGTATATTATAATTTATAGCATAATATATGCAGTGGCCACTAGCCAGTAGATATATTACAATATTATTATAGTAACTACAAAATCATAAAAGTAAATTAAATATTATTCATAGGTATTTTTTAATTTTTGGCCAACGTGTTGACCTACTATCAAAGTATGATTTAAAATGATAGTTGTTATTATAATTTATTTTAAATTTTAAAATGCAGAACTCAATAAATTCAAAATTGGCACAATTATTTCTATAACTCATAATTTAGCACATTTCAGCTCACAGTACACAGCCCATTCACATGTAATTGCAGGGGGACCGTTGAGAATTTAGCGATACCACCTACTATAGTACTATATACTATACTATATTATATACTATATGTATAAAATACATATTATATATAGGTATACGTTTGATACATTGTGTTGAATGCAAAAAAAAATATTAAGAACTATGATAATTAACTAATAAAATCTATAATAATCCTAAAATAACAATGTATAAATGCAGTAATAAATACAAAAACTTACTTTAATGTGGCTTAAAAAGTTTCCACTTGAATTAGTTGATCCATTTACAACTTTTTGGCAGTTTTGACATATAACTGACAATTTTTTACCTTCCACGTTTAATACTTTATAAATATCATTAAACAAGTATTTAAGACTAGGAGCTTGGTTAGTTGTTGAATGTGGGTCGTCAACATTTTCTTCAGTTTCCACCGCTGCCATATCTAGACGAATTTTTTTCGTAACAAAACGGTCCATAATATTGTACAGCTTCAATGCTTGAAATATTGAAGTACCTATATTAGAAAATGGCTAATATTAATAGGTATTCTATTAATAATAGTTCCTACTTCGTACTTACCTCTTGTTACAATATTCAAATATTGATATTCGACATAATATCACACCATATTAAAAATATATAGGTAGATAATTACTTTATCTATTACATTATCTTACCTCTAGTCCTCGTCCTACCCAGGTTTCCCTATAAAATACTTTTATTGTAATAATTGTTCAAATGTTTATTATAGTACATTATTAAAAATTAACTAAATTTTAATATAATACAATATAACAAGTGTTCAAATGTACAAGTCACACCACATATTTTGTTACTTCACACAGTCTTTCTTTAATTTCAAATTTTTCTTCAAATTATCTCAAATTATCTACAAAATATAAATGTAAAATGTAAATTGGAAGACTTGATTGAGTAGGTATTTAATAATTTATCTAAAAGAGATGGGCCTGGTCGCCTCATTACTATATCGAGGGGCCATGGTGCAAGTTCCGTCCATAAATATCAGCACATATTACATTAGAAACACAAAATTAATATAACAGTAAATTATAAAAAAAATATTACGAAATGTACTATACTCATATTATATTATGATTGTATTAATTACAAACACTTAAATTAAGTGCTGTCCATAAATATCAGCAAATATTTAATAATTTATCGAAAAGAGATGGGCCTGGTCGCCTCATTACTAGGTATATCGAGGGGCCATGGTGCAAGTGCCGTCCATAAATATCATATCTACATAATATAAATGTAAAATGTAAATTGGAAGACTTGATTGAGTTGGTATTTAATAATTTATCTAAAAGAGATGGGCCTGGTCGCCTCATTACTATATCGAGGGGCCATGGTGCAAGTGCTGTCCATAAATATCATATCTACATAATTTAAATGTAAAATGTAAATTGGAAGACTTGATTGAGTAGGTATTTAATAATTTATCTAAAAGAGATGGGCCTGGTCGCCTCATTACTATATCGAGGGGCCATGGTGCAAGTGCCGTCCATAAATATCAGCACATATTACATTAGAAATACAAAATTAATATAACAGTAAATTATAAAAAAAATATTACGAAATGTACTATACTCATATTATATTATGATTGTATTAGTTACAAACTCTTAAATTAAGAGTTACGATTGAGGATTTAATTAATTTCCTAAAATAAAATGCCTCAAGGTTGCCTCTGTAGGTCGAGGAATCGTAGTTAAAGTGCCGACCACCAAAGTACCAGAAAAAAAGAAGATTAAATCAAAAAATAGAAGGTACCTACATCATAAAATTTTATAAAAGAATGATTGTGTTAGTCACAGTCTTGTCTAAATGGTATTGTCTTATGTTTTCCCAATCTAACTATACACAATACTGAACATTAATGAAATCACAAATATTTATACAAAAGAGAGACTGTGCCTTGATTTACAAATATTTCTTAAATTTACTTTTTGCATAGAGAATATGAAGGTGGCCTGGCAGTGGCGCAACTAGCACAAAATCTTAGGGGGGGCTATAGCCCCACCTCAATATTATACCAAAAGTAACGCGTGGGGGGCTATGCCCCCCCCCCCGATCCATCATCTTAAAATTTTTAAACACCATTAATATCAACATTTATTTTTAATTATATGCGCACTGAGTGCAAAAACGTATTCGATTTTACCAATATACTGTGAACTGGTGGAGTGTTTTGTATTCGATTTGATTGCAGTGCAACACTCGTGTGCACTCAGTGCACAATTTCTGCACCGCCGATTTTGTCAGTGGAATAAATGCACTTTATAATTATGAACCGCTTTTCTCTATAACGGGGCACATCGTTTTCTAATTTCCTATTTATCATAATAATATTAATATCATAATGATTATAATATTTATTATTTATATCTGATAATATATTTTGTTTTCCATGATAACACTTCATTGTATTCGATTTATTAAAAACTAGTGCAACACTCGCGTAGTGCTAGTGGAAGTTCAGTGCACACTATTTTGTCAAATCGAAAACGCTATAACACTTATAAACATCGTTCAATTACTGGGGGGTGTTCACTGTTCAGTAACTTTACTGGTTACCCTATTATAGGTTATATATAAAATACTATATTAATTTGTATCAGTTACTAAATAACAATATATAAAGAAATAATTAGTTAGGACTATGCAATTATTAGAAATCAATTCATTTTTAGAAATCAATAAAATAATTTATTTTGGGGGGGCTATTAGAATTAGCCCCCCCCTAGTTGCGCTTATGTGGCCTGGGCTTCAGAGTATGGGGGACAGGGCTGGGATATATTTGTGGACACTGGATGACCAAAAAGACTACTCTCCATATCATGTTTCAATAACTAATAAGTACAAAATAAAATTAATTGAATACGTTCTAAAGTTGCTCCAAAGCTCGACATTATCCGAGTATTTTTAAAAAACATGAACCTAAAAAAAATCATTAAAATTGTTTTTTTTTAAAAAAACCTTTCATCTGCATGTGTTGAATACAAGTGTCAAGTGTGTCTTACAAGTGTGAAAGACATCACTTTTTCATTCAGTAGCCCGTTCAGTAGTTATCATTATAGGCTTCAATAGTTTTAAAAAATATTAATCACTCTAATATTAAAACTAACAAAGATTAAAGATTACATTTAAAAATTTAATTAAGATCTGCTGAAATTGATACCTACTTGCAAGACGGGAGAATACATGCTGATAAATCAATAATTAAATATGTATTAAATCATTAATAGCTACTTATTACTTTTACAATCTACATAAAACCATACTTTCAAGTTGTGATCACAGTCTTATTGAGTCAACTTTGAATCATATACTATGAATGGGTCCACATCCCGATAATTTTGAGCACATATTGATGACAAGTATCTGACTCTGATAGATGTGAGAAGAGAAATGTCTCATATTTATCTATGCGAATTGGTATGTAACAATAAAAACGTCAGGGACTCGTTGATCGCTTATATGTGCTTCAAATTGTTTACACGAGTTAGTGTCACAGGGCTGTATCAAGGGACAATTTATGGGGAAGCAAACATAAATATGACGCCCCTTATTCAGTACACGCCTTTTTTTTACAACTAAATAACCAATAAAAAAATTTATCGCTACGCTCTAACAAACATTATATAATTTACTTACAAAAAACTATATGCTTATCTACTCATTAGTTATCTACTCATGCTACACTTAGGCAGGTATTGTATTTTACAATATATTTAAACACATGAACCAGATACAATTTATACAAATTAATAAATTATAACATACACAATATGTCTACGTTTCATTATTAATTTCAAACTCATGTCTCTTATATGGTATATTCTATACCTATACCTATGAATTATTGTAATGATAAACGACTAAGGAAATAGGTATAGGTACTATGTCTAAAATTTTAAATATCATATAACACTAACATTATCCTAAAAATTGACCAAGTTCAAAACTTTCGTTATTTCTTGTATAAATAAATAGTAAAGATACAAATAGATAGGAATATAATAGATATTATAATCGAATAACAAGCATAGTCTCATTAGTCAGTACTGCAATATAATGGTAGGTGACAATATCGTATAATTCTGGCAGTTCGGTGCCCCGGCGGCTATTACATGTCAATATATTTAGTGAATAGTGATAATATTAAAAAAAAAGTTCGATAAGAAATCTTTAATCGTGATTAGTACGTAGGTACTAGGAAAACGAAAACAAGGTCCATAAACGGCGTTCTCTCTACGATTTTAGATATTCCGACACTAAAATTGACATCGTAAATTCGTAAAATAATAATTAATATTTATCCTACTATATAATTTACATTTTTCAAGTTTCTGGACATTATAGTTTAAACTATTTCATGTGTGGTCCTATGTTTAATTTCATCTAATTTTTTTTTTTGTTTTCTAAAACGCATTTGCCTTCGGGCGCCAACACCCCCCTTCAATTTTTTTTTTTTTAGTTATTTAACTCTAGTTAAATATTTTGTTTAGACTCTAACGTTGATAACCTGCATTGGCCCTATGAATCATCTTTCTTTAATGATCTTATCATTTTGAATAGTTTTTTCTGTTATCTGTTTAAGAATCTGGACATTTTCGTTTGAATTCTTTAATGTGTGGTCCTATTGATTAATTTCTTCTATTTTTTTTTTTTGTTTTCTAAAACGCATTTGCCTTCGGGCGCCAAAACCCCCCTTCAATTTTTTTTTTAGGAATTTGACTAGTTAAATTTTTTGTATAGACTTGAATATTGTTAAGAAGCAGGTGCAGTCTGTATCATCATTCTTTAATGAGCTAATCATTGGCAATATTGTTTTTTTTGTTTAAGATTCTAGACGTTTTAGTTTGATTTCTGTAGTGTGTTTTCCTATTGTATAATTTTTTCTAATTTTTTTTTGGTTTTCTAAAATGCAATTGCCTGCGGGCGCCAACAATCCCCTTCAATTTTTTTTTTGGAATTTGACTCTAGTTGAATTTTTTGTATAGACTTGAATATTGTTAAGAAGCAGGTGCAGTCTGTATCATCATTCTTTAATGAGCTAATCATTGGCAATATTGTTTTTTTTTTGTTTTTTTTTGTTTTTAAGTGTTTGAACCCTTCAAAATATCTTAATATCGTATAATTTTTTCAAAATTTTTTTTTGGTTTTCTAAAATGCATACGCCCGCGGGCGCCAACACTCCCCTTCAATTTTTTTTTTAGGAATTTGACTAGTTGAATTTTTTAACAAACTTGATTATTGATTACCTGCAGGTGCCCTCAGTATTATCATTCTTTAAAGAGCTATAATCATCGTCAGTTAATTCACATGGGTTCCTCATAAAAAAATTTTTTCGATTCATTTTACTCTAGTAGATCTTTTTGTACAAAAGTTTTTAAACATAACGGGCTATACCAGGGAATACTCTTTTTCTAAAATGCAATTGACTGCGGGCGCCAACAATCCCCTTCAATTTTTTTCTTAGGAATTTAACTCTTGATGGATTTTTTATATAGACTTGACCATTGCGGTGCCCTATCACAGGTGCCCTATGAATAGTTTTTCTTTATTTCTTTAATGAGCTATTTATTTTGAATTGTTTTTTCTGTTTAATATTCTGGAAATTTCAGTTTGAGCTCTCTAATGTGTTCCAATTGTATAATTTTTTCTAAAACTTTTTTTAGTTTTCTAAAATAGCAAAATCACTAAGCACACGCAGCACGGTTAAGACGTTACTGTTATTTAGTTTTTCCATTAGGATCATTTTCCCGGTAAATCATAAATCATAATATTATATTAATAGTTGTACAACATTTTTTTAAATACAAATTTATGATAACACGGCGCTTTGGATAGGCAATTCAGCTACAAAACAGGTCATTGTTTTTGTGCACCATTATTAAACAATATACATGGTTCAGTGTTTATGTACAACTCTAGGAATCCGTTATAGTTATATCTAAAACCGTGTAAGTAATGCAAAAGCAGATCTCACGGGGTCTTGTCGTCAGTTCCAAAGGGAAAAAGTTTGAATTTAGGCTACAGCCTACAGGCAACTATAAATATTATATTTATTTATTTATTTATTTCAGCAAAATCAATATCATTATTTCAATACAATAATACAATAGTCAAATTACAAAAGTTAAAATAATACAATAATAGTGATAAGAGCTGATACGTATACCAACTGAGCAAGCTCGTTTCTGGTATACGGAGTTCCTACACATATTACTTATATAATATAATAAAACAAAATGTCATGTGTCTTATACAATTGAGAATGATGTATTTAACTTCTCTAAATAACATTATCTTATAATTATATAACTAAACAATACTAATAGATAATCATTTATATTTACACATAGATACTTTTTAATATTTGATTTTTGCACACATTCTCATCTAGGTCATTTACTATTTTAGTAATTATATTTTTTATATACGATTTTTGTTAATTATATTTTTTACATTGGTTTTATTAGACTGATTTACACATTCATACTTTATTAGACTTTTTACATCATTACCTAAATTGTTGAATATAGTTTTGACCATATAATCGGGAACACTTTTTGTACTGGATAGTGATATATAAGGTAATTTTATGTTATTACCTGTTCTACTGTCTATTATATCTGTATTATTAAGTATCTGCATTTGAATTGTTTTTATAAGTATTTGTTTAATGTACAATTTATAGATTGATAGTATGTTAGTATTTTTAAAAATATCTATTGAAGGATATGTTGGTGGGAACGAGTAGGCTACTTTTATAATAATTTTCTGGGCAATATATACCGATTTTATGTCTGTTCTGCTGGCACCTCCCCAGCATGTTATACCATATAATAAGAGTGAATTACATAATGCCATATAAATTTGCCGTATAACTGATTTCTTAAGAAAGCGAATTTTATAAAATAGGGAAGTTAATCTCCGGATTTTATTTTTGATACATTTTATATGCTCAGACCATTTCAGCTCTTGATCCATTATGACTCCTAAATATTTAAATTGTTGTACCATTTTAAGTGGTTTACAATTGCATATTGTTTTATTTGTGGAACATTGATGTAATATGAAGTTCACTCCAATTGGAAGCTGTGATCGGTTTGTGACTATCGGCATGCATACTGATTTATTTACATTAAGTGATAATAAGTTTTTTTCCATCCAGTTATATATAAGCTGTAAGTCAATTTCGACAATTTCTATTAATTTTGACCAGTTTTCTTCGGTATTAACAAGAGCTATATCATCGGCAAACATGAATAGTTTACCTTTTAATAATGAAGCTGGTATAGAGTTAATATAGATTAAAAATAGTAAGGGGCCTAATGACGTTCCTTGTGTTACTCCATAGTCTTGGACATAACAATAGTCACTATAATGAGATCCAATAGTGGTTAATTGCTGTCTATTACTTAGATAACTAGAAAACCAATTGAGTGTAATAGTATCGAATCCTAATTCATTTAACTTATATAGTAATAATTGTCTACTAATTGAATCGAAAGCCTTTTCTAGGTCTATATAGTTAATATAGACTAGAAGTCTAATAGTTGCCACTTGCCGGTATAAAATGTAGATCGTGTAATTGGATACAGCCAATAATATATAATAACGAACGCTTTCGAATTGACACGTTTATGAGACTTGATATGCAGACAACGTGGCGTGGCTAAGTTGGTGAGAGCTAAGAAGACGTTGTTAGCTGTAAAATCATTACCTAGTAATTGGAGATCAATAGACAGTATTATAGGTACTGACTACTGAGTATAATATAAAAGTTCTATGGTATGATACAATTCTACAAAAATAAAGACATAGTTAAAAGGAATAAAACAATTTGTATTTCTGTATAGTTAAGCATGTAGTATAGGCTTATTGGGCACAAGTTGTATTTTAATTTTAAATTGTACCTAGCTTAAATTAAATATTTATATTTACATTTTGTCATATTAGCAGAGCTTGTAAGTTCAAGCCCTAAAAATTATTAAATAAGCAGGCACTTATGCGCTAAAAACTGGCAAAATAATCCTTTAAAAGTTCAGAAATATGCATTCATATGCAGTCTAAATCTAAAACTATACATTAAAAATAAGTGGATTAAAAAAATGAAGATATCAAATGCAATTTTTGAAATAGCAAAAATTATCTGTTCATATTTTTAATAATTTGACATTGCAACAATTCTCATACATTTAATATAGTGAAAAAATATAAATTATTGCGCTTTTCATTAAATTTTAATTTTTCCATATTATTTCAATAGAAAAAGAGGTTACCCCCCCCCCTCCCCAAATGTTTTCAACATATCTTATTTTTAACCAAATATCAAAACATATAAATTCAATAAAATTACAATATACATGTTTTGGACCCACCTCCAAAAAAAATTTCTGGATATGGCCTTGCAACTGAATATAATATAATGACATACATTTCCAATCATATTGTGTACTACTTTACTTAGTATATTTATTAGGCAGTGGTAATGTGGTATTTAGATTGTGTCGATTATGATTTATGAGTCTTAACATAGTAACTGGTAAGACAAAAAGTAATAACATATTAAACTATATACTTATGTATTATTTATGTGTTTAGGTAGTTTCAGGTAAGCCGTAAACATTATATAAGATTGTTAATTTATTCTCCTAGACTCTACGCCATACATGTCAACTTATTGAACTTAAATAAACAATCTTACATATAACGATTCATTATTTGAATAATTAAATATGGAAATAAATCATTATACGTTATTGTTTATGTTCAATGTCATTAAAATTGAAATATTTATCTCGTATAAATATTACTGAAGTTATATTGCTAAATTCAAAACAAATTACTACCAATCATACCAATATAATAAATTTAATATACACATACAATTAATAGTACTTTATGATAGACAACTCTGACTATATTATGTACTAATGAACTGTATAACACTATCGGTTAATGTTTTTCACAGCCCCCGTTTACTTAAGTGTAATTTATATTTTTACACTAACCTTGATCAACATCTCAAAAAAGTAATAATATTCTAGTACCAATAATATAAATAATAATGCATATAACATTTTATGTATAATATATTCATAACCTTTTTGAATGTCTGAACACTTAATATTTTATAAAATTTTTGCGTAACACAGCCGTAAAATAAAACAGTATTTAATATTTATATAGGTTTTTACATTTTATAATATATTAAACAATGCATAAATAGCATAAAATAGTTTACATATATATTTGTCATTAAAAATTATAAAAGTAATGAATAAGTTTAAAAAAAATTCAGAATCTGTAGAACACCACTGATCCTTATTATGGTTTAAGTGTTAAACTGTGTCATTATTATTATTATTATTATCAAATTATTATTTGTTTTAGAAAAATGTAAATACAAAGTTCTTTGAACAATTTTGAATTGGAATATTCAAATTGTACCAATTAGTAATTTAGTTATTTGCTGTATTAATCATAAGTTAAATATAAAATTTTATTTAATTATATTTAATACAATTATTAGATAGATAAAACATTTATTAGGGTTTCATTAATGTTTATCATAAAGCTACTTTGAATGACCAAAAATTAATGAATACAATTTTCATAAGTCATGTCTAACTAAATTTCTGAAGTCTGAACTAGTTATATGTTGCCACTTTCCAATTCACATCTACACATCCTGGTCTTCGAAGATCTGCACTACTAAAATTGGCTACCTTACTTCTTCACAGTCGGACAATGGTAGTATGGTATAGTCTAAAAAATTAAAAAATGCATTTAATAGGGTTTTACTAATGTTTATCATAAAGTTACTTTGAATGTCCAAAGATTAATGAATCCAATTTCCATAAATCATCTCTAACTAAATTTCTGAAGTCTGAACTATGTATATTTTGCCATTTTCCAATACACATCTACACATACTGGTCTTCGAAGATCTGCACTATTAAAATTGGCTACCTACTTCTTCACAGTTGGACAATGGCAGTATGGTATATCCTACAAAATAAAAAAAAACCCAATATAGAAAATAATATTAAGATTTAAAAACCATTTAAAAGAATAATACATTACTTTAAAACCAAGAGAGGCATGATTAATTTTTAATACTTCAATTAAAAAAGAAAAATGTCTTTAAAGCGCCCTTCCTCCTTTTTCATACGGACTGAGGACCGTCAATGGCGGAGTTAACACTAAGATTTGCAATTTTGGGCATGTTAATGAATATAATTAACTCAAGATAACCTAAGTTAAGTGAACACAAGATTGTTCTAAGTCAAAAGTTGATAAATAATAAATTTAACTGGTTACATTCTGAATTTAAGTTAATTTTAAAACAATTAACTTTTTTTTTAAATTTAAACATTTTTACTACCTACCTAGTTAATTCCCACTTTTAAAGATATGACTTAGTTACATAGGTACCCAATTTTATGTTAGGTAATAGATTCCATTTTACTCTACGTGTAATTTATAAATTAAACCCAACTTATACAACCAACCTTTCATTACTTACAATAGGTATTGTATTAGTTTGTTTATCTTTATTTCATATTAGTTTTTATTTTGTACTTTATTAGTTTGTAATTATAAAATAGGTACTTAATTAATATACTTATTGCATAAGATACAAGTGAAGTTTTCATTTTTTAATTCTTTAGTCATAAATTTGTAGCATACACCACCTACACACACATTAAGAACTCTTCGCTCACATGTAAAGCACTTAATCCAAGTAAAACTTACTTTTATATTTTGTGCACACATAAGGCATCTTTCACTGATATTATCAGAGTACATTAAACATCAATGCTGCAATGTATTTCTATAAATCACTCACATTAACTTCCTTTGAAAAGCTCTGAGTAAACATTGGATTGTATGTACTCCAATAATACAACACAAACACTCCCCAACTATTACTATCATTCTGTAAAGGATACTCAATATTTTTAAGAACCATTTTATGCAGCAAATATTTTGCTTTTTCATTACCACACATTGAAAACATCATTTTTTTTAATCGAGGTAAGTACAAGTCACCTGATTCTGGACGCAGAGGATCCAAGTAAAATACACAACCCAAAATGAAGTCCATAATAAATAAAGTCCAATGATTACCTTCAGGATTGATAGATAGAAATAACACACAGTATTTAGTCCAATCAAATTTGGCTATTTTAACTTTGGTACTTGACCAAATTGTATTGCTTATTTCCGCAGGAATATAACCAATTTCATTATTCACATAAGTCAATAGCAGTGCGTCAATCACAGTTCCATTTAACCAGGTGTTGTTTTGAAATTTACGAAAATGTTCACCATACAGAGTCACACACTTATAGCTAATACTTATAACTTATACTAATTAATAATTATTGTTTGTTTCAGAAGTTCTAAGAACTTATACCAAAGTATAATATTATTTTTGTATGGTGGAGTCGCCACCTATAGCCACTACCCCTTCTATGGTCAGTCATTTATATTTTATTTGAAAATAGTGTAATTTTTTAGTTTTTTTGACACTATGGTTATTGTTGTATTCATCAACACCAATGTATTAAATGGGTGATAAAAAGTATAAAAAAAAACAGTTGAGAACATTGTTATAATATTTTTCAATATCTTGTTTGTCACTTTTTCATTCATCGCTTAACAAAATCTTTAAGAATTAAAAATGTGTACTTCTGAATTTATATAGGTGGTATTGATGAAACTCTATTTATTTTAAAACCCATAGATCTATCTCTTAAATATTACCAAGTGTTGATTATTAATTTTAAAATATTGTTAAAAAGTTGTTGATTTTATTTATATATTTATTCAGATTACGTAATTTGTTTTTTTAATAAAAGTTTCTGTCATATTTGTTTGCATTTAATAATTTCATTAATCTACTCGCATTATTTATCACAGTTATGTAGGTATTAATCTAAAGAATATATAGAATAAATTAAATAAATAAATTGAATAAATCAACAGAAAAAAATCTTAAGGTGGCCATGGGTGGTGACTACACCATACAGTTAATAAACAATAACAACAACATTCAGATTAATACTTATAATTTCAATCCATAGTGCAGTTTGCACGATTTGAATCTAAATAACTAAACTTATAGATATTTATTTATTTTTACAATATATTTTGGTAGTAGTAAAGTAATTTTAAAATACAAAATACTAAAAACCTTCTACTCAAAAATAGAAATTGTTAATGAAGAACATTAATTTCTTTTGTTGCCTCCAAATTGTGAAGATAATATTGAATGTATTTATCTAGTTATTATTAGGTACAAGCTTAGGACAATACACACTGTAACAGGTTAAATTGTAGTTATGGCTAATTTATAATGCTTAACTCTTAAACATAAATATAATATAGTCTATATATAAACTTACTATACTATTTTGTATTGTCATTATGTATCCAACATAAATATTGTGAGTATTAATCCAATCCACTTCACCAAAAGCAACTATCAGATGCTGTACAATTATTTTCGGTATTTAAGTGTTTTGACCAACAATCTCATATTCAAACAAATCTAAATTAAATTGTGATTAATCTAAACAACAATTATAAAAATTTAATTTAAATTACTTACCCTAGTAGTGTTTATTTTCATTTAGTAAGGATTAAGGAACTTCATTGCATCAATATAGGGTTTAAAAATATTATTCATTACTTCTCTAATATTGATGATTATTACAGCATTCTATCCATCAAACAAACTGTAACAAAATAAATTAAATAAAAAGAATAAATTAGATAGGTACCTACTGAATATATTTATTTAGTAATTAGTTAGGTGTGATTGCAATTTGCAGGTGTGACTGGTGTGACTCATTGTCATAATATAATATGTAATATATTTTTTATAAGCGTAGAGCGACTAGCGAAAAGTCACACTTATGATTAGTTATTTTATCACTGTCGACAAATTAATTTAATTATTTTTATCAAAAACACCCATCTAGGTAATAATTGGTAGGCACTTCAAAGTTTGAATTTTTGTTACTGACTGACTGGCAAATCATATGTTTCAAAGAAAATAACCTGTAGATGATTGAAATCTATTTCAGTTGTTGACAACACCAAAGAGACAAAATAAGAATAAACTGGCCAAGTGATAAGCAATTAAGTTAAAAGATATCTGTTGAATGTAAATGTATTTGTGTATTAATAGGTTATTGATTAAAGAAAGATAAACTTGGCTACAATGTAGATATCAATACTTGGATAGGCAGAATGTTTTTGAAGTGGACTATGCCCTTTTTTTCACAGTTAGGTTTTTGTTGGATTACTATTAACAAATTAACTTACAATCATTGTCCTGTTGGTTTCCACTTTCATTTTGTTGAATGTTCACCATTTGATCATCTAGAATTGATTCGAGGTTATTTACAACAAGCAAGCATTTTTTTTTAGGTAAGTAAACAATGTATTAAAATTATGGATCTTTTTTCATTAAAATTGTTATAATACTTCAATAACTTAATATAAAACAATATATTATGTAAATACCTATATTTTCCAACAGAGGGCCATCATCTACATTTTCTGCCTGAAAATTGTCTTCAATTCCAAGATCATTTGGTTCATTAACGTTCAGGATATTGTCAAATTCATGGTCACCATCATCTATTGTCCCTAATTCATCGGTTTCATCGTCACTTACTGGTCTATTGTAGCTTTCATTATCGCTCTCAATTAATACATCTTCTGGTTCTTGATTGTTATCTATAATTTATTGGTGATTTTGAATTTGTATACACAGTAAGTTGTAACGGGAATATCTAACAAATGAAATAACTTTTGTTATCATCAATATTTTTTATATAATTTACTGACGCCTGCTCTACATGAACAGTGTACTATTTTTAAATCTGTTAAATTTTTTTTGAAAAATTTAAAATAGAAAAATTTGTGTTAAGTTTGTCATATTGTTTATTTTTAAAAAATAATGTTAAATCTTATTACGTTTATTGTAAAGTTTATCCAGTCATCAAGAACTTTTAAATTCAAATAGTATAAGCTTTTAAAAAATATTACCTGATATATAAATTGGCTATTTATAATTTTTCAAGAAATATGTATATAAGATTTAAAATTTTTTATTTTTTATTTAAAATAAAAAAAAATGTTTTACTATATATTATTATGTAGGCTGTAATGAAAGAGTCTGTAAAAATTATCAATTGGAACAAAAGTTATTTTATTTGTCAGGTCTTCCTATATTACACAGTGTATATTGTCTTTTGCATATGGTGGATTACCTTCTTGTTCTTGAATTCCATAGTCTTCTTCATTTTCATTGTCATATGTTATGTTAAGTGAAAAATTTGTTAATCGTTCTTTGTATGATGCCACGGAATACGAACAACGTTTCAAAAATTCTTCTATGTTAATGAGACCAAGATGTAGTAAGTTGTTGAGTAGCATATTTTATTTTTACACTATTAGCAATAAATTTTCCTCTTGTATTCCTTGTGGGATTCAGCCCATTCGATAGTTGGTTTACTACGATCGATGTACCTTGCATTAAATTACACAACTTATCTATAACAAAATAAATCAAACAAGGTCATGTTAGTAACAATTAAAAGCAAATACCCTGCTTATTTATTATTTTGTTTTTGTATTACTAAAACAATATATATTTTTTTTTTTATATTTTCTTTTATTCTTTAAGAAGATAATAGGCTTCACCGAGTACAGTACCTATGAGGATTGGGGGTGTATATTATATTATCATTGTATGTATAAGTTTAGTTTGCAAAAATTAATAAAAGTGTATTATAGTTATAAATGTGTGTGACATATATTACAAAGGTAAAAAAAACCATACCTATATACTTAAAAGAAAGTTAAATGAACTAACGTAAGTATGTAAAGTATGTTATTTTTTATTCACACATAAATTATCATGTCATTTTTACTTTGTATTTTCATCTGTAAATTTATTTACTTGAATATTTTTATTTTTTATTTTTTATTTAAATTTTCTATTGTAACCTTTTTTGCCTCACAACAAGCAATACTTATTGGGATAAAAATTAATCAAAAAGCAGTTATTTTATTCAACTGTATAATTGTAAATGTTTATTTGATTAAAAAAAAAGTAAAATTAAAATAGATACTGACTAAGAAATGTCCACAGATTTGGGTGTGCCACTCCAAAGGAATATCTCAACTTATTGTGAAATGATTCTAGATGGTTGTTTGTTCTCCTAGGTTGATTATGAACAGATAATACATCACATCCTACTTTGGCAATCCAAAACCTATTAAAATGTATGTATCAGCATAGGTAATAATTTAAACAAATAATTTTTCCTAATCTAACCTTTCATAATAATCAAATAGTAGGTTCATATTAATATCATTTCTTCGTGCATATCTCTTTACAGATCTTAGGCCTTGATCGATTTTATCTCCAGGTAACAAGGGTAGCACCATAATGTGTCTTAATGTATTAAGAGCATGTCGATTTTCATTCACCAAATTTAAATACTTTTCATCTTCTTCCACACTGCCTAGGAAGAAGAAATATATAAGTTTTAAAATATATTTAGGTAAGTACTAAAAAACTATTAAGAGAGCACTACACCCGCATGCATTGGCTCTGTCTTACAAACGCATAATATACCTAATATCAAATTGAATTCTGAATAATCTATTTAATTCTGTTATGTGAATTAACCTATTATCAAATTTAAAAGTAAGAATATTATCTTGTGAATATCATAGGTTTCATTTTATATTTTAATTTAAAAGTGAGTTATGAGTATCTTTAATTTAAAATTGTTTGTACGTCTTGCAATACTTACTAATAAATTGCTTCAAAATTAAAATATACAAAAACCTAAGAGATTCACTAGATAATATTCTTACTTCTAAATTTGATAATAGGTTAATTTGCTCCAATATGAAAACTAATAGAGTTAAATGAATTATTCAGAATGTACAATTTGCCATGTCATGCATTTGTAAGTAGGAGACAACAAATGCTGGTGTAATATGTCCTCAATAATTGTAAATAGTAAATATAATGTAAAATCATTTTATTTACTTGGTTGTGATGAAACCAGCAACCAATCCGTCTCGCAGAAGGAAAGTTGTCTTGCAATGTTTTACTCAATCCAGTTTCAAAATCAGTTAGTATTTTACGGGGGTTAAAGTGTGGTAGAAGTTGAGTTTTAATGTAACTTAACACAGCTTGGTAACTACATTTCTTCTTGGATTCCATCAAAGCATAAACTAGTGGTATACTCTATAAAAAACAAATAATTTAACAACATAGTGTAAGTAGGTATTTAATTACATATTGATAGTTTATACTTATACAATAAATTAAGTAGGTAATAACTTACATGATTTTCTATTATACCGAGTAATGTCAAAAGTTGGTAACATTTAGGCTTTGAAGGAACTATTCTAAAAGTGGCATCAGCATGTAATTCTCGCTTACACATAGTAAGAGCATTAGTTATCAGAGACTGTGATGCAAATACTATAGAATGTTTGCCATTTGTATCCTGTACACAAGATAAAAAATTAAAATAATTTATCTTCTTCAGATTTGTATCAAATATGTTTAATATGAGTTTACCTTTATAAACTACTTCGCCATCAACACTATATCTGTTTAAATTTCCGGCTATAAACTGATTGGCCAAATCACTTAAGGTCTCGGGAATCATTGGAAGTGACAATGTCCTTGCCCTTCTCATAAAACTCTCAGCCGAATGTTTAGTGTAATTTGAGGCTGATTCTGGAAAACTAAATTTTTTTTTTTTAACAATACCTATTTAAATATATTTTAATATAAACAAAATAGACAATACTATACGTGGTTTTCTATTAATCATATATAACACGTCTCATTATTTGAGAAAAATTAACTATTTTGAAAATATTTCTTTTATATAATTTTAAGTTCTTAAAAAAATATTTTTGGAATATAATCATATTTCTTATGGTTTTTTTTTTTAGTTTTATTTTCATTGACAATATGTATTTCTAATTTCATATTCCTAAGCATAATATAACTCAGAATATTTTGATCTCTACAAATCAAATTTCCGACAACTAGTTTATTGGTGGACTACATTTTATGGGGTGTACCCCTAACCACTCAACTCCACACATCTAAACTATAACTCATAAAAGCTACTCATCCAAAATTCAATTTTTATAGATCAAAATACTCCATAAATATTTTGCTTTGGAATAAGGAATTTTAAAGAATAAAAAAATGAAAACGATAACAATGAAAATAGTAAAAAAAATGTTCCAATGGTATGTTTTATTGTGTTAGTATTTACATGAAAAAAATAATAAGACGATAAGACCTGAATTTGGCCAATAATATCCCCAAATAAAAATATAATTCGGCACAATCTATTGAACATTTTTGCCAACAAGTAAGATCAATGCATTTATCACTCCCCTCAGAATCTATCTTGCTTGGTGAATCAATATGTAGATTGTTGGTATATACTTTTTAAATAGGGTTCAACTTAAAAAAACTGTATAATAAATAAAGAAAATATAAATTAAATTTTAATTTATGAAAAATAAGAAATTAACCTACAGCTAAGGTTTACCCTCAGTGTTAGGCAGAATAATGGTATGGAAACGAATACCTGCATTGTGTATAAGATATAGGCTCGTAGGTCGTACTGTCCTATTGACACGGCATTCGTCCTTAAAATAACTTTTAATTTAGGCTACCAAGTGATAGAACGGACATACCTACATATGGTTTTTCAGATAATCTAACGATTTTATAATAAACAAATTAGTTCTTACTTGCGTGCTTCCTCGTCATAAATTTGAGTCAGTGGAATCAAATCCGTAGCAGATCTCATTTCAAAACGCTTTTTAAATTGTGCCATACGAATCACATTTAAATCCACGTCGTGGTTATGAGTTCGATTTGTAATCTTTTGTCCACTAGGAAGTTCCTTCAAAGTTGCAGTACAAAAAAACTTTTTTGCAAATTTACATTTGTAGTACCTATAAGGTCATTAAAAATATATTATTTCTTTTTCGTAATGGGGTCACTGGGTCAGGTAAATTTCTAAAACTCTACACAGTTTTGTTACATTCTAAATCCATCACTGCAGTTGATAAAATAAATTAATAATTCATGAATAAAAAAGTATCTATACAGTATACTTACGTTACACCATTATTATGCCTTCCTTGGCCATTCTTCACGTAATAATATTCTTCAAATTCCATTTTAACACTTAAAACACAGAACACTAACAGAATCAACAATTAAAAAATTGTTCTTTTAATGACGGCTATTGTGTGCTTCTAACTGGCGTAGACGCAGAGTACAATCATAATGCGTGCTTCGATTTCATGTTATCCAAAAGTAAACAAGCACGATCGACTCGGACGACAACGGTTATCTATACTATCTAGATTTATCTATACTAGATTGTCCAGTGTATAATAATATAATATAATAATACACTGTTTAATTCTGGCTGTTTTATTTTTATCGATAGTAAATTTATAAATTACGTCCAGTAATGTTAAAAATAGATCTTCACTTATATTCCGATTCTGCGCATCTCTCCGCATCATCATGCTATCGAACCCGGTTCACCAATGGCAGGGTGTTACGCGGGGGAACCAGTTTTCGTCGGTGTGCGGCGCGGTCCATAGACAAGTATATAAACCTTGAAACCTTGAACAATTTTTTTTTTGAGTGTTTTAAATACCATGTGTTTGCAAATAAATATATAGGGTCATTTTCATTTAGTCGTATCTTGCGTTTTCCCGTTAGAATCCTATTGACTTCTGTACACCAATGATTAATTATTAACTCTACAATACACTTAACTATTTTTGTACAGAAATCTGTTTCATGTTTAGAACAATGAAGAATATTAACATTGAACTTAGTTAATATGTCTGTGATTAGTGCTTGTCTCAATTGTGAGTGATGACATATTGAAGGCAACATTTTGCTTGTGTACGAAATTATGTCTTGAACTAGATATTTGAATGCAGTAGCTGGGTACTTCAAAGATGGTCTTGATGACTGATATTCTCTAGCTTCAATTAAATAATGCATGTTCATCAAGAGCATTATCACTACACAGCTGTTGTAAACAAGTTTTACAATTTTTAAAAACACATTTATTTAATTTTCTGATTATATATCCAGCGATGTAGGTATGCGTTAAATCTCTTAAATCTTCAGTAGTCTTCGTAGATTCAGCTACTTGTTTTTCTGGGAAGGCAAATTATGTGGAAGTTGGCTTAGGATATTCTTCTTGTTGAAATGAAAATAAATGTTTATAACTCATCAGGCTGTCTTCATTGAAATCTTCGCAGTTTGCTCCCAGAGAATGCGAGGACACCAAATTGTTGAGAAGTAAAGTTTTATACGATGAAATGAATATACTGCAAGTTGGTTTTGAACACCCAACACTTCTTATAGCACCAAAGAAACATTCCAATGAATCTTGATTCAGATGTCTTGGGAGTAATGATTTTATTCCTTTATTCCAAAGAATTTTCGACAGTGTTTGAAAACCTAAAAAATAAAAATTAATAATTGCATTTCTAACTATTTTAAATCAAATGTTTATAAATTATTTACCTCTTATTGTTGTTGACCAATTTTTAAGTGTTGGTACTCTAACTGCTTTTCCATTCTTTCCAACAAATTGCATTGTTGATAATATTTTCAAACTATCTTGCCAAAGTTTATGATGAACGGAATTTTGTTTCACAGATGTTCTATATATTTTGCCGTCAACTTGTTTATCGAATGAGCCATTTAAGGAATCGAACAGCTTATCAAAAAATAAAAAGGCAGCTGCTGTGTCAGAAGCTTTTGGGTCAATGATATTTTTAGCTAGAAATAAAAAAGTAATTAATTTCTGATATTTGAATAATAGTTAAGATGGAATCTTACAAGCAAGAAAGTTCATAACTGCAGATACCCGCTGACTGAACACTTGTGTGGCATTTCGAACCTTCATTTTTGGTACCTTTTCCGGTATGACATGGTTGTCAGTCAAACGAGGAAGCATTTTACAGTCCGCTATGAGACTGTCAGTATCATACAATTGTCTTAAATGATCCCATTTAGCAATTCGTTTGACCCCATCAGAAGAGAAGCATAAATCTTTGGTCATTAAGTTATTTCTTGTACATTTTAAAAGATGAGGTACATCAAACAAATGTACAATAGGAATGCGTTCTACACCATCGTCAGATTTAACTTCAATTTCATAAATGTCATCCCGGTAATCTTTTTGATGTTTTACATAATATGATTTAGTTTCATTTTTCAAAATATTTATAGCACCTTCATTTGCACATCCTTGATCACATATTGTGGCAACTACACATAAACCAGTTGCTTGGACTTGACAAATTACCTATTGAAAACAATTATAGTGTATATTATATAATGAATATCATTTGAAATTCAAGATGGTATCATTACTTCTCTCAATTGCTGCACAAGATCATGTTGTTTGGTAGCTCCTTGGCAATATGTATAGGATACTGGCTGCTTAAATTTTTTTTTAATTCCACGAACCATAAATACAAGAGCGTGATCAGCAAGCAGTTGACTCTTATTATCTCCAGAATCAACAAAACCATCAATAACATCAGTGGTCGAATTAAATTGCAGTCCACCATTCAAGCACACTTCATCAAATATAATTGAACAAAATCTACATAATAAGCAAACAAAAAATAATATAAATGAAATATTTGAATTATTTGTGTATATATATTTACCGCTCAATTGGTTTCAATTTCTTTACATTTTCTTTGAGTACACTCATCACAAGAGGGGAAATTCCAGGCCGAATAGATACCGTTGATAAAATTGTGTTGAGTGTCCTTTTACTAGGCAAAGTAAAAAGTTTTGATAACATCCCATAGCATTTAGGACTCCTTTTATACAATGATAGGCTTAACATTTTTTCATCAATACTAAATATTCGTCCACGACTTGCCTTATTTGTCTCTCTAACCTGCAGTTTCATAAACAATGAAGTGGCTGCATTTATTTTATTTGAACATTTATCGGTCAAATAATTATCATTAAGTGTTTCTGCTGCTTTCAGTCTGTCTTTAAAAAGACATTTTTGGCTCTTGGCACGCCTACATTTTTTTAACAAAATATTTGTTGCGTTATACAGTTTCAAACATTTTGGAGTAAGTTGCCTTTTATTTTTAACACCAATACTACATAACAATCCTGCAAGTAATTAAAACAAATTCATGTGATGATAGTAATTAAATACTAATATAGACGGTATTATCAAATATTAACTTTAAAAATAAATATATTATGAATACTAACCTATAGCATTATTTGTCTTTTTAGCTTTTAATGAACTACTAACAGCATTACTATTGCCAACATGCATTGATATTACATCACCATCATCTACATAAAGCATTGCATATTTTATATTAAGCATATTAAGCAGTGTTGGGGAATAATTTAATATGATTATAATGTTACTACAATGAAACTTATTTTTAAGTTAGGTACCTAAGTACTTTTTTGTAGTAACTTCCCAAACATTCAGCATACCGAGCATAAGCCATATAACTAATGTCTAAAATAATTATAAAAGTTAAGTGTTGAATATAAACTGAAACTTACTCATTACACGTAGTACGGATGGAGAAACTTTTAAATTTTTGAAATTGGAAGGTGTGTTTTCAAATTCATTTTCAAAAAGTTCACAGCCAGATACATTGAGATCATTAACTTCAGAGCCAGATACATTAATATCAGCAACTTCAGAGCCAGATACATTAATATCAGCAACTTTATGAATTTTGACATTTGAAGTACTAACATTTGCTGGTACTGTTATATCTTCTACTGGTAATAACTGTTGACCTGTATTTTATAAAAAAAAAATTTACATATCTGGTGTCTACTATCTACTATATGCTTTGTGTTATACCTGGTAGATTCAATGTTGGATAGGCATTAACGTTGAGACGTTTTTGCCCGGACTCGAACAACTGTCCTCAAAATGATCAGCACAAATTACCTTTTTTTGGTAAATAGATAATGCATCACTTTTATCCAAACCAATGATATCAATCCATTTTAGAAGTCTTTCCAAGTATCTGTTTGGATTTGGAAAACGATGGCATACTAGACCTAATAAAATAAAATCGTAAGACAAAAATGTTCATATATGGTGTATCGTGTATGTAAATGACATGTGCCATGATGTACATTTTTGTTAATTAAATCATGAATAAACATATTATATTCGTATATTACCTTTGGATTTACAACCAATAATGACACATCTTGACATATTTTTATAATATAGAGGTTGTGGCGTTGACATGGTAAATAAGTACAAAACGTACAAATATTAACACGTATTATACTAATATATACCTACTATATATTATACTTGTCTATGATTATATTAAACTTGTCTATAATAATAATTATGAACACAACATTACACAACACAAAACGCAAGTCGCAAACACGCAGTCGGCAGTTAGAAAAATTATTTTCAAGTGAACACAACAGTAGGCCTACAACACAACATTACACGACACAAAACGCAAGTCGGAAACACGCAGTCGGCAGTTAGAAAAATTATTTTCAAGTGTTACGCATGCGCTGTAAGATTGTCTATAAGCGCTCCCGGTGTTTGTATTAAGCATCAGCCGAATGGTACATATCAGGGTATAGGAGTCGCACCAGCCTGGCGCGGTCTATCGCTGAGCAGAGAATAGTTGATTTCCTGTTATTATTTATAGGAAAATATTATTGTATATTTTGATAAGTATGTCCAATGTAAGTTCATTTGTCCATGGTTTATACAAAATTCAAAGTATTAAAACCAATTCGTGGTGAATAGGTGAACGAAAATGAACAAAAGTGAATCTAGTTGGTACTTTGGAAGTCTAAAGTAAAAAATTCCCAGTAATTTTCAAAAGCATCTAGAAAAACAAACCTAGAAACTGAGATTTTTACCCAAACCCAGTTTTTGAAAAAAATTGATTTTGTTTTTTAATGTAACTCTAAAAAATATAACTGAGTATAGATGACATTTTCACTGAATGTAGATAATAGCAATCTAGCAATGACTATACGTCTATACATCATAAGACCAAATCATCAAACATGCCCGATTAACCAATAGTAACCAATATAAATTATAATACACTGTGGCGCCACTGTTGTATTTTTTACATTCAGATTTCTTACTTTTCCGGTGGATTTTCCTAAAATTTTCTTTCGTATCAACCTTCTCCTGGCAATTACAAACATCTTAAAAAAAAATTTGAGCCAAATCCGTCCGGCTGTTCTCGAGTTTTAGCGAGACAAAGAAACAGCAATTCATTTTTATATATATAGATTTGAATTTGTTACAAAACATAAATTTTTTGTCAGATAGATTTTTTATTAATTTTTTTTGACATATTTTTTATAAAACTAATTTCTTATCCATTTTTCATCTCATAGTTTTTTTTATAGATATTTATCAAACAGAATTTTTATTAAAATTTATTTTCAATTTAAATTTTCTTTAAAATATACATTTTTTATTTAATATAGATTTAATTTATGTTTTTTTATAAAATATGAATTTTTTATCGGTACTGGTTTGTTATGAAAACTTTATAGCCCCGCCACTCAGGTTTGTTATCCCCCGCCATTCATATATAATAATAATATAAAACAGTGATATAATTTAAAAAGTTTATTTATTGACGATATAATATATAATATTTAAAAAAATTTATATTAAAAAATTGAATATAATAATAATAATAAATATAAAAAAAATGATATAAATAAAAATGTTTATGCTTTATGTGATTCCCAAAATTCTGCTATATCTTTTAAAATGGTTTCAAACGGATCACTATTATTCAGTTTTGATCGCCACATAAATTCTGCCAAGTACGAGTCTAAAAAATTTCTATCCGTCCCTCTACGTTTTTTGTTGCCCCATATGGGCCGAACCCCACATTCTTTCAACATTTTGTGTGTGGGTTCCTGAGTTAGGGTCCACGAAATTATATTTATGATTGACTTGATTATGTTGAAAACCATGTGGTTGCAAATTAGCATAAGCTTTCCAACTGTCAGAAAAAATTATAGAACCATGTCTAATATATCGGTTAATAATAGGTATCAATGTAATTTCTGATCTATTTGGCACACTAACTATGAAACATTTCTTGGTTTCACGGCATATACCACCAAACACCCATTGTTGAGGTAATATACGCCCTGCATTATTTTTCCGGCGTACGAAAAGACTTTCATCTATTTCAACTATTACCTAAGTTTGGACCACCTACTTGATTGTTATTGTTGCTTTCCATGCGCCAAACACAAACTTCTCGTAAGTAGTTGTTCCAATCGACTACCGCATTTTTTCCAATACCCAATTCACGTTTGCAATATGTCACTGAAGTAAGTTCATGAGCCCAAGAGTATATAAAATACACAATACTATTTATCGGCAATCTCGAACCGTTCAGCCAATTATTTACCCTAATACCTTTCTCTTTACGACAATCCCTTCGTTGACATCGCCACCTCGAACCTTTCAAAAACATTTCGTGGCCATTATCACATGTATTGGTCATTTCAATTATATTTTTGGACTGGAGAAATTGAATTCCGGCATTTATATCGGGCACTTGTGTTAACAAATCTTTAAAATTCATGATGATGTCTGAAATGCGAACAAATACGTACTGTGATGTTTGATCGGTATAATATCAGTTTATTATATTATTATATTATTGATTATTTGTGATGTACACCTATGGTAGGCACCTAATAGTTATGGTAGTGGTACGTATTTTCCGTCTCATTATTTTATATTTATTATATTATGGCGGGGCGATAACAAACCTGAGTGGCGGGGCTAATAATAGTGATCCGTTTGAAACCATTTTTAAAGATATTATTATTATATATGAATGGCGGGGGGATAACAAACCTGAGTGGCGGGGCTATAAAGTTTTCACTCGCCGTGGCTAACTAACAAACCAGTACCTTTTTATCAACGTATTTTTATAAGATTTTTTTATAAACATTTTTATCAATTTATTTTTTTTAACAGAGATTTCTGTTTTAACACCTTTTTATGTAACAGATAAAAATTAGTAAAAAGACGGTCTGATAAAAAATTTATATTTTTAAAAAAATTTAAATTAAATATAAATGTTAGTAAAAATTCTGTTTGTTAAAAAAAAATCAATAAAATATTTGTTAAAAAAATTGATTAAAATTAGGGGGGCTTTAATAAAACTAGGAGTCTAAACCCTCCCCTAGTCTTCCAAATTGAGCCAATGGTTACCATGATCCAAGATTAGATCTAAGTGGGTAAAAAGTTATAAGTGCGTATATCGGCCTTTAGCACATAATTTCAAAACACAATTTTTTAAAAGTTGATGTTAAAAGTATACGGTCAGAGTTATACTACTGTATCTATTCGTTTAAATATGTACTATATATTGTATACATACAGACAATATCCACTAGTCTAAACTCATTTTCTTCAAAAATATACTTACAACATTTTCAAATTAAGTCTAACCATACAATTTTAAAAATATTTTGACTCTTTTTGAGCTGTTTACGGACATTTTGAGTTTTCAATTATTTTAGTTTTTTTTTTCTATAAATATCAATAAAGTTATATCGGTTGGGCCAAATAGTGTAAAAATTTAATACAAGGCTCCTGATATATTGTTACAATATCAGTTGAAAAATATTAAAAATACATAGGCACAATATCTTTTTATAAGTGTGCGAAGAAGGGGGCTGCACAAGGAAGCCGGGCGACGGATGTACCTGGATGTGTGTGCACAGGCGGCAGCTACACGTAAACCGACGCGTTCGTTGTCTTCGTAGGCGTAATATTCCTCGACGTTCTATAGGTGGGGAGGAGGATGAGAGAGTGGACTGTATTTAAGATAAAGTCATAATATTGAGCTTATGGTATTGGGATGAACATTAACAATTACGTTTTATGGTATGAAAAAAGTACAGAATAATTTATTTTGAATGTTCTGCAAATGTAGTAACTTAACGACTAAGGTTAGTAATAATAGTATAGTGTGCACGACCACAATCCGATCGGCAAATAAATCAATTACAAATAATGAAAATAATACACGGTGACGGTGCGCGTGATACGAAAAATAAACAACAACAATATTTTGTACGACCTGATATGCGTTGATACTTGATAATGCCGATGATACCGTGAGGGTGGTGTGATTGTCCCAGAACGACGATCAGCTGACGGAGGTGGAACCGGATCGCGACAGTACACCGCACGTAGACTAGGACAACGTCGGCCGGCAGGTCAACGAACCTATGAGCTTGCCGTGTAATAAAACGTCATGGTTGACAAATGTGTCGAAATCGGACGAAGCGGGTTCGAAAAGCTCGTACGGCCGCGTAATATCGTACGGTCGCGTATGGACGTCGTTGTCGCGGCGTCTGTCAGACGGCGAACACCACGGCGGATCGCACTGCGTACAACGACGGGCGAGCGGTCAAACGGCGAATACCACGCGGGGACCACGGCGGATCGCACTGCGTGCAACGACGGGCGGGCGAAAAACGGCGGTTATTATTTTGGCGCAGACGGCCGCAAAATAATGAAATTCGTGTGTGTGCAGAACGACACAACACGAAACGGACACAACACTGTCCGGGCGGTGCTTTTGGCGCAAACGGCCGCAAGGTATGAAATTCGTGTGTGTGCAGAACGACACAACACGAAACGAACACGACACTGTCCGGGCGGTGCCTTTGGCGCAAACGGCCGCAAGGTATGAAATTCGTGTGTGTGCAGAACGACACAACACGAAACGAACACAAAAAACCGTTAAACCGAAAAAGCCAGGATGGCTGGGCGACGTACGACGGACGAGAGACGACGAACTGCAAAAACGATAATATAAAACACGCGCGACAACGGCGAGATAAATGTTGTATGAAGCGCGTGTGCTCGTGGTGGGAGGTAGGGCGATAACGACGAACGGTCGACCGAAGTCCGCGAGACGTGTGACGGATCCGTACCCAACAATAAGCATTTAAAGATCGAATTTTGACAAAATGTATTAAAATCTCGAAAATTATCAATCATTGTAATTAATAAATTATAATATGTTCAGTTTTTATAGCTAAGGATTGCAAATTTAAAACAAAGGTTCTCATAAATAGTTCATACTGTAACCAAAAAATCTAATAAATATATGAACACAGTTATTTTTTACAGACATTTTAAATTCAAATTTGGACGAAATTACATAGGTAATAAAAAACCTAGAATAACTATTTTAGTTATTTTGTTGTGATTGTATAATATTATTCGTGGGTACTTGAAACTTCTAAAGTATACTACTATGATAGTATATCTATGATAGTATCAGGGTTTGTTGTTGGTGTATAACGCGTTATAAGTACCTAATGGATATTGTGATATGATTAATTTGGAATTCATTATAGGTCAATTTTTTTTAATACCATAGATAAGTATATAATATGTCTTATACCTAGAAGGACATACCGTCTCAGCTCAGAATCGTTTTTCTGATACAAATGATACAATGATATAATATTATTGAATTCAAATGTAATACCATCCATTAAACAGTGACCCACTTGTAACCTACCGTACAGCTGAGCGACACCCACTTGCCCACCTTTTTATTAATAAATTTAATAAATTAAATAAATAATATAAAAATATAAAAATATAAAAATATAATTATTATTTACATATGAATTGAACGTAACCTCAATTAAGTGGTAACCTTCTAACACCTGAACCATGATTACACTAATTAATAATTCGTTTTCATAGCTTACAATCTATGATTTTTTAATATTATTAGATTATTATTTTTTTTGCTTTGAAAGATTTTGAAAGTTGGATAAATTACTGGAAAATTTGTTACACCGACCATTTAAATAGGATCTCCATAAAATTCTCTATCGATAAACTTAGGATTTCACTATTCATCGTTCTCGTATGTGGGATTAATCTCATCCACAAACAGACGACCACAATAGTTCTGATAGAGTATATACCTAATATCATAAATCATAATATATATCTGTCATTTACTAATTTACTAAACGTCTATACCTATTGGCTATTGTCCAGCGTTAGTAGATTTCAAGACATGTCATATTATAGTATTATAACAAAATACATTTAATTTTAATAATTTTCGAGACGTATGTGTCATTAACTTCGATGATTGAATTTTAAACTTCATCAATTACCTATAATATAAGCAATTGATTTCATGTTTAACACTCTTAAATAGATTTATTATCGATGTGATTATATGAATAAGTAACTACTTCTAGGAAAACTACTGGCATAGAATGTTGTACTATGCTGATAGCGTAATTACCAAATTCGAATAAACGTATGTAAATATATAATAGTTTTAAAGTTCAATAAATCATTTATTAGTAGGTAGTTGTAGATGACGTTCACATAAGATAATATTGTACTTTTTAGTTCCCAAACGTTTCGGTTTAGGCCCTTCTAAAACGTACTCCCGGAGTCGGGGGTCCTCAATTTTCAACGCAGTGACACCTCTAAATCAAATTTCTGCTCTCAAAAAAGCCGCGTATCGATCTAAAAATTGACAAATTGACAAAACAAAATTACTCGCTAATTTTTTTTTTTTTGAATAATTTAAATTTTGAACACTTAATTTACCTCCTTAATAATGTGTTAAACAACTTTTAGCATCTGGGAAATGATGTAGGTACGATTCTGCTTTGATCCTTGTTAGTTTTATAGGAGTAGGACTTATATTGTAGGATTTAGGTTTTTGTTAGATTTTTCAAAACCAAAATTAAAATTCAAGTTTTAGGATAAAAAGTTATTACACGTGTTGGGAATTCTAAATGTGTCTATTCAAAACCATTTTAAAACTAAATGTTTAGGCATAATGATATACGGGGTGTTGTGACTATTTTAGTCCAATACATAATAAGAACAGCTTATAAATTATTATGTCATATTAACTAGAAAAAACAATTCATTTTATTCTATAAACTAATTATAAAATAAATAATAAATATTAAAATTTGTATTGGATATTTGATAACATTAAACTATTGTTTGATATAGTACAAATTACTAATTGGATCGATTATATTGTAGGTATTACATTATTATAATATTTATTAGTAATTATTGAGAGAAAAAAAGAAAATACATTGGAATATTGTAATTTATTATTTGTCCCCGGACACAGTGAGCGATGTAGGTACAGAACTACAGACCTGCATTTGTCATTCAAAATTCTAGGCAGAGTTATAACTTATAATACATAAACAGTCAAACAGATGTATTATAGTTATGTCATTATGTGATATACTGATATAGGTTCATTATACATATTAGTTACCGACAGTGATGGGAAAATAGTCCAACAATGGGCAAAAATTCTGTCTTAAACATTACAGTAAATTACACAATAAACGAATGACAACAATAGTTGATTGATAAATTGGTAATATTAAGGACATCAAGGGGTCAGTTCTTCTTTTAGGCTCTTATGAGTAATTCAATTTTAAAAATATAATTAAAATAAATAATAACGTACCTAAATAATTAATTAGTACAGTGCAAAATATTTTTTATCAGCCTTGCCTAGTGAATAGTGATACGTAAAATACCTAATAGTTATAGTACCTAATCGGCTACAAAAGTATAAAACGAGTATATATACGACAGTATAATAATATAATGCAGATCGACATATTATAAATCCTCGTTAAAATATTATAATACAATTATTATAGTGTACCTCTGCGTAAGTATATACAGTTAGAGTCAGTATACCAATAATAGTCGTAATATAATGGCATTTGGAAAAATTAACGGATTAATATAATAATGTGCTGGCTACTAATAAACGATGTTTGTTTTAAATCATCGTCGACGGCCCAGGAATAAATACCGAAATCGGCACATTTGCAACTCATCTGAGTATAATCTGACACCTTCGCGGACAAAAAAAAAACCTGAACGAAAAAAAATGGCTGCATCGCATAACGAAGAAAAGGAAATGGAAACAACCATCATGCAAATCCTGGGAAAGATAATAAGCAACGTCGAGTACGAGATTATGGAAGAAGAACTTAAACGAATCGACGACATCGACCAGGAACCTACCATCGGTGACCTGGAAGGACTTTTATCGTATGCGACGCGCTTCGCGGGGGACGACTACGTGCCGTTCAACCGCGTCTTTCAACCGGTCGACAAATCTGGCGAAACGGCAGAACCGGTTGAACCGATCGTTGACGACGTCGTAGTGGTCGCGCCTCCGGTGCAGGAAGCCGCGGAAAAGGAGCTGGGTGGCGAGGCGGTGGGCGCCACACCGGCCAGAGGACTGGAAGTCAGAAACAGTATTGGGATCTTGATTGGTTGGCTGGACCCGGGGGTCAAGGCAGAAACACGCGTAGCTCCGCGCAGTGCAACGGCGAGATTGGTGTCCTCTGCGTGGAGAGGCCTGACGAGAGCCGCACGCGTGTTGCGCTGTTGTTGTCCCCCGAAGTGAAACCGTCCAAAAGTTTCCCCCCTGGCCGAGGGCAGCGGACAAGGCGAGGCGACGTGTGGGGTTTCGAGGTAATAGGTACGCGGCAGTGCACATTCAGGTGGTTACTGGCGGTAAGTCGCCGATACGCGTTCTCCGGCCATCCTGCGGTAGCGCGACGGGATCGCGGACGTTGCGAGCTCGAGGTCGCCGAGACACGCGAGACCCTCTGGCGGCGCGGCGGACGCCCGGCTGCTTCGGTCCGGGAGCGACGACGACACGACGACGGAGGTTAGCGGTACCGCAGTGACGAACGCTGCAGTGCTGCGCGACTCGCGTGACGGCGGCGACGGACACCTCAGAGCTCACGGCGGGTGAGTGACGGATGCCTATGATTACAGGGTAGCTAGGAACGCCACGGACGTCAGCAGCGCTGGGCTCGAGGAAACGAAACGTTTCGTCGGGTTCGGCGGTGCGCGGCTCCATAGCCATCGGCTGCGGCAGACGGAGACGCCAGGGCGAAAATCACGGAGACTATCAGGACAGCGGCGAGTCACGAAGCTGTCTGCAGATTCTCTCCCCTTTTCGCCCAGTGGTCCGATCCCGAGTCGCAACGCCGCCGATTCCGCAGCTGCACCGAGATCGCGCACTAGCCTCTCGTCGCCAACCGTCGTCGCTCTCGTAGCCGTCGTGGCCGGGCTTCGTCCGCTGCCATGGTCGTCTTAGCGGTCTCGAGCAAACTCGCCCGCGACTCTCATCCGCCCCACAGGACAGCCCGTGAGAACGTTGTAGAGGTGACCAGTGGCCATATACCAGTTACCAATACATCATCAGCACCATCAACTGGCCATCACGTACCCCCCCTCCACATCGCGTCACCTTTCCGATGCCTTTTTTTTTTTTATTTAAATTTTCTTTACTTATCTCGAATAATATTCACTTTACAAATTTCGGCTTTTTCTTTTTTGTTCTAACTTTTTTTTGAACATACAAAATTGTATAATATAACGGCAACCGTTTCCAAAATTGTTTCCGTTTTTGAAATTATATTCAAAATTAAAAAATGTTATATTGTTTTTGTTCGATAATTAAAAAAAAAATTGTGAACACAAAAAACTACTGTTGATTTTTTCGTATTGTCGAGTGTGTAAGTCAATTTTTACAATATAATAAAATATTGACTTGAGTTGTAATATTCTAACCTGAACAAATCTTGTAACAGGTATCTATTACTGTACTTGGAAATCACTTTTCGGCGGTATGAGTGTTTTGACAGTTGTACAATAATATAATTATAGGCATAACCGCACAGTAAGTGGTTCGACCTTTATCGAGTACCTAGTGGAAAGTGTAATGCATTTGCTAGGTATATAACATAAATTCTCAGACATGGCCACAATAACATTATTCTATATATTGTCATCACTCGTCATTATTTGTCGGTAATGTTTTCCTCCATACCATGTTTTAGAACAATTTATTTCTGCCCCAAAATGTGCAAATAAAAGAAGAAAAATGAATTTAAGAAAACACGCACACATATTATTAAAAAATCAATCCATTCATCGCTCGGCTCAGAATTTAAAATAATAATAATAATAACTATAGTTTTTTTTTATTGTTGTTGTATGAACACCACATTGTGTTTTCGTAAACTAGGTAGGTACTTCGACCCGTCGAAATGATTTTCGAATGATATATACCGAAGTGACGTTTCAAGAGCTTGCATTATTTTTCTTATATTATAATGACAGCAATCACTGGAGCAGAAAAATCATTTTCCTAACTAAAACTAATAAAAAATTACTTAAGAAACGCATGTGGACGAGTGCGTTCATCTAGTATAGCAATTTCAAATATATAAAAAAAACGAACTAAAAATCTAAATATTGAGGAAATGATTGACAATTTTGCTTTATAAATTATATTTCTTATAATAGAATATCTTAGATATTTATGTAATTATGATGTTAAATAAATTATTATTTATTTAAGATTACTCTTAAATATCATAATACCTAATACCTATATGTTAAAATATGGTTATAAATTTATAATGCAATTCGATTTGTAGTAAAAATATAATGGTTTAATACTGTGAATTGTTTTTCAAGGGAGCCCCTAAATTTTCTTTTGCACCAGAGCCCTCAGAGTTCAAGATTCGGCCCTGAGTTTAGTCTACGTCCTAATCAATACCTAGACAAAATAAAATATACATTTATTTAATTTATTTGAAATTTCTGTGGTTTAACCTTTTGATACATTTTCTTACTTACTTTAATAACCATTTTCTATTTAAAATAATATGCTTTACTAATATAACAACTGTATGTCTGATGAAACAATAATTCAATAATGTTATCAACTCATGCGTAATTATTTTATATCTATCTAAGAATTTAGTTTGTTTTCGGGTCTCTAGTACCCTACTAACTATTTTACTTTATTACTTTCAAAGTATCAACTTTAATTTGATTTTCTGATAACTTAATTGCACTTAAACTAAAATATTTTTAAATTCTAATAAGCATATCATTACAGGCAACTGAGTAAAATAAACTTACAAATAACATGGTATTCATTACATTTAATATTTTAGATTCTGAGTGGAACGATGAATGTATTGATTTTACAATGATGTGTGTTTTTATATTTATTTTTTTATTTTTTTATTTTTGTGTCTGTGTACACGATAAGTAGTCGAAATAATGCTTCGATTATCCAGTAATTTTCAAAAGCGCCAAGAAAAACAAAAGAAAAATTAAGGAAATAACTGGAATTTTTACGCAAAATCGATTTTTCACAAAATTGAATTTGGTTTTTCGTGTAACTTTAAAACAAATGACCGTAGATACATGCAATTTTCACTGGTTGTTTATATTTGCATTTTCTATACACGATAACATTTTCAAAATATTATGATTTGTTTTAAACTGTTTAGGGACATTTTCATTTTCCATTTTTTTTAGTTTTTTTTCTAGAAATATCAATAAAATAATATTTGTTGGTTAAAAAAGCTTGAAAATTTAATAGAAGGCTCCTGTATATTGTTTCAAAGGCAGATGAAAAATATTAAAAATCCTTAGTCACAATTTTTTTTATAAGCATTTAAAGTTCAAAAAATGACAAAATATGGAAAAATCACGAAAATTAGCAAATTATTTTGAGTTAAGAATTCGTAAAAATTTTTCTTTTTAAATCTAAGATTTGAAAATCTAATACAAGATTACTCATAAGATTGTCTACCTTTACCAATAAAAAAATCTCTACCAGAAAGTCAAATTAAATTTTTATGAGCGTTTGAAATTCAAATTTTTACAACATTGGATATTCACTCGATTTCTCATGTGGCAATTTCCTTTTTTTGTTGTAATTAAAAAACGAATCACTGTAGATACATGAAAATTTCACTGAATGTTTATATTAGCATTTCCTATACACCATACAATTTTGAAAATATTTTGACTCTTTTTGAGCCGTTTACGGACATTTTCAGTTTTCAATTTTTTTAGTTTTTTTTTCTATAAATATCAATTAAGTTTTATCTGTTGGGCCAAAAAGTGTAAAAATTTAATACAAGACTCCTGATATATTGTTACAATATCAGTTGAAAAATATTAAAAATACATAGGCACAATTTTTTTTTATAAGCATTTAAACATCGAATTTTGACAGAATTTTTTAAAATCTCGAAAATTATTAATCATCGTAATTAATAAATTATAAAATGTTCAGTTTTTATAGCTAAGGATTGAAAATTTAAAACAAGATTCCACGTAAGTAGTTAATTCTCTTACCGAAAAATCTAAAAAATATACAATCACAGTTTATTTTTATAGTCATTTTATGTTCAAATTTGGACGAAATTACATATTAAAAAACCTAGTTATTTTGTTGTGATTATATAATATTTTTCGTTGGTACCTACTTGAAACTTCTAAAGTGTACTATTATATATCTATATTCTATGATAGTATCAGGGTTTGTTATTGATGTTGATGTATAACGTGTTATAAGTACCTAATGGATATTGTGATAATGTGATATGATTAATTTGGAATTTATTAAAGGTCAATTTTTTTTTTAATACCATAGATATGTATATAATTTGTCTTAAACCTAGACTGATATACCGTCTTCGCTCAGAATCGTTTTTCTTATACAATGATATTGAATCATTGAATTCAAATTTAATAGCATAAATTATACAGTGACCCACTTGTAACCTACTGTACAGCAGAGCGACATCCACTTACCCACCTTTTTTTTTTTTGTTATCAGGTACTTTCTATTTTTGTAATTCTTAAATAAGTAAGTATTAGGTATAACTTGTTGTGAAAAAAATAATTTTAACCAATTACCAACTAAAGGTAAATTATTTAAATTAATAAGATTCTTTTGTATTGCATACCGGCCCCTTACAAGAATTTCATAAAGAAAAATTTTGGAAAGTAATAAAAGGGCCAAACATTATTGGCCCCCCTAGTAGAAATTTTCTGGCTACGTGCCTGCTGGTCCCATACAGTGGCGTATTTACGGGGGGGGGGGGTCCATGGGGTCCGGACCCCCCCCCCCCCCCCCATTGACTCGTGTCTCATACATGTTAAATGTTGTGCAGTTTTTACATGATTAAAAAACAAATTTTATCATACGATTTTACGGATTTTATAAAAAATTTTCGAAGCTATAGTTATATCAACATTTTCAATAAATATCGTGATTATTTTTATCAGTTGGGTAGGTACCGAAAATGGTTGAAAAATACCAAATTCATTTTTAATTCAAATATTTTGTAGTTTTGTACATTGCCAGTATCTACAACCACTCCAGAGAGATCTTTTCAACCTTTTTAAGGTTAAAAAGCTATCTAAGATCAACTATGAATGAAGTAGGTACCTAATGTAATTAAGAAAATATTTGTATAAAAGTTATAACATATAATACTATATATTCGATTCTGAGGGATCTATTGGTTCTGGTTCTACAATGGTGTTTATTTTTTTTCCTGTATACAAAATTTCTTCCAGAAGGAGTGCTTCGATTTCAACATGTATAGACATATAGTAGGTAACTTATCTTTTAGAAAATTGGATCAAGATAGTACTTTAGAGAGGTCATTTTTCGATTTTCTCAATAGTTACTTAATGCCACTGTAAAAACCACCAAAAAATTACGAAAAACCGCTAAAAATGTTATTTTAATTTCTAACACTTTGTCTATCAACATAGAAAAAAATAAAAGTATTTCATTATTAATTCAACTTACAGGCTATAATAAATAATAACAATATAAAATATCCAGACTGACAAATCGTCTTCGCTCAGAATCATTTTTCTTCTACAATGATATTATGATATTATATCATTGAGTTCAAGTTTAATGCAATCCATTATACATTGACCCACTTGTAACCTACTGTACAGCAGCAGAGTGACATCCACTTACCCGCTTCTTTTTAAATTTGTTTTGTACATATTATTATTTAATAATTAAAAACTCGACAATTTTATATCGTCTTATAAATATGGTATATTTTATTTAATAAAGAGTAAATTGGCGGTGTGGGGGGCTTCGTCCCCCGTGGCTGTGTGTTCTGAAAATTATCTGGACCCTCCCCATGACAAATTCCTAAATACGCCACTGGTCCCATAGACTTAAACTGAATATGCTCGTAAAGATAACATTTATGAAGTATTAAAGATTAATTAATTACATGGTGATTTATCACGACATTTTTGAGTAAAAATGAAAATGAAAAATCAATATTTACAACAGATTTGATAATGACCATTCATCATGTTTGCTAAAAACGTATATCCCCCCCCAACCGAATTTCTAAGTACGCCACTGGATTAGAATGTTCGTACGAATATTGTTCTATAAAACGAACATGACGTTCATTACTTAGTAACACAAGTCACAAACACAATATTGAGTATTTAGTATTTACTATTTTGGTCTATTGCCGATTTGCCCACCCACCAGTACCGACCAAAGTGTCAAATAGAATAAAAATAAAAACCCTGACGGCTGAGGGGTAATTCCGTCAAATTATGTGCTATGTAACTATTAACTACCAACGGTTCAGTTTATCAGTGAATTAGCCGCGACCGCAGTCCTCACTCCTCGCGCCCCAACCCATTCCTATAGATAAAGTGACAAATGACAATACAGAAAACTAACACAGCCACACAGGGCGCAGACCGTGGTACCGGCGAGCGTAGCGTATGCACTATGCAGAAATTCAGTTAGTTAGTATTCTTGTCTATGGTTATGCACTATGCAGTATGTACTGCTGCAAGTTGCAACACACTATACTCTTTTCAGAATAAGAAGGAACCAGGCGGCCACGGACAAAACCGGTTTTGTTACGTAAATCTGGTGCGTTCTTATTCTGAAAAGAGTATAATATTGTCACATGAATATTTAATATTAATACACCATTACACAAGATATTCGGATCAAATACTGAACTTGAGACCTACACGGCTACACACCATATGGCTATATAGTATATATACCTACGCCATGTTTATTATAATTTTAAGTTTTAAAAGTTAATAATTACACGACTGTTATACGTAATCACGTGCCTAAGTTAATAGTTTGGAGAGCTGCATAACAAAACGTGTAAGTACATAATATTGTATACTATAATAATGATCTTAATATATAATATGGTTTTAAGTAAATATTGTACATGTGTACATACCTATAAAATCATTTATATGAGGATACATTTGTCAAAATAGGATTCAACAATTGGAAAAAGGTAAATTTTAAACTGTTTTTAAAATTTAAACTAAGTTTATTATTGTATTAATTTTGAAATGTGTAAAAGATTACATCTGGTTCTTGTGACTTCCATCATATGATATAAATTATAATTTGAAACTTATAGGCAGGTAAAGTATGTAGGTTTAACATTTTACCTACAGAATTTAAATTAAAACTTTGATTATTTAATTCAAACCATAGTTAAATTTAAAGAGGAGAATATTTCTAAAAATCTGATGCTTTTAAACTTTTTATTTTTACATAGATGGTGTAATAGAGTGTACATTTTTTCATACTGTATTATATATTTGTATATAGGTAGCCTAGTCATTTGTGAACAGTTATTAGTAGGTAAATATAGACATTAATTATTTTTATTTACAGCTTAGTGGCTCTAAAGGGAAAGGATCAAAATCAAAATTACAACTTCATGGCAGTTCTAATCACCATTTGGTATGTTCAGCAAAATGGTTTGCTCTTAAACAAACAAAAAAGTCAGGTTCTGTTCACACTAGCTTAGAAACTGCAAACCGAGAACAAATTTCTATAAACCGTGAATATTTGAAAATATTAATAGATATTGTATTATATTTATCTAGACAAGGTCTAGCTTTCCGCGGTCATGATGAAAAAGAACTGTCTACTAATCAAAGTATATATAAAAAATATGTATGTATCTTATTAAAAATATGTAAAACATTTAAAAACATACATACTATAATTATTATTTTTCAAAATTAAACAATATTATAATATTGGTAAAATATAAAAGTTTTTGTAATTTTCAGGTAATTTTTTAGAAACATGTAAATTAATAGCTAAACATAACACAGACTTTTTCAAAAAATATGAAACACCTATTAATTATACAAGTTGGGCAATTCAAAATCAAATTGTTCAACTATGCGCAGATAATGTAATTTCAACTATGCACTGATATAAAGAAATGTGGTTTTTTTTCTATAATGTGTGATGAAGCCAGGTAATAAACCATACCTGATTTACTAACTACCTAATGTTATTAGCTCATATTTTTTATAATAAAATATATCTTTTTAGAAGTTTTAAAGAAGAACAAATGGCATTGTGCGTTCGATATACCAATCATTTTCAAATCTTTGAACGTTTTTTGGGTTTCATCAATGTTTTTGAAAATCAAAATTCAGAATCGTTGACATCAGCAATTGTTTGTTTTCTCGGAAAATATAACTTAATTGATGTTCCCATAATTGCTCAATCATATGACGGAGCAAGTGTTATGTCTGGGAAACATGGTGGTGTTCGAAAAAAAATTCAAGAAAAGTATCCATTTGCAATCTACACACATTGTATGGCACACAGGACAAATTTAGTTGTAATAGATATGTGCAAGTCAGTTAATGTAAATATGAAATATAAATACATTTTAGTTATGTTTACAATTTTACAGTATTTATAAATCATTTTTAATTTATTTCTAGGAAGCTAAAAGTCTATTTAATACTTTAGAGGCAGTATATGTACATTTTGCTATGCCTACTACCAACTATAAATTTCTAGAAATTAAAAATAAACTCAAGATTAAGAACAAAAGTATAACTCGAATAAGTGACACACGTTGGTCTTGTCGTTATCATAATTGTAAAGTAATTATGGAAAATTATCCTGCTCTAATTGAAGTTCTTAATGAAGAAATTGAAGATAACAATGATAGAGATGTGGCACAAGCTAAAGGTTAAATTAAACTGAAAATAATAAATAATTGTAATCATACACAATAAAATATAAAATGCATTATTTTTAGGAATTTTATCATTACTTCAGGAACCAGGATTTGTGGTTCATCTATTTGTTTTGTATGAAATTTTACTTGTTGTAAACATTCTGAGTAATAGATTACAAGAAAAAACCGCCACTCTAGGACAAGCAGCTCAAATAATTCATTCTGTAATACAAAGTCTAAAAGATTATCGAAATGATGATAAATTTTTGGTTATTTGGAATCAAATAAATGAATTTGCCAAAAAGCATCAAGTTTCGATTGAGAAACCTACAATTGGTAATTACTTATTTGTATTTTTTCAAATTATATTACTTTCTAATTGTAAAAATATCAATGTTATAATTAGTAATTTATATTCATTATAATTTTTAGGTCTTGGGTCGAAAAGAAGAAGAGTTGAAAGTACCTACACGTTTGTCAAATTTTTATGTAACTTCTACAACTAGTGCTCAAAAAGAAGTTTCTGCTCAAGTAAAAAATGAAGCATTTTGGCGAATCAAATTTAATGCTGTGCTTGATTCTGTTATTGAAAATCTTATTCGTCGTTTTTCTGATCAAAGTTTAGAGCTTGCTCAGTCCGTCGACAATTTTTTTCTGCTTGATTTTAAAGAAAGCAAATTATTCATTAACCATTATAAAGTAAGAATACATCATCTTTCAATAAAATCTCTAAACAATGAATATTATGATTATATGCTTTAATTTATATTTTTTTACTACTGTATTATAGGATCTGTTTCAAATTGATACTGATACATTAATGGCGGAAATGACTGTTGCAAAAAATGATTTTCAAACTGTGTATCAAGATCAGGTATTAGGTGATCCAGAGCAAATGAAAAGTATCATAAATGAAGCTACTTTTCCAAATCTATACAAACTCCTTGGTGTTGCATATACTTTGCCAATAAGTAGTTCAACTTGTGAAAGGTCATTTTCTGCAATGAGGCGAGTCAAAACATGGTTACGGTCTACTATGATACAAGAACGGTTTTCAAATTTATCTATCATTCATATTGAGAGAGACATATCAAACAATATTAACAGTGAAGACATTTTAAACGATTTTTCAAGTGCTAACAATAGAAAAATACCGTTAATATATTAAAATGTTACCTACTATAAAGTTGACTTGTTTTCTTTTTTCTTTCTCTCATATTAGAGGTAAACAAATTTAGTTATAATAATAATTAATATTACATTTTTAAGAAACTAGTAAGATACTAATTACTAGTGGTTGCTATAAAATGTTGAGTAGAGTATACCATTTTTATGATGGGCTTACATTACTCACGATAGTGTCACATACATAAAAAAAACAAATTGTTGTAAAGCCAATATTATGTTCTTCTCTTGGTTCAGAATCTAAAATTTGTTTTGATTGTATGTAGGGACTAGGGGGGGATGGCACCCTATGGGATATTTTAAGTTCATAGTTTTGTTAGGAGGGCTGTAGCCCCCCCAGAATTTTAACCCTAGATGCGCCTATGATAAAATGCCTACCAATTATTAAATAGATGGGTGTTTTCGATAAAAATAATTAAATTAATTTGTTGACAGTGATAAAATAATTAATCATAAGTGTGACTTTTCGCTAGTCGCTCTACGCTTATAAAAAATATATTACATATTATATTATGACAATGACTCACACCAGTCACACCTGCAAATTGCAATCACACCTAACTAATTACTAAATAAATATATTCAGTAGGTACCTATCTAATTTATTATTTTTATTTAATTTATTTTGTTACAGTTTGTTTGATGGATAGAATGCTGTAATAATCATCAATATTAGAGAAGTAATGAATAATATTTTTAAACGCTATATTGATGCAATGAAGTTCCTTAATCCTTACTAAATGAAAATAAACACTACCAGGGTAAGTAATTTAAATTAAATATTTATAATTGTTGTTTAGATTAATCACATTTTAATTTAGATTTGTTTGAATATGAGTTTGTAGGTCAAAACACTTAAATACCGAAAATAATTGTGCAGCATCTGATAGTTGCTTTTGGTGAAGTGGATTGGATTAATGCTCACAATATTTATGTTGGATACATAATGACAATACAAAATAGTATAGTAAGTTTATATATAGACTATATTATATTTATGTTTAAGAGTTAAGCATTCAATATTATCCTCACAATTTGGAGGCAACAAAAGAAATTAATGTTCTATTAACAATTCCTATTTTTGAGAAGAAGGTTTTGTTCTGTTTGACAGTTGTGGAGTGTTTGTGTTGTATTATTGTAGTACATACAATCCAAGGTTACTCAGAGCTTTTCAAAGGAAGTTAATGTGAGTGATTTAAAAAATACATTGCAGCATCGATGTTTAATGTACTCTGATAATATCAGTGAAAGATGCCTTATGTGTGCACAAAATATAAAAGTAAGTTTTACTTGGATTAAGTGCTTTACATGTGAGCGAATAGATCTTAATGTGTGTGTAGGTGGTGTATTCTACAAATTTATGACTAATGTGCGCCGTGCCGCTCCTACTTTTAAAAATCGCGGTTAGCGACAACGACTCGCGCAATGCTGTGGACGGGAAGGAGCAAACTCACACTATACTATCTCGTACAAATATTGTCATTAATTTAATGCGAAATGACGCAATATATATTTTTTTTATAATAACGCTAAAGGTAGGTACATACAAAACAGGAATATAAATAAATGTAGGCGCCGTGGGCCGGTAACCACGCGCTACAACCAATAACAATAAGTGAAAAATAATTACAATAATTATAATAAATATGAATAATACATAAGTAGAAAATAAGAGAAAATAATATGACCTGATCGACCTCCGGCGTTGGTCACTGGACAGCACGCGGTCCTCGCTGGAAATGCGACAGCGTCTTGATGTAGGTATAATTCGAAGTATAATTTAATTCGGTGGTGGGCCGCGACACTAATCCGTCAAACCCCGACTGTCTCAGAGTTTACGACGGTCTTGGTGTGCACCAAGTATAATAATCAAAAACTAAATACTGCACCAATGTCAACTGACCACGAGGTCAAAACACAGCCACACGATGCGAAGCGAACCGGCGGTACGTGATCCGCCAAGTTCAAGCGTAGGCAAAAGACAACAGAAAAAGTCCCCGGCACGGGGGCCGTGGACGGTGGACGCCGGCCGGCGTGTGGACACCGTGGAGGGGGAACGACTCGTCGCGAACATTCCGCGCCGGCCACGAGACTTGTAAAGCCTTTGGACTTTGGTAGATTCGGCGGGAAGTTCAGCCGCGTTCGAACATTCTCCCCCCTGTGAGCTGTGCCTCACACGACGTCGGGAGAACCGGATGGGCAAATTTCAACGATGGAGGTGAAGGTCCAATGTTCATGGTCAGATGATGTTCGCGTTGTCGATCAGGCCAATGACGAATCTTACATTTGCATTAAAAAAAAAAAAAAAAACAAAAAAAAAAAAAAAATATATATTGCGTCATTTCGCATTAAATTAATGACAATATTTGTACGAGATAGTATAGTGTGAGTTTGCTCCTTCCCGTCCACAGCATTGCGCGAGTCGTTGTCGCTAACCGCGATTTTTAAAAGTAGAAGCGGCACGGCGCACATTTTTGGTAGCAGAGCGTGGTTCCCGACCTTAGTGTGGTGGTTTGGGTAGCGTTGTGTTGTGACAGTTTGTGCTGATCTCGTACGGTGTTCTTAGGTAGATTTGTGTAAATCTTATTATAGTTTAGGTACTTACTGTTGCATTAACTGCAACCGTATCATAAAAATTTATTAAAATCGCCGTCACAATGGGCGAAAAAGAAGTCGAGCGTGAAACTAGGGCTAAAGCAATCGCGTTGGTTAAACGCACTACTGCAGTGTCGAACATTAGGGCAGTCCATGCTATGGCGTTACGAGTCAAAACCGAACCCGACTTAGTTCCCCAATTTTTAGTTGCCATTACTGACTTAGATAGTTTATGGAACCAATTTAAGCTCGAGGACGAGTCGGTCTTAAACAGTTTAGTTATACTAAACGAAACGAAAGATTATGATGTGGGCCTTCCAGCGGAAGTTCGGGGTCTTATTACGGCGTCAAAGGCAATGGCAGAACAGGTAACCCCGAAAGGTGCAGATTTAATTGACATGTCATATATTAATAATAAATTAACGGTTAACCAGACACCGGCTGATGACCCAGGTAAATCGTACTCGCGTTTACCCGAGATCCCGTTACCTACGTACGATGGTGATCTCCGGGACTGGATCACGTTTCGAGATAGTTTTACGACACTATTAAATAAATTTCCCAATCTATCCGATATTGATAAAATGTACTATCTAGTAGGCAGTTTAAAAGGTGTTGCGGCGGAAGCGGTCCGGGGTATACCGTTATCAAGCGATAATTACAATCTGGTGTGGTCTACGTTGACAGACCGTTTCAATCGTCCGCGTCTAGTCGCCACGTCACTTGTCAACAATTTGTTAAATGCGACAGCTATGTCGCAAGAGTCTTATCAGGATTTAAACCAGTTTATATGTACTTTTAATCGAAATATTGCGTTATTAGACGCGCTCAAAATACCCGATTTGGGGTCGTTTATGTTATTCTCGATAGCTTTTAGATGCCTGCCTATTGTAACACGTCGTTTGTTCGAAGCTAGCAGCCCGACCGATTATCCGACTGCAAACCAATTAATAGATTTTATTCGGTCCCGTGTGGCCGTATTGGAAGTTGCAGGTGATTCGCACAAAAGCACCCCTTCCGCAGCCGCGCTGTCCAAATTTGGGAAATCGACTGGCCAGTCTCGCACGGGGGGAGAACGGTACGGGAAGCCACAGGGCTATCATCCAACGTCCCTGGTCACGGCTAAGTCAGGTAGTGTTTGTCTCTGTTGTTCGGAGGCTCACAATTTAGCCGCATGCACAAAGTTTAAATCATGGCCTGTTGACGAGCGGTCGCGTTGGACTCGTGAACATAAATTGTGCTTTGTATGTTTGAGTGCCGATCATTGGGTGCCTAAATGTAGGTCAAAAATTAATTGTACTGAGTGTTCACGTAGACATCATTATCTACTTCATGTACCTGCCGGAGAACGGCATGATAAACAGGATACCCCGCTACCCGCATCCGCACCCGCGTCATGTTGTGCATCGGTACAACGGCCGTCGCCACAACAATCGCCAGCTGTGATGTTAGGTACCGCCCTCGTTCATGTTCGCGATCGGTCCGGCTCGTGGCAGACCATGCGGGCGCTGGTCGATTGTGCATCGCAAATTAGTGCTATCACGGCTGCCGGTGCCGATAGATTAGGTCTCAGGCGGTCGCGCTGGACAGCTCCAATAAGTGGTTTATCGGGAGTCGAAGTAATGAATGTACAAGGCCGGGTCGAGTGTACTGTACATCCGCGATTCTCGTCCGAGCCCGCGTTAACCGTACACGCTTGGGTGTTGCCCACGATAACGAACGAATTACCTACCAAAACGTTAGCCGTCGACATTAAGGACAGGTACTCCAATTTAGCGTTAGCGGACCCGTCGTTCCATGTGTCGTCCCCTGTTGACTTGTTGTTAGGCAGTGACGTTTTTGCGTCAATTATGGACGGCCGTAAGATTTCGGTTGACGACGCGTTACCGTCGGCGTTTAGCTCTGTTTTCGGCTGGATTTTAATTGGTCCGGTGTCCGTTGATGAGACCGGCCCGCGACAATCGTTGCCAGTTTCGTTAACTGTTTCCATTGAGGGACTCATGGAAAGATTTTGGCACGTTGAGGAGCCAGAGGTAGCTCCTGCAACGTTCACTGATAATGGGCGGTGCGAACAAATTTTTGTCGACGAAACACGTTTATCGACTGGTCGATTTTCCGTCCCGTTGCCGTTCCGTGTACCGGCTTCGGACGAATTGTTTGTAGCGTCCCGTGATGTTGCGATACGGCGTTTCGAGTCGCTCGAACGCAAATTGTCCGCGGATCCATTATTAAAATCATTGTATACTCAATTTATGTCCGAATATATATCGTTAGAGCATATGTCGGTTGCCACGTCCCCGGGGTGCTATTTCATTCCGCACCACGCTGTATACCGCCCGGAGGTGGACAGCAATAAAATACGTGTAGTTTTCGACGCTTCCCCAAAATGTGGCCGCGGGCCGTCATTAAATGACTGTCTGTTTCCAGGGCCTAAGCTCCAACAGGACATTGTAGACATCCTAACGCGGTTCCGCGTACATAAATACGTTTTTACGACCGACATCTGCAAGATGTATCGGCAAGTTTTGATTTTGCCAAAATATCGTAAGTTTCAACATATTTTGTGGCGAGCGTCGCCACATGACAAACTGCTCGAATACGAATTGAATACGGTCACGTACGGCGTTAATTGTGCGCCGTATCTCGCGTTGCGCGTGTTACAGTCGATTTCTTCCGACGATTGCACTGAGTCCGAGGGGGTGCGTAATGCGTTGACGCGTCAGACTTACGTCGACGACATATGCGACGGGGCTGATACTATTGCTGATGTATTAAAATTACAATCAGATTTGATTTGTGTGTTGAATAGGTCTGGTCTAGAACTTAAAAAATGGTCGTCGAACACTACGTCGGTTTTGGACGCAGTGCCGGCCGCGAATCGTGTGCACGCACCTACGCCGTTCGAAACGGTAGACGGTCAGGGTACCAAGGTGTTAGGTTTAGAATGGCACCCCGACGGAGATTACTTGTGTTGTGCGTTAAGTCTCGAACAATCACCTGTTTATACCAAGCGCGGTATTTTGTCGTTAGTAGCTCGAATATTCGACCCACTTGGGGTGTTCGGTCCCGCGGTGTTTTTAGCAAAGTCCATCATGCAACGGACCTGGCTTCGTGGTTTGTCGTGGGATGAACCTCTCTCTACGGACATTCATGATGAATGGGCAGCTTTCGTCGCTGATTTACCGTCGTTACTATCTATTCGCGTCCCCCGGCATTTTAATTCGCGCCATAATGCCCCGTGCTATTTATTAGGATTTTGCGACGCGTCGCAACGCGGCTATGCAGCTGTTGTGTACTTGCGGATGGTCGATGTGCCCGTAGAGCACTCTGTTTTTTTGGTTGGTACTAAGACTAAATTGGCATCAACAAAATCCATGACAATTCCCCGTCTAGAATTGAATGCCGCCTTGCTGTTGGCGCGGTGGCTAAACCGCATCCGTGACATTTTAGCGGCGCAACTTAATATTGTTGATATTCGAACTTGGTCGGATTCGATGATCGTGCTTTCATGGCTAACGGTCCCTCATGAGTCGGTTAAAGTGTATGTGTCCAATAGAGTACATCAAATCCGTACGCTGTTACCGGATTGCCGGTGGCAACACATTGATTCGGTCAATAACCCCGCCGACTGTGCGTCCCGTGGTGTAATGCCGGCGGTATTATCGCAACTTGACTTGTATTGGCGGGGCCCACAGGTAGCGTACGACGGCCCATCGGTATGGGACAATTCTTGTCCGTCGCTACCCCTTTGTGAATTACCGGAATTGCGACTTGCATCGTGTGCTGCCCTCGTTGCCGACGTGCCGAGTGAATGGTTTACACGATTTTCAAATTACGACCGTATGTTGCGCGTAGTCGCGTTTATGCGCCGTTTCGTCGCGCTCTGTCGACGAAAGATTAGTCGTAAAGACGGTCCCGTTCATTTACAAAAATGTGATTTGGATAGTGCCGCGAACGTGTTGATCGTCGAATCACAGCGTGTGCATTTTCCCTTATTACTTTCCGAGCTATCACGCGGTGCGCGGGTATCGTCCAGACCATTAGCGCGGCTGTCCCCGTTCATTGACCCCGACGGTGTGATCCGCGTCGGCGGTCGGTTGCGTCACTCGTTGATCGCGTACGATTGTAAACATCCAGTGCTGTTATCAAAAGGCTCGCATTTTGCCTTGTTATTGTGCCGACGGTGGCATTTGTTGACGTGTCATGCCGGCCCGCGAGCTTTAACGGCGTTAATATCGCGCCAATTTTGGGTTGTATCACTCCGGTCCCTTTTGCACAAGATTTTAACAAATTGTACTATATGCGTCAGGTTAGACGCGCGACCATTGCAGCCGTTAATGGCTGATCTGCCCCGTGCACGAGTGCGTCCGCGGCGCCCCTTCGAAGGCGTAGGCGTGGATTACGCGGGGCCGTTACAGATGCGTGAGTTACGGCTACGCAAATCTCGCGTGTTTAAAATTTATATAGCTGTCTTTGTGTGTTTTACCACCAAAGCGGTCCACCTCGAAGTTGTTTCGGACCTATCTACAGACGCGTTCCTCGCTGCATTCGATCGCTTTGTCGCCCGACGAGGCTTACCTAGCGATGTATTTTCGGATTGCGGCACTAATTTTGTAGGGGCTGACAGGCAATTGCGGTCGCTTATACACAGTCCGGAGGGCCAAGCAGCTATCGGAAATGCACGTGCCACATGTGACTGGCATTTTAATCCGCCTAGTGCGCCTCACTTCGGTGGGTTATGGGAGGCGGCAGTCCGTTCCACCAAGCGGCTATTGGTACGCGTCATCGGCAATCATATTTTTACGTACGAGGAGTTTTCGACAATTTTGGTGCGCGTCGAAGCTGTACTCAATTCGCGCCCTCTTACACCCGCCTCTACCGACCCGCACGACCTCGACTGCCTGACGCCGGGACATTTTTTAATCGGGCAACCTTTGTTAGCGGTCCCACCCAGGTCAGATCCTGCGTCCGTGCGTGATATGTCCAACCGGTGGAAATTGTTAGACCAATGCCATCAGGCCTTTTGGCGCCGCTGGTCGTCAGAATACTTAACCACGCCCTGCTACCAAAAATGTGCGCCGTGCCGCTCCTACTTTTAAAAATCGCGGTTAGCGACAACGACTCGCGCAATGCTGTGGACGGGAAGGAGCAAACTCACACTATACTATCTCGTACAAATATTGTCATTAATTTAATGCGAAATGACGCAATATATATTTTTTTTTATAATAACGCTAAAGGTAGGTACATACAAAACAGGAATATAAATAAATGTAGGCGCCGTGGGCCGGTAACCACGCGCTACAACCAATAACAATAAGTGAAAAATAATTACAATAATTATAATAAATATGAATAATACATAAGTAGAAAATAAGAGAAAATAATATGACCTGATCGACCTCCGGCGTTGGTCACTGGACAGCACGCGGTCCTCGCTGGAAATGCGACAGCGTCTTGATGTAGGTATAATTCGAAGTATAATTTAATTCGGTGGTGGGCCGCGACACTAATCCGTCAAACCCCGACTGTCTCAGAGTTTACGACGGTCTTGGTGTGCACCAAGTATAATAATCAAAAACTAAATACTGCACCAATGTCAACTGACCACGAGGTCAAAACACAGCCACACGATGCGAAGCGAACCGGCGGTACGTGATCCGCCAAGTTCAAGCGTAGGCAAAAGACAACAGAAAAAGTCCCCGGCACGGGGGCCGTGGACGGTGGACGCCGGCCGGCGTGTGGACACCGTGGAGGGGGAACGACTCGTCGCGAACATTCCGCGCCGGCCACGAGACTTGTAAAGCCTTTGGACTTTGGTAGATTCGGCGGGAAGTTCAGCCGCGTTCGAACAACTAAAGAATTAAAAAATGAAAACTTCACTTGTATCTTATGCAATAAGTATATTAATTAAGTACCTGTTTAATAATTATAAACTAATAAAGTACAAAATAAAAAATAATATGAAATAAAGATAAACAAACTAATACAATACCTATTGTAAGTAATGAAAGGTTGGTTATATAAGTTGGGTGTAATTTATAAATTACACGTAGAGTAAAATGGAATCTATTACCTAACATAAAATTGGGTACCTATGTAACTAAGTCATATCTTTAAAAGTGGAAATTAACTAGGTAGGTAGTAAAAATGTTTAAATTAAAAAAAAAAGTTAATTGTTTTAAAATTAACTTAAATTCAGAATGTAACCAGTTAAATTTATTATTTATTAACTATCAACTTTTGACTTAAAACAATCTTGTGTTCACTTAACTTAGGTTATCTTGAGTTAATTATATTCATTAACATGCCCAAAATTGCAAATCTTAGTGTTAACTCCACCATTGACGGTCCTCAGTCCGTATGAAAAAGGAGGAAGGGCGCTTTAAAGACATTTTTCTTTTTTAATTGAAGTATTAAAAATTAATCATGCCTCTCTTGGTTTTAAAGTAATGTATTATTCTTTTAAATGGTTTTTAAATCTTAATATTATTTTCTATATTGGGTTTTTTTTTATTTTGTAGGATATACCATACTGCCATTGTCCAACTGTGAAGAAGTAGGTAGCCAATTTTAATAGTGCAGATCTTCGAAGACCAGGATGTGTAGATGTGTATTGGAAAATGGCAAAATATACATAGTTCAGACTTCAGAAATTTAGTTAGAGATGATTTATGGAAATTGGATTCATTAATCTTTGGACATTCAAAGTAACTTTATGATAAACATTAGTAAAACCCTATTAAATGCATTTTTTTAATTTTTTAGACTATACCATACTACCATTGTCCGACTGTGAAGAAGTAAGGTAGCCAATTTTAGTAGTGCAGATCTTCGAAGACCAGGATGTGTAGATGTGAATTGGAAAGTGGCAATATATACCTAGTTCAGACTTCAGAAATTTAGTTAGACATGACTTATGAAAATTGTATTCATTTTTGGTCATTCAAAGTAGCTTTATGATAAACATTAGTGAACCCCTAATAAATGTATTATCTATCTAATAATTGTATTAAATATAATTAAATAAGATTTTATATTTAACTTATGATTAATACAGCCAATAACTAAATTACTAATTGTTACAATTTGAATATTCCAAATTCAAAATTGTTCAAAGAACTTTGTATTTACATTTTTCTAAAACAAATAATAATTTGATAATAATAATAATAATAATAATAATGACACAGTTTAACACTTAAACCATAATAAGGATCAGTGGTGTTCCACAGATTCTGAATTTTTTTTAAACTTATTCATTACTTTTATAAATTTTAATGACAAATATATATGTAAACTATTTTGTGCTATTTATGCATTGTTTAATATATTAGTATTCAGTTCATTAGTACATAATATAGTCAGAGTTGTCTATCATAAAGTACTATTATTTTTTTTTTTTTTTTTTTTTTTTTATTGAACGTAAGCCCGGCAATTGTGGCCATTAGCTGTATGGTTTGTTTGTAGGTGTGTTGTATTGGTGGTTGTAGTAGGGGGGAACACGTGTGTGTTGGGTTTGGCAGAATTTTCAATTTGGGCACCCGTAGGTATCTGCCATGCCCGGGTGGGGGATGGCGGCACTTGTTCTCCGGACACCGTGACTTGCCCGAAGAAAAATGCCGCCCAGTGGCCGGGAATCGATCCGGCGTCGGCAGCGTCGCGACCGACGCCTTAGACCGCTCGGCCACCTCGTCCCCCACTATTAATTTTATGTATATATTAAATATGCATTTATTATATTGGTATGATTGGTAGTAACTTGTTTTGAATTTAGCAATATAACTTCAGTAATATTTATACGAGATAAATATTTCAATTTTAATGACATTGAACATAAACAATAACGTATAATGATTTATTTCCATATTTAATTATTCAAATAAAGAATCGTTATATATATGATTGTTTATTTAAGTTCAATAAGTTGACATGTATAGCGTAGAGTCTAGGAGAATATTAATGAATAATAAATTAACAATCTTATATAATGTTTACGGCTTACCTGAAACTACCTAAACACATAAATAATACATAAGTATATAGTTTCATATGTTATTACTTTTTGTCTTACCAGTTACTATGTTAAGACTCATAAATCATAATCGACACAATCTAAATACCACATTACCACTGCCTAATAAATATACTAAGTAAAGTAGTACACAATATGATTGGAAATTTATGTCATTATATTATATTCAGTTGCAAGGCCATATCCAGAAATTGTTTTCGGAGGTGGGTCCAAAACATGTATATTGTAATTTTATTGAATTTATATGTTTTGATATTTGGTTAAAAATAAGATATGTTGAAAACATTTCGGGGGGGGGGGGGGGGGGGGGGTAACTACCCCCCCACTCAACCCACAGGTACGGCAATGGTCAGTTGTGAAATTTTATTTGTATATATTATAATATGATGTTAAAAATGTAAATATTTTTAAATTCAGCGGCCTGCGATAATGTTAATTGTTGTTTATTCCAAGCCAAACTGATATGATATTTTCATTCATGAAAGTGATATAAACCGTTTTTTTTCTAGTGATATCATATACTTATACATATTATTAAATTCCTAAGAAAAAAATTGAAGGGGAGTGTTGGCGCCCGCAGTCAAATGCATTTTAGAAAATAATATACAAGTACACATATCAATGAGTTGAAACTATAATCTTCAGATTCATAAACAGAAAAAACAGTTTATAATGATTAACTAGCTCGTTATAGAATGTCAATACAGAGGACACCTGCAGGTTATCAATATTCAAGTCTGTGCAAAATTTTCAACTAGACTTAAATTCCTAAAAAAAAAAAATGAAAGGGGAGTGTTGGCGACCGCAGTCAAATGCATTTTAGAAAAATAAAAAGGTGGATTAATATAACCAATTTATACAAAATCCTATCCTAACATCATAACCGTACTAAAATCTGACGAATTAAAAAAAAACAAATTTAACCCTTTGTAAATTAACCTATATTCTTCCCAGAGGTCTAATCTACCCGCAAAAATTAATTTATATATCTAACTATATAAAATATACACAGACTATAACTATACAGACTAAACTCTGAAACTACTTATCAGATATTATTGTATAAATTATATATATGTATAAAAAAATAATAATACAAATCAACAATCATGACCGATTAACCGATAGCAACCAATATAATATAATACACAGGTCGATTTTCCTAAAACGTTCATTCATATAAACCTTCTCTATGAAATACACTTTCGTTTTAAAAAAAATCAAGAAGATCTAATAAGTAGTGACGCGGCCCGCATTAGTAGCAAGTACAATGTACAAGCACTATAGCGACCAGTCTATCTTATCTCCAACCACCACCACGGGATGCAAGCAGCGCGACCGGGTTGACTCTCCCACCGAGCCGGTAACGGCAAGGCGGGACGGGGGGACTGTGTCGCGTAAGACGTACAACGGTCGGCGGAAAAGACGATTCGAGATCCACCATCGGACCGTCGGACCGATAACATATCGTCCGACGTTAAACTCATCTGTCCGAGCGGCACGTCATGTATTATTATATTTTGGTCGCAATATTATAATACATAATTTGTGACATTCTTAAAGTGTTTGTGTTGTGTTTTTTTCATCACCTCAATCCTAACCAAACACTTCGACCGGATCACGATCAACCTTGAAGCATCATCGTGCCCGCGTCAAATGGCGTCTTACGCGACACAGTCCCCCCCGTCCCGCCTTGCCGTTACCGGCTCGGTGGGAGAGTCAACCCGGTCGCGCTGCTTGCATCCCGTGGTGGTGGTTGGAGATAAGATAGACTGGTCGCTATAGTGCTTGTACATTGTACTTGCTACTAACGCGGGCCGCGTCAGTAGTTCCAGAGTTAAGCCTGTACAGTGTACACAGGAAATACACACAGGAAATGTATGACTTGGATAAAGTCCACTAATGCATTCAAGTTCGACGTGACCAGCAAAGTACTCGCCATCTATGCTCATCAAATGTTTAAAATAAGTGTAAACATAGGTGCGTATATAATGTATTTAAAATATAAATGTTAATAATTGTATTAAATACCTAAAACCTAAGGTGTTCCAAGGTGTATAGTGCATTGTATAATAATTATGCAAAAAAGGTAGGTACCCATACGTATTAAACTTAGAGCGGTGTACTGTTCGGGCTAACGTATTTTATACATTGCGCGTTAAATGTGATAAATTGAAAACAATTTCTTAAAACTACTAAATAATTTTCTTACTCTGTTGTAGCTGAATTGCCTATACAATGCGCCGTGTTAAAAAATTTTGTATTTCATTTTTTTTCAAATATACTAAAACTATATTATTATAATATTATAATTTATGATTTACAGGAAAAATGAACAAAATGGCAAAAATAAAGAACAGTAACGTCTTAACCGTGCTGAGTGTGCTGAGTCTAAATTAGGTAAACACATTTTAGATAACAAAAAAAATAATTTAGAAAAATGTATACCGTAGGAACACACATTAAAGAGTTCAAACTAAAATGTCCAGAATCCAAAACAGAAAAAACAAAATTGCCAATGATTAGCTCATTAAAGAATGATGATACAGAGGGCACCTGCTTGTTAACAATACTCAAGTCTATACAAAAAATTCAACTAGAGTCAAATTCCTAAAAAAAAAATTAAAGGGGAGCGTTGGCGCCCGCAGGCAAATGCATTTTAAAAAACTAAAAAAAAATTTAGAAAAAATTATACAATCAAACACATATCAATGAGTTCAAACTACAATGTTCAGATTCATAAACAGAAAAACAACTGACGATGATGAGCTCATTAAAGAATGATAATACAAAGGGCACCTGAATTTAATCAATAAACATGTGTCCAAAAAATTCTACTAGAACTAGAGTCAAATTCCTAAAAAAAAATTGAAGGGGAGTGTTGGCGCCCGCAGGCAAATTCATTTTAGAAAACCAAAAAAAAAATTTAGAAAAAATTTTACAATCAGAACACATATCAACGATTAAACAGCTCGTTTAAAAACGTTTGTACAAAAAGATCTACTAGAGTAAAATGAATCGAAAAAATTATATTACGAGGAACCCATGTGAATTAACACTAAACAAAAGAATACGCTGGAAGGTACATTTTAACTAAAACCCAAAAACTAGGTATTGCTTACATTATAATTAACGAATAGTTATTATGATCAGAGGTGTATCACTGTAATATATGTATTAGAAAATGTATAAAAATGAATGTAATTTATTAAGGATGCAAAGTAATTAAATGAGAAAGAGGTCCTTTACGGACTCTACCATTTGATTGTAATTTATGAAGGACATAAAATAATGTTTAATTTAAAATAATATTAAGTTATATATTTTATATTTAAAAATTAATTAGTATTTAAAATCTTATAAAAACCTAATAACATTACATTTTATTATATTTTAAAATACATATTATTTTTAGTTCGTTGTGGTAAAAAAATCATTAATTAAAGTTGGCTGTATTTAAGTTTTTAAGTATACTGGTACAACTCTAGCTGGCAGTCTTTAAGACCGTGTTCAAAACTATGATAATTAGTTAACGTCTAATTTCCTCTCCTATCCTAACCTAACCTAAAATAACCATTATTTAAATATTTTCTTTCATTGTTATGTTTACAATATCGAATACCTTGATAGTTAGTAGGAAAAGATCATTGCAAAGCTCACGACCAGTGATGATAGTCGTCTATCATCACCATTGGATCCACTAACCATAATAGGTTTACCTAATTAACCCTCTTATGACTTATTAGGACACTTTGAATAAAAAGATCTTGAGTCGGCTGCCGAACTTAAGTGTTTGATTATCAAGTTTTTCCTTTGATTTTTGACACCTTAAGCCTATACCAAATATTACGGATGGAGCCATACCTAGCTCACTTGCTCGTGTAAACAATTTGAAGCACATATATGCCACGTGTCTTTGACATTTTTATGGATACATATCAAATTATTTTTGCATAATATTATTCAAATCTATTATTATTATTACCTACCTAGTATTATTATTTTATAATATTTTTTCATTTTTTTTTAACACTATAATATATATATTATAATAATTCTTTTTTTAAAAATTATGTATCCATAAATACTCTGATATTAATATGCCAGCCACCTTTAAGTTTTCTCTATATAAAAAGTAAATTTAAGACAGAACTGTAACTCAAGTCACGACAGTCTCTCTTTTAAACTTTTAACAAAAGAAATGATATAAATACTATTTTTGATCTAACCTAATCAGACGACCCCGCAAGTCTATCTAATATAACTTATTAGTATTGTACATTTCGTAATAAGTTTTTTTTTTGAATGATTTTTTTTTTTTTTTTTGAGCTTGAGCTTGAGCTTGAGCCCAGCAACTTTGACCATTAGATAGTTTTATTGCTTGTAGGTTGTTTGTAGTGAGTAGTAACGGTTGGTTAAAACACGTTAGTATGTGTGGCAACTATTTGTTGCTAAAAATTCCGGGTGGTCACCCATCCGGGATCTAGTAACAGCGGCCGATACGTACACTTAACACCTTTCCGCAATTGTAATGTCCAGATATTCACACTAAGCCAAAGAATGTGATGGCGACAGGGCACGTCGCTCTTTTAGAACAATTATCTATTAGGTACTCAATTAAGTCTTTAGATTTACAAATGATTTATATTTTGTAGACGGGATTATTTTAAAGAGAGACTGTGTGAAGTACAGAATATTGTGCAGCCAATAAATATGTGGTCTGCTGTGTACATTTAAACATTTGTTATAATATATTATGCATTTGAACATTTATTACAATATACGACTATTGTACATTAATTTCAATATAGATTTTTATTTTACACTAACTATAGTATTATCAAAGTCAAATTAGAAAAAAATTTTAAAACTATTAAATGTAAAAAAAAAATTATTTATATTTTTTTTATTGTGTTTGAGCGAAATCCGTCAATCATATTTATGAAAAGTAAATTATTTTTTAATTTGGTGGAGTATTTATATCTATGGAGTATTAAATATCTTACAAGTAGTTTTTTTGCTAACTATTTAAATTTTAAAGCTTATATGAGCAGAGTAGTAGAATAACATTTTTGCAAAGTTCATTGCATTTAGAATGTAGATATTAGTTAAATCAAACCCCGCAAATGTACCTATAACATATGAAATAATTGTACTTAACCTTCTATGATATTTTTTTATAAAGATATTAAAAGTAAAAACTCAAATTTGGAAATTATAGGAACAGTACTTAATACATTTTCCTTTATTTTAACAGAAATTATTTAGCTAAAAATATAGAAGTATCTATATGTACAGCGAGACATGGGATACACTAAGATACAGTCCATTATAGTTCATAGTTTTGTTTCATTTATAATAATAATGCTTTGTAATAACTACCTATAGTTTTTCATAAATTAATATTTAATAGAGTTTGCTTAATGATTTATTTGAAGTATTTGTTTGTATTTTTGGGAGATCAGTATTATTGCAACACTGTTGTCCGTTACCAATACTAGTCTCACTGCACAACAGTTTCGCCTATACAGCTGATAAATCATTACTTATTACCAGGGCTGTGAATTAAATGCATTTGCATATTTGTTTGATACACAGTATAAAAACTGTAAGATAATGGATACGGCCAAAATTTGTTTTGGTTTATTTATAGTTTAAATACGAAATCTTATTTAGCATATAATTTAATGGGTTAGGTAAGTAATTACATGTTTTCTTGGCCACCTAACTAGTAATATGTAACAATTAAACATTTATTTTTTTTGTACAAATACAAAATCCCATGTCTATATTTTGGGTTAAGCCATTTTTATAGTTGCAAGTTTTTATGATGTTTTTTATTTATGATTATTTTCTTAAAAAAAATTGTATTTATCTGTAAATCAGGTCTAAATTGGCTACAATATACATTCATAATTTTTTACAAATTAGAAAAATAATGATACTTAGCTAGTATGTGAATAAAGAATTTTTTTTTGTAAACCATTTATAATTTGTATTTATTAATTTCAATGATTTTTAATAATGGCTTTTTTTATAGAGCATTTTATCGAATAATTTTAGTGCATATTTAAAAATTTTTTAGTGCATTCAATTCACAGCCCTGCTTATTACTTTAACTTCCAATCATACCACTACCACAGTTAATGTTAAATATCAACAATTAACAGCTTCTAACCCCCCTAAGGAGGGTTCACACTACACCGTGTCGTGTAAAATAATCACGGTCACCACAGTTACCACACGATACCGCATAGTTGAATATGTGTGTATCGTTTGGTAACTGTGGTAACCGTGATTATTTTACACGACACGGTGTAGTGTGACCCCCCCCCCCTTAACTTGATAACACTTAAGAGGACGTCATATTTTTAGTGCACTATTTATTTCCATCTCTGACCCACGCACAATCATAAGCGCAACCCCCGAAAACTTGTAATTCCCCCCTCCAAAAAAAAAAAAATAAATTATTCAATTGTTTCGTAATATATTAATAAACTTTTTTAAAATTCAACTGTAACTCTTAATTTTTGTTTTTTAATTAGGTATAGACAGTATTTTATTGTGAAGAATTAAACTTGAAAATAAGAAATTTCTTTTATTTTATAGTTTTTATATTTTAAAATTAATATTTTTATAGTGGTGTGAGGGCAACGCCCTCACGTTTACTTTTCGTTTAATATTAGCTGGTGATGACTACAGTCTCCAACCGACATTTAAGCAATAGTTGCCAATAACTGTTTATTAATTATTAAGATATATATATATTGTAATTTTTTTTAGTAGACATTAAATATTATTTTTTTTGTGTGTCTTTGAATTTGTTTAATTATTATTTATAAGCATTTTAAATTTTAATTATTTACACGCTAATAAGTCATAACTTATATAATAATTAAAATTGATGACACTTCATGAAATCAATACAGATCCGCATCATTTTTTTATTAGGCTATAGCCCGCCCCTAGACCCCCCCCTCATCCCCCAATAGCGCCTATGATGTTACCTCGCGTGGGTCAAAGATGGAAACAAATAGTGCACTGACATCCCAACCGGCAACCAACCGATCTTTTTATTCTATCCCATAAGTCTAGGTTGTAAACCTACCGCCGGTAGTTTCAGCCAAAGAGTCGAGTGGCCTTTGCAATTCGAGATCCTTTCCTACGTATTCGGTATTGTCAACCTAACTATTCTACCTTCACACTTTTTCTTCCCCCTTCTCACACATCTATACACGTTCACCCACCCACTTTTCCAGCACCTCCATACTATCATCGGTATCCTATCTACCCATCACTTCTTCAGTCTTCTCACCTCTCACTTTCCCCCTGCATTTACCTACTTCCGTTAGCTTCTCTCACTACCTATTATCATACAGTGACCGAACCACCTCAACCTAGTCTCTCTTGTTTTCACTTAAATATATATGTCACTTCTATACACTACATTTAATTAATCAATATCTTATTCTATCATCTTTTGTCCCTTTCACACTCAACTTGACATTCTCATATTATCTGCTACTCTCACTCCACTTACCTACCCTAACCTAACATTTCTTTTTCGCATTTCCCTTTCATACCCCAAACATTCTGAAATCCTAATGACCTCTTTCCTTATCTTCGCCATATCATACACTTCCTAATTCCTATTCACTCAGTCTCTAGTTACCTACAAGTCAACGTACTTGATTATCGGTGAAAATATTTAAATAATTGAACGAATTATCTACTCAAAAGAATTAGTACTTACATACCAAAAAAGATCATACCTGACCAATTTCCTAGTTTTTATCACGACTTTATTGATAGCCAGAATAGTGTTATACCAGTATAGAATAGGTAACAATACAAATAATTGAAAAGTTTCGGGCAATACAACCCTGATCGATTAACTATAATAAAAAGAAACCTACTGAAAAAAAAGAAAATACATACCCCGTGTCCGAATCAAAATCTGCCATAAAACTTAGTCTTTGAAATACTACAACGTTCACACATTTCAGTCTGCTTATGATATATTATTCCCAGTTGACAAATCTTCACTGACGAATTAAATACCATTTCTGAAAAAACACGCAGCCTGCAGTAAAATGTTCAACAATATTCTTATGACCTAAGCGTTACAGATATTATATTTTATATGTATAATGTTTAATCTGTATTATACATTTATACCTACTTAACTATTATGTATTAGTTTGTTTTTTAGAGCGGACTACGGGAGCAATGAATGTTTTGATTTTACAATAATGTGTATATTATTCTCGTTAAACCATTTTCTTATTTTGTTGTTATTCAACAACTATTAACCGTCGATATTTAAAATGTCCATCCAATGTTTAAACTATCATTTTCTATACATTATAAAATGTTCAAAATATTTCGACTCGTCTTCAGTGATTTATTAAAGACATTTGAGTTATGAAATGTTTTTAGTTCTGTATTCTATAATTTCATTAAAATTTTATTCGTCGGGTCAAAAAGCTTAAAAATAATAGGTAGGTACAAAGTTCCTCGTAAGTTGATATAATAGAAGTTAAAAAATATTAGAAATACATAAGCACGTTTTGTTTTATAGGCATTTAAAGTTCAAATTTCTACAAAATTTATCACAATCTACGAGTCCTATGATATAGATATTAGGAGAGCAATAGAAGTTGAGTACCTATGTTACACTAAGTTAATAGTTACCCATAACTTATAACGTTGGATTTGAAAAAAAATTACCAGTTATAAATTAAAATTGTATTTTATGACTATTATCAGTTAAAACATATATTTCTATAAATTAAACCAAAACATATGTCTTTTTCAAGTAAACAATTTTCATATTCACCTATTAATTACAATTATTCTACGACCGGGGACTGGAAAAACAATTTATAAAATATGCGTATACAATAACACATTTTTCGTGACATTAAATATTTATCTTAATTCTTAAAAGTAAATTTAAGCGCCAAAAGAATATAAAAACAAATTTACTTTAAACATCGATTCTTTCGGCTGAATCCGTTACGTGTGTTACGTCTACGTGTGTTCACTGCGAGGCTGACGAGGAAAATCTCCATAATATACAGAACTTAAAATATTGTGATTGATGAAAAATAAAATTATACGGAACGCAGTAAGTTTTTTGCTCATAATTCATATCGGCTTTGCTTATTGAAATTTTGGAATTTTTAATGACGACTGTTTCCTCTGCAATGGATTTGAGATTTGCCATGGAATATAAATGATAGATATTATACTAGGTACGTGAATAAGATGAAACCACGAATATCATATAGGTACCGCAACTTTTTATGTCAAAGAGTTCCGTGTTAAGGAACAATATTTGTTCGTTGAAATTTTATATTATGACAAAAATCAGAATAGTTTATAATTTTGAATTTCAATTATAATAATATTAAATATGATATAAATATTATTTTAATTATTATTTTCGTTTCTTAATTTAATTATTTATTAATATGGTGAATATATATCAGAAGTACAAGCATATTTTTATAAAAGCATAATATTGTATTTTAAAAATCATTAAATGAAAATGTGATTCCTGGATTTTAGAGTTAACATGAAGATATACAGTACCTAAGTACATTAAATTTACAGTTCCTACCATTATACCAACTAGATTTGTAAAATTCCAAGTCTAACATTTTCTACGAATACTGCTGATCACAAAATTATTAATTATTATTTAATATTATGTTAATTTAATTGTATCGGGTACATATAGGTACCTATAATTTATATTTTAGATTCTGAGCGGAGCGATGAATATTTTGATTTTACTATGATGTGTATTTAATTTTAAATTTTTTCGTTATTATTTTTTTTTTGTGTTTGATGCGTACACGATAAGTAGTTAGTCAAAATAAACTTTCGTGTTCCATGCATAATATATTATAGGTAATCTGTATGTAATCAATGATCATAGTTTTATTTTTAAGTTTCTTTGTATTTAGTAAATAATAATATAGGAAATTGTATTTTCGAACATTAATTTTTTGTTTGTATTAAATACTTTCACCATAATAGGGAACTAAAATTGTCATTTATTGTTAAAACAACAAATTTTGTGAAAAATTCAATTTTGGTAGGTATAAGTGTTTTGTGTAGGCATAATAAATGTTACATTAAAATTTAAAAAATTCAAAAAATTACATTAATTGGATTATTAATTAGAATATAGGTACTACAGTTTCCAGCTTCTACTACAACATTACGTTATATTATGTTTTTAATTATTAAAATGTCTAAAAAGTAAACGTAAATCCCAAAATAATATGAAATTATGAAAACAAACTTACGCTGAAACATCGACTCTTCCGGTGAAACCTAGCTAGAGTGCATCATCAACAATGCACGTACGTGACGCCACCGAAGAAACAGATATCTTCATCTCGTTCCGAACTGTAACTTGAAATTATCGAAATATTTTATGAAAATTACCTGAACTAACGAAATGTGCGAATTCGTGTTAAAACTTACATAATAATATATACGGCTCAACGAACTATCTGACCATATTGATGGCTTATTATTTTTTTTTTCACTAAAATTATTAGAATTGTTAATCGTCGCGGACGAATGTCGACAATTGGCGATTGCCATAGATGATATAAAATATATTTCTTAATATGATAAATCCATAGAACTTCTACACTCAGCACATAAACGGTCTATTGATAAATCGTGTGTTCTTTTACAGAAATGATTGTGGTCTGCAATGTACCCGCCGGAGGCCATACTCCATAGACCCAGTTCAGGGGAAGTTAAATTTTTACCTACAAATTTATAATAAAAAAGTGGTTGGGGCAAGAAACTTTATGATTTTTAAACTGATAAATAATTTACAAAATAATTTAACCATATAGTTTAGCACCCAAGCAAATTTTTCAATTTTTTTGGAAATCATTAGTTGTTATCGCATAACCTAACGACGTTCACGATTTTCGGTGTTTTACGCACCCGTACAACGCTTAAAGTTTACCTAGCTTAAGTAGGTATAACAAATAACAATTTTTTTAACCTAGTTAAATCAACGTCTTCAGAATGATGGTGTAAAAATAATTCATAACAAGTTTTACATAACAAGTCGAGGGATGTTTTTAATTATAATTGTCCGAGCGACCACAACGTGCAAGTGAATACGCCGGGTAGGTATACCGTGTGTTCACCAATTTAGGGAACACTGAATTTCTCGGCTGGATTATGTTGGAATAAATCGAATTTTTTTTACAAGCTTGTGGTATATAAATACACATTTTCAGATAAATTTCAAATTTTTAAACCTTTCGGTACGCGCATGCGCAATGCAACTTACTTTTTTTTTAATAGTAACATGTAGTTTTGATACCAAATTCGGATAGACTGAATTTTTTTAAGTCATTTTGACCAGTTGACCATGGCTCTAAAACCAAAATTGACTGAATGAGAGCCATTCAAATTTCAATAAATAATACATTTTTACAATTCACTATAAAATGCATAAAACCATTTATAATTATTTATTATTGGTTACTTTTTGAATATCTTTACGTATTTTTTTTTATACGTGTTATAAATAAGATTAACATAATATGGATATAAAATTATTTAATCTAAATTGATTACAACAGTTATTTTATAACTACACAATTAATTAAATAAATTGTTCTAAGTTTGCTCCGTGATTGTCAACACATAATTGAAAACGTTGTAGACATCCTCTATTAGTTGCTGACATTATTTGACTTTCAATATGGTTATTCCACACAACCAAGATTTTATTTTTTAAATCAGCTAGGTTAACTGGTGGATCTGCGTAGACTACTGTTTTCAAATGTCCCCATAAAAAAAATCAAGTGATGTAATATCTGGAAATCTTGCTGGCCATTCAATGGGTCCATAAGTGCCAAGCCATTTTCCCTCATATACCCGATTCATGTAATCTCGAACAATACGCGCATTATGAGCAGGAGCTCCGTCCTGCTGAAAATAGAGGGTTTGACGTGTAGCTAAGGGTACATTTTCCAACATCAGTGGTAAAACATTTGTTAAAAATGCTAAATATCGCCTTGCAGTTAAGTTTTCTTCATAGAAATACGGACCTAACAATTTTCCACCAATAAGTCCACACCAAACATTAGTACCCCACACAGTTTGGTAACGATTATCCACTGCCCAATGGGGATTGACATCTGACCACATACGATTGTTTTGTTATTAATAACTCCATTGTTCGTGAATTTAGATTCATCAGTCCGTAATATCTGATTTAAAAATAATGGTTTTGTATCGATTTGAACGAGTAACCGTGCAATGAAATTTAACCTTCTTTCTGGATCTGCAGGTCGTAAATGTTGAACTAAGTCAGGTTTGTATAAGGATGCATTTTGTGTTTTTTTTAAATTTTATGTACAAGGCCAAACGAGATTCCAACTTCTCTACCAACATGTCTAACCGAAGATCTTGGATTCAATCTAATGTAAGCTAAAACTTGAAGTTCCACACCTTCATTAATATTGTTTTCTCTAATTTGTTGGTTACGGACTACTTTTACAGAAAATGCTCCATGGTTAATCAATAATTGTTCTATCTTAATAAAAAATGTATGCGGTGGATGGTACCGACCTGGGTATTGTTCAGCATACATTCTTGCTGACTGCCGAGAATTTCTATCGCATTTACCATAAATTAATAGAATTTGCACTTTTTTCTTGGTTGTTCATTTTAACGTTTAACCCAACTAATCGTACTAGTATGACCAATGACCACCAACATAAAAATGAAGCATTTTATATAAACTTTCAAGTATAAATTTAATAATAAAAACGGTTTTTCTACCTATAAACAATTACGAATTAATATGTAGGTATAATTTATCGCTTAATGGTATTAAACATCTAATAATAGTGAATATTCATGTGCAATAAATGCATATTATTAATAACTTATGATTATCTAGTATTAAATTATCTGAATAACTATGTACACATGTACAATATTTACTTAAAATCATATTATATATAAAGATCATTATTATAGTATACAATATTATGTACTTACACGTTTTGTTATGCAACTCTCCAAACTATTAACTTAGGCACGTGATTACGTATAACAGTCGTGTAATTATTAACTTTTAAAACTTAAAATTATAATAAACATGTAGGTATATATACTATATAGCCATATGGTGTGTAGCCGTGTAGGTCTCAAGTTCAGTATTTGATCCGAATATCTTGTGTAATGGTGTATTAATATTAAATATTCATGTGACAATATTAGTGTGTTGCAATTTGCTGCAGTACATACTGCATAGTGCATAACCATAGACAAGAATACTAACTGCCATAAGCATAACTGAATTTCTGCATAGTGCATACGCAGATACGCTACGCTCGCAGGTACCGCGGTCTGCGCCCTGTGTGGCTGTGTGGATGTGTTAGTTGTTTTCTGTATTGTCATTTGTCACTTTATCTATGGGAATGGGTTGTGGCGCGAGGAGTGAGGACTGCGGTCGCGGCTAATTCACTGATAAACTGAACCGTTGGTAGTTAATAGTTACATAGCACCAAATACTATACATGACAAAAAAAATTGTCATGATACTATATACGTATATAGTATTTGATAGCACATAATTTGACGGAATTACCCCTCAGCTGTCAGGGTTTTTATTTTTATTCTATTTGACACTTTGGTCGGTACTGGTGGGTGGGCAAATCGGCAATAGACCGAAATAGTAAATACTAAATACTCAATATTGTGTTTGTGACTTGTGTTACTAAGTAATGAACGTCATGTTCGTTTTATAGAACAATATTCGTACGAACATTCTCATCCAGTGGCGTACTTAGGAATTTGGTTTGGGGGGGATATACGTTTTTAGCAAACATGAATGGTCATTATCAATACTTTGATCAAAAAGTTAGCAGTAAAAAAAACTTTTTGGGGGGTCTATCCCGCTAACCACCCCCTCCTAATTCCGCCCCTGTTCTAATCTGTTGTAAATATTGATTTTTCATTTTCATTTTTACTCAAAAACGTCGTGATAAATCACCATGTAATTAATTATTAATCTTTAATACTTCATAAAAATAACTTTACGATTACGAGCATATTCAGTTTAATTCTATGGGACCAGACCATACCACTTACGGGTTAATTATTCAAATAATGAATCGTTATATGTACCTAAGATTGTTTATTTAAGTTCAATAAGTTGACATGTATGGCGTAGAGTCTAGGAGAATAATAATGAATAATAAACTAAAAATCTTATATTATGCTTACCTGCAACTACCTAAACACATAAGTAATACCACTGCCTAATAAATATACTAAGTGAAGTAGCACACAATATGATTGGATATATATTAAAAAAATTTCGGTAAATAAAAAAAAAATACGTTCTCAGTTGTGAAATTGTATTTGTATTTTATATATTATAGTAAAGTAATATGATATTAAAAATTTAAATATTTTTAAATTCGGCCAGTGATAAATGTTATTTGTTGTTTATTCCAAGCCAAACTGATATGATAATTTCATCCATGAAAGTGATATAAACCGTTTTTTTTCTAGTGATATAAACCGTTTTTATTTACTGTCTGGTTAATTCCAGAATGGAATATAACAGAACACAGTTTTACAGAATGTTATGATGCATAAAAAATGTTTGCATAAAAAATTTTCTTGGAAAATATTTAAACTGAAAATTATATATTAGAAAATATATTTCCAGAAGTATATCTATTGAAATTTTTTAGTCGTTAATTAAAAATTAAAATTCGTGGGTACAAAATATAATTTTTTTACGTATGTCTGTTATTTACTTGCTAACTTAGGTATATAACTTATATTTATAATATATACAGGGTGTATCTTATGTCATTGTACCCGGGGTTTTTTGACGATTACGGAACGATGATATAGAATTTCGTTAAAACGAAAAAAGAAGTGTTTCTTTATTTTTAACAAGCAATTTTTTTGTAACAATTTCAAAATTTTCAAATACGCAGGTGTACCAATAGCAAAATCAACTTTTTTTTTCAAATGGTAACCACTATATTTTTTAATTGATTCTGGTAAAGCTTTTTTTCTGAACATTTTGGTAGTCGAATTGTCAATTTTGGTTCTCTAGTTTAATAACTATGGTCCTCCAAAGATTAGTAAAATATGCATTATAGTGTTTAAATTTAGTAAGCAAAGTAACTGTAATCAATTTATTATGATTATAAAAATAATTATTACAACAATAGTAATAGTACCTACTACCTACCTACTACTTATTTTATGATTGTATGATATTCTAAATTAACTTTTAAAAGTACTAAATAAAATGTTGCGTTTGTAATTATCCAAAACTAAAAAGGATGGAAAAGGATGAATTACAACTCCTAACTCCTAAGTTCATACTTTGGATGCGATACCATTATAGGGAATCTATGGTTAAAATATCAAGTGTATACTTTATACCACTACGAAAAAAGCACCACCAAAACATTGCACTTTTTTCGTTGCACATATTAATGTCAACAATCGAATACCATTTACCAATTTACCATTATTACCTTAGCCACCTACCTAATTAAGAATTCAAATTTATGATATTGTAAGAAAAGTAACTGTGATGAAAAAAATGTAAAGTAATTAATTACGATTATAATAATAAATTAAAATAATAATATTGATTTTTATGATCGTATGTTAAAATAAAAATAATGAAGTATGTTTACAAACAATTGTGTTTGTTATTTTTTTTTTTTTTTTTGAGGGTGTCATTAGATTACCGATTCAACTATTGTAGTGTATCAAATAGTAGTTATAAGAAAAAATTGTTTAGCGCTTGTAAATTAAACCCGTACCCATTATTTCAATTAAAAGTATTAATGCATATTTTACTAATCTTTGGAGGACCATAGTTAATAAACTAGAGAACCAAAATTGACGATTCGACTACCAAAATGTTCAGAAAAAAAAGCTCTACCAGAATCCATTAAAAATATAACGGTTACCATTTGAAAAAAAAGTTGATTTTGCTATTGGTACACCTGCGTATTTGAAAATTTTGAAATTGTTACAAAAAAATTTCTTGTTAAAAATAAAGAAACACGTCTTTTTTAGTTTTAACGAAATTCCATATCATCGTTCCGTAATCGTCAAAAAACCCCGGGTACAATGACATAAGATACACCCTGTATACTTTATGTATATAATAGTACAAAGTGTCCGCGTTGTATATTTTGAACAATGGACCGTACAAAGTGACCGTTTACCCAAAATTTGACCTATAATAGGTACCTATAATAAATTCCAAATTAATCATATCACAATATCCATTAGGTACTTATAACGCGTTATACATCAACAAAAACCGTGATACTATCATAGATACATAATAGTACACTTTAGAAGTTTCAAGTACCCACGAATAATATTATTCAATCACAACAAAATAACTAAAATAGTTATTCTAGGTTTTTTAATATGTAATTTCGGCCAAATTTGAATTTAAAATGTCTGTAAAAAATAACTGTGTTCATATATTTTTTAGATTTTTTGGTTACAGTATGAACTATTTATGAGAACCTTTGTTTTAAATTTGCAATCCTTAGCTATAACAACTGAACATTTTATAATTTATTAATTACAATGATTGATAATTTTCGAGATTTTGATAAATTTTGTCAAAATTCGATCTTTAAATGCTTATAAAAAAAACTGTGCCTATGTATTTTTAATATTTTTCAACTGCTATTGTAACAATATATCAGGAGCCATGTATTAAATTTTTACACTTTTTGGCCCAACAGATAAAACCTAATTGATATTTATAGAAAAAAAACTAAAGAAAATTGAAAGCGGTAAATGTCCCTAAACAGTTCAAAATATTTTGAAAATGTTATCGTGTATAGAAAATGCAAATATAAACAACCAGTGAAAATTTCATGTATATACGTTCATTTCTTTTAGAGTTACACCAAAAACCAAAATCGATTTTTTGGAAAACCGATTTTGCGTAAAAATTCCCGTTTTTCCTTAATTTTTATGTTGTTTTTCCCGGCGCTTGTGAAAACTACTAGGAAATTTTTACTTTTGACCCCCCAAAGTACCAACTAGATTCACTTTCCTATCAGAAAAGCTACTGTTGAAGAAAATCCAAGCACTTTTACTGTCCTAAAACGTGATGACAGACACAAAAAAAAAAAAAAACACACATCATTGTAAAATAAATATATTCATCGTTTCACTCAGAATCTAAAATCAAAAAAGAGAAATTATTAGGATAAAATTTAATGACGAATTACAATAGAATAATAAAATAACTAAACTTGACTTTAATAAGCTGTATCATTTAAATATTTACCTGTTTAAAATTGACATTAGATATTAGTTAATATTATAATTGTAATTATAATTATAATTATTATTCAATATTGATATTATTATTTATTATTAATTTAACATTCAATATTTTAGACGTGACTCAATTCACCACTATCATTTTTTTTTTTTTAGGTGAGATTTAGTTAATCTAAAAATAATGAAATAGGGGTGTAATATGTAGGAAAAGGAGATGGTAAACTGTGGAAAAATTAACCTTTTTCTAAAATTCGATATGTAAACTGCTACAAATAAAAAATTAACATTATACAATCTGCGACAAAATCAATAAGATACATTATACAAACTGCGTCAATTCATTTTATATACCTATAGGTACGTATATACATTATATAAGTGTCGATTTGTCATTTGATAACATAAATTATATAGGTACCCACATCATATTTACCTATGTGTTATTATTTAAATATAATTATGTATTTTTGTTGTTTATTTGTCCCTGCATAATATGTATATTTTATAATCACTGTTTAACGTAGTTACTAATATTGTTTGCCATTATGGCTAAACATTGTTGTAAATTCCATGTTGAATTAAATATTAAATTTCTTAAACTACTTCTACTGACATTTAAGTCATCTAACTAACTAGTAAGTACTATAAGTATACATTAAAAAAAACATTTGGATTTACCTTACCAATTTGTATGTAACATGACAAATTTAATTAAACGATATATGCACATAATATCACATAGGTAATAGGTATATATATTATAATTTATGGTATCCTATCGATATGTATATACAGTATAATAGTATAGGCATATAAAATAAATTGCGGCAGTTTGTATAGTGTATCTTATCGGCTATGTTGCAGTTTACATATCGACTTTAAAAAAAAGTTAATTTGACCGCGGTTTACATGCAGCCGTAGGAAGTATGGATGTCAATTTATCGAATCTGGATTTATCACTTAATTCTAATTAGCACCAAATTAGCACTTATTATAGTATTAATTATTAAATAGTTATAAATATTGATAAATGCATAGCATCTGGTGGTGTATGAACTAAACAGCTATGGTGCCCATGGTGGTCAGCAAACGCTAAGCACAAATTGAGAAAAAAATTGTATGTATTTTATAGGTGGTTAGCTCTCAGTGGTAGTGCTAGGGGTGGGTCAGGACTCAGGGTACGCCCAGGCCCACCTTAAAAAGTCTAGGCCCCCCGTTGCCCACCCCAAAATTAAGGGGGCTCCAGCGTATCATGTTTTAAGGAGTAATATTTAGGCAATTCACATGACATTAACATTTGGGCCATGTCGATTCCGAGAATCGCTGTAATGCCGCAATGGGCAACCACCGCTGCAGGATGTAATTGTCACACACTCACGACTCACGCACATATCAATACTTGGTGAAAAATGATATATATTCTTGTTTGCATAACTATAAAAACTATTAAAAGTTGTAGTAAATTAAACAATAAACATACTTCCTGAAGTTCGATTGCAATTTCGAAAATATGGTTGAATTTTTATGCTTCTAGACCAGGGGTCTCCAAACTATGGCCCGCGGGCCGGATATGGCCCGTGAACAAGTTTTAACCGGCCAGTGGGCCCGCATAGGACGCATAGGTAAATATAGATAAAAAAATTATTTCAAAAATGTATTTATATTATATTACATTTATACCTATTTATTTTTATTTAAGTATATTGTAAAGTAAACAATATTTTATACAAAAATATAAAGTAAACATTATTTATATAGGTACCTATATTATCATACAATTAAAAATGATATGTGTTAATCACAGATATAAAGTAGTATTTTATATCTGTGGTGTTAATAAACTTTTGGCCCTCTAAGAGCATTTGATTTTTTTTGTGGCCCTTGAATAAAACAGTTTGGAGACCCCTGTTCTAGACTATGCTTTTTAGAAATCACTTTTTTGATTAAAATCTGATGTGCCCAAAATAAATACAAATATAATGCAATTATTTCATCGGATTTTTGAAAAAAAAATCCTTATTTTAAGGTCCTCTAAAATTGAAAGATGAAAATCGACTTCCTGAGAAACCTAGATATTTTGTCAAAGAGTTCATACATGATACGCATGTATAAAAAATTAAAATCGGACATTCCGTGTAATATTGTAATTTACCACCGCTTATTGGTCTAAAACGTATGAAAAATACCTGTACTGCAATCCCCTTAAAAGTTAAAATGTAAAATAAATCATAATCGGCTATTAAAAATTATATCTCATGATTTATAAGAATATACAAAATACAAATATTGAGTGTAAGCTTCGTTTTGAATGGGTTGATAACTAAATGCACTATGCACTCAAACCTCATAGCCCATAGGCAACGTGTGTTCACCAAAATAATAAGTAATTAGTAAATACTTTTAAAAAAAGAATGCTCATTGCGTAAGTTGTATATTTGATTGGTATTACAACATATAATATTTTTATTGTAATTTATAGTTATGTTTTATAATAGTTAGGTAATAGGTATACTTCAATTATACTACAATTAATGTCTGATGGTTTGCTGAGTATTCGGTGTAATTTTTTAAGTATAAAAAAAATATTTATTCATTATTAAAAAAAAAATACAATTAATACATCATGTTTACAAATCATTGTTTTGGTAAGTTTAAACGACGAAGTGTAAAACAAAATTGAGGCAATGGGGGTTTGAACCCTGTTACTAACCGGCACTTGCGCAAGTGCCTGCCACTACTAGATATTGTTTTATATAATGTATGAAGTAAATATTTTGGCCTCAGCCTGGCCCACCTGGTAGGTACTAAATTTCTGGCGCCGCGACTGTTAGCTCTACTAACCATCATCATCATGCAATAAGTAGAAAAATGAAATGGTCACCTGCAGCTGTGGTGGGCTGAACTTAAATTTTAAATGACGCATTAGGCTCCTAATATATTGTTACTATAGCAGTTGAAAAATATTAAAAATACAGTCACAATTTTTTGTTTAAAAGCATTTAAAATTCGAATTTTGACAAAATGTATCAATATTAAAATTTAACAATTATTTTGTGGTTAAAAACAATTTATAAAATGTTCAACTTTTATAGCGAAGGATTGAAAATTTAAAAAAGGTTCCACGTAAATAGGTTATATATAAATTACTTTATTCACAATAATTAATATCATCAAATGACAAATATACTTAGTTATATCAATATATCGTAGTATACCTCCGCTGGGAGGCCTCTGCAGTCTGTTCAATCATTTCAATCAATAAGCCTTTTTATTTTTATTTTATTTAGCTATTAATTACCATAAATTGTTCTTATTGTTCTTTTTTTGTAACGGTTTGATAATAAAAAATGTATGATACAAAAAAAAATATTTAAGTTTTTTACTATTTTTTATGTTTTACAGCGCATATTATTAAATATAAGTAGTATAACTTACATTTCATAGAAAATATATTTCAGTTTTATAATAAATTAAAGTCCACTCTTTAGTAATTAGTAAATACTAAATACTAATTTATAATCATAAATAATAATTACCTACTAATAATATGTTTAGAACAAATTTTCGATAAAAATAGTGTTATCTTTACCAAATTTAAACGAAATAGGTGCCTACTCGCGAGTCGAGGTTGATATAGAACAGCAGTTTTGAACATTTTCATATCTGAGTACTTACCACATGTCCACCTACACAGTTTGAGAATATTCATGTACCACTTGACCAAAATGTATCGATTTAAATTTAAATTTATAATCTGTAGGTAGTATAGAGATTATCATTATCTTAATAATTATTTCTACGATTACAAATGATCTCCACGCAGTCGATATATTTAAAACGGTATCCGGACAATTTCCCCCCGGACATTTTCCCCCCGACTGTTTTTGGCGTAGTAGGACATTTTCCCCCGAAAAATGTTCCGATGCGGACATTTCCCCCCCTTTTTTTTTAATTATTTTTTTTTCATAAATATAATCAATTATACTACAATTAACTTTATAAATGTATACTATAAATTTCATTTTTTTTTTTTTCATAAATATAATAAAAACGTAAAGTAATTGTGTATAGGTAAGTAAAATAGGTTAAAAATTTTATTTTTTTTTTTCATAAATATAATAAGACATAAAAATAGTACTATTATTTTTTATTTAGACAATCTTTTAAATATAATATTACTATTGTTTTATTGTTTCAAGTAGTTGAATTGATCAAAAATATACATCTACTATAATAGGTAATTATAGTATAATCTATATACATATAGGAGACGGCCCCTATTCACTCATCAACGCCCAGACGAAACCGCTAGGTCTAGATACTTGAAATTTTACGAGCGGAGTGGAGTGGTTCGGGGTTACCCCGCAAAATGTTTGTCCACTTCACCACTGGTCTAAACTTTAAATACTTATAACTCATAAACTACTCGCCCCAAATTCGATTTTCATGTATCAAAATACTAAGAAAAATATTCTGCTTTGGAATATTAAATTAAAACCCTGTGTTGTCACTCAAAAAAGTAAAAAACTTAAAAAATTATAAGGATAAAAAATAATTCAAAATATAATTTTTTAATAAAAACGTTGTTTTATAAGCGACTTGAAACTATGTAAAAAAATATCTTCAAAAAAATTTACACTTTTTGAAATAATGAGTGTTGTTTGATAAAAGAATCACCCAGTAGAGGTTCCTTAAGCAATGTAGGGGCGCACTAAGAAAGGATTTTCCAAAATTCGACCTACAAGGGGGTAAAATTGGGGTTGAAAGAATACGACAGTGGCGCCATCTATCAAGCGATATTTAATTTAAATATACAATATTGCTATTGCTACATTGCTTAAGGAACCTCTATATAAAAATTCAAGTCTCTAGACCCAGCGGTTTGGTCTGGCCGTCTGGGCGTTGATTCTTGGTAAAGTACACTTTCCTTTATATATATAGATATATATAAAACTGAAATCAAGCAAAAGAGGAAATCTTTGTTACGGTTTGGCTTCGAAACTTCTTATCCAATTGTCATGTAGTTTTTTTTTAATGAAAGCGGATATCACGGAGCAGGTTTTAGGCATAAATAAATAGTGATGTGAGTCTCGTAAATTTACCATGTAAAATTTTACCGGTAAAGTAAATTTACAAAAAACAATTTACAATTTACATTTGTTTTACCACTCAAACAGTTGAGTGACCACTTTATTTGTATGTCTTTGTATTTTTTATCAAGATATTAGGATTATAATACAAATTACTAATTAGGATTTTTATAAAATGATAACGACAGTTACGTGATACGAATTATTGTGATATGGTGTACGTGGTTTTTTTATTTTTTTTTGAAACAGATTAAAATTATTTTTATTTTATATTTTACTATGATAAATAAATTATTATTAATTGTTATTATTAATAAAGGGATTAAATACTAATACTTTATTTTATATTTATCTTGCCTTCTTTACATTATATTGTGAAAAATTCAACAGGTACGCTATAATTTGAATTTTAATAAAAATTTACCAATTTTACCGTAAATTTGGTAAATTACCAAAAAATTTTTTTACGTAAAATCCACATCACTATAAATAAAGTCCGATAATGTTAGTCAATAATTAGTTATCTATACATATTATAAAATCCAAATACCACTGACTCACTGATCGCTGTATCTCAAAAACTACTCAACGTACGGACTTGAAATTTGGAATAGAGGTTCTTCTCATATTTTCACCGTGCAATAAGAAAGGATTTGCCAAAATTCGCATTTTAAATAGGTGCTCAAACAGGGACATTGAGATTCACGATGGAAATTGGAAATTTTATTTTTATTTATTAATAGTTGCCATTGGTTACAGTCTACAGTAGAAATTAGCATTTATTTATTGGTTGCCATTGGTTATTCGGGCAGATCAGGTACAAGCTTGCATCAAATCGAATTATTGAACATTGCCTACCAGGGTGGCTGAGTTGTACTTACCGCAGCAAGTTACACCCAAAAAGAGTTCAACAATCATAATTTTTTTAAGAGTTGCGATTTTTTACGAGCAACCAAATTTGTTATATTACTCCACAGTATTATATCAAAATAAACTTGGTATAACTTTGATACTTTAGAGTTAAATCATACACTTCCGTACAAACAGCACGGGGTCCGCGATCTACCGCAGGTAGATTGCCTACCTGATAATGTACTGCTGCGATTCAGAATTTTTATTCCGGGCAACGGAAAAGATAAGATAAATTTTGAACACCATACACCGAATATTGAATAATGAATTGAACAAAGTTTGAGTCATATTGAGTTGATACATTTAACGGGCGACGAAGTGCACGGGATCAGCTAGTATATTAATATATTATATAATACTGTTATTAAAATAATTAAAATTAAAATAATCAAAATTCTTAACAATAGAAAATTAGAAAGGTATAATAATAATTGTACACACATATAATATTATATAGATAATGAATAATTTAATGTACATAGGCACAAGTTTTTGTTCAATAAGCATTTAAAGTTCAAATGTTGACAAAATTTATCGAAAGCTCAAAAATTTGCAAATTATTTTGTAGTAAAAAATTTAACACTCAGTTCAATTAGGCACGTTACATGGTCTTAGTTATAGTAAAAAATATTCATATAACATATAGGTAGTTTGAGTAAAAATGAATTCAACTAAATTGTGCAGTTCAGTTCATTTAGGATTGAATTTTATGATTAAAGTTAGAAAACAACGCGCTTTTGGGTATACACCTTTTTTTCAGTTCTATTATCAAATAATATTGATGCGCAAACGATTTATAACCCAAAAATGAAACGATGCGCAACTGTCTTACAAAAAAGGTCAAAAATAACAATAGTGATGCGCAAACGACAACCGGCGGCTAAATCATACACTTACGTACAAACAGCACGCCTGTTGCTATAAATTATTAAAATGTATTTTATATTGTTTATTTGACTCCTATAAGCAGACATGCAGTTTGGATTATGTTTTGTGACAGCCTCTGGCCATAATAATATCTACTATATACTGAGCCTTGTTTATAATTACTGGTTGTGAAATGAATACCGCAGATTCTGCTCCAGATAGAAATTGGGTAGAAAATTTAACTTGAAATTTAATTTCCTTCTATTTTCATTTTTTGTAAATCTATATTTGTGAACAAATTAGACTGGCACCATATTATTAAGAAATATAATCAGTACAACTAGAAATAATACTTACAAATGAAAATTAAGGTAATGTGGCGACTGGTGAGGCGATACTTTGGATGTTTTACTAAAAAGAATACACTTATGCATGGCAACTTTTTACTAAAACGTATGAATACAATACCGTTTTATAATACAACTAGAATAAGGAGGCTATGAAGTATGAACATATAATAATATATAATAAGGATATTATAATATTATAATAAAATTGAGTTTAGGAGACCAAACTCTAACGGGCTACGGTCTACGGCCGCTCACATGAACAAACGTACCGAAACGAGTCGCACGATTAAACGACCACAGGCTGCGCTGCGTACGCTAGGGTTACTATAGGTACCTACTTTAGCCCGTTTAATATATTATATAGGAATTTTTTAATACGAATTAAAATTGAAATTAATTTTTGTTCTGCAGATTAGATATTGGTCACAATATATCTGTAAAGTTTCCCTCCTCCCTCTTTGACCAGGAAACTTAAAAACTGCAAAGATATTGTGCAATTAATTTGCTAAATTTTACTTGGAAGGATACTCAGAATCTACATATACCTATCCTTGGTTTTCAGTGGTAGTTCTAAAATGACGATAATACATACTTACACTAAACATTTATGATTTCTGACTTCTGGTAAAACGCCAAGGGTACCTATATGCGAATTCTGAACATTTCCGAGCAAAATATCTAAATGTGAAATTTTTAAGTTTCTAAAGCAAAGTGCTAGTTGGGAGAAGTCAACTTCTCAATTTTAAATTATGAATTTTTTCCAATTATATATTTTCTTTTGAAACTATGAGATACATTACCAGTTACGACATCATCACCAGGACGTAGGTATATCTTCTACCGTGAAAAGATTAAATAAAACTATTAACGAAACTCTTCAGATCAAGTTCATCGGAGTGAGTAGTGTGTTTTAGTTCCTTCTGTACCCCCCGCAAATCCGGCGAATCCGGCTACCCCGCCCAGCCTATAGTTATATGCTATCACGACCGTGCTCGGCCGTGCCCCCTCCCCTCTCAGCCATGCCCGGCCATGCCCGGACATTCCCCCTCCCATCTTTACCTCTCACATACATACCCCCCCCCCCAAACCCCTAAAAAAATTATAATAATAATACCGTTTGAATAGTGTTGAATAAGAAAATTAAATAATATACGTGTGTTCGAAATATTGTGCAAGAATTAATAATCAGTTAAATGATATTATGAAATGTGAAAGTATACAACTTTTAATTGCTATTTAATGATCATCATGTAGTAAACAAACCCATTAACCCTCCTTCATCATAATATTTTGAGTATAAATAGAGCGTACTGCGGTCTATAATATCATCAGTAGTGATACAAACATTTAACCGTCAAGTCGTTTTTTCTCCATGCTTAAAATAATTTTTACGCTATTCAAATAAATTAAATTAATAAGTGTTTATAAACATGGCCGGTTCAATCATGGATAATGCAGCTATATACAAGAAAACCTTAACATATATTCCATCATCACCACCTATAGAGCTCATCGATTCCACTAACTATACGTTAAACTTCGTTAAACGTAAGTTTATACATATTGGAGTCGATCCGAGTGATATGTTCAGAGTAGTAGTACATATAATAACACCATCACGTTATATTAATATTTCAACTGAGTTTCTAAAGCAGATATTTTCACTGATGGGTAATATCCTATCATTTATTTTGGAGCAACCAGGAAAATATAAAAGAACTATATTTCTTGAGACGGAGAATTTCAAGTTGTCTAGCATGATGTATAGTGGTGAAAACACCTTAGTAGTAGAGTCAAAGATACATGATGGATGTCGAATTCTATTAAATCATACAGAACTCATACGTCTTCAATATCTAGAATGGTGTATTTTTGAGACGATTATACGAAAATCTACTATCATGCAACCAATCATCTTAAATCAATTTGAAATATTTACCGAGTATCTCGATAGAGAACTTATCAAAGTGAAATCACCACCAAGAGCGATTGAAGAAATGATTATATTTATTAAAAATATACGTGATGATCATATTATTACAAGCAGCCCTAAACACGACTTTAATTTCATCAGTCAACTCAAAATGCTGGCATTTACACAATTAGCGGAACATTCGATACAACGATGGAATAAGGAAAATATATCACCAGAGGTAAGCTAAAAAATATATTTATACCACTTATGAAAAAATAATTAATGTATCGATTATTTTAGTTATTTGATGGAAATATATCTTCACCAACCTTACCATCAAACATTGAGATAGACAATACATCTGATACACAAAATGAAGAGGAGAATAATTTCAAAGCAGAGGTAAGTTATAAAATAATAATAGTAAATATATAATTGTTATATATACTTTTTTTCAGTCATATGATACAATTGGTAGACTACTAGAGTCATTTGATGTAAACGATGGTCCTGATTTTTTCAACACGCAACCCACACTTCTACAACATCAACCAACGTATGCTGCGTTCCCAAAGCCATTACACGGAATAAAAAAGAGCAAACTCTTTTAAATAGTTGTAATGTTTTAACAATTTATGTGAAATAAAAAGACATGATATATTATATATGTTTTCATTTATTCAAATAATATTAAGTTTTACAATAAATATTTACAATGTTCTTACTTCACCATTAAATGGATTATAAGTTATAATTTGATCGTGTAAGATTAAACAATATGCTGAAGTGGAGGCTGGAAACGCTTCTTCGGTCTCAATCTCAATTCTAAGGTCGATAGTCGAAGTTTTCACATTATCATTCTGTCTGCTCATATCAACCACTATAATCGGTGATACTTTTTTGAAATCTGTTCGAGTCAATAGAGGAGTGACATTATCACGACCATAGTAGGATTTCTGGAACTCAGCATATGCACGGTATAATGTAGCCATTTTGTTCTTAGTAAAGTCACTTTGAAAATCTTCATAAGGGAATACTTCAGAATTCAAATAAACCTTCAAATTTTTGATTCTACAGTGATCAAAACATGACATTGCTTTACTCGTACTGTTTTTCCTATCAGTCTGAAATCCGATTATAGCATACCGTGGTTTTTCTAATTTATTAGATGTTTTTACTTTCCACGAATGCGAAGTGTTTTGGGGTAGAAATGGGTATTCACACAATTCCCAGGATCTAAACGCACATTTCAGTGGTTTCTGATGGTTTACCACTTTCAACAGCTGTATTTTTTCCTTATCACTAACCTTGACTATAGGCATTCTCCACAATATTTTAGTGATATTTATTTTAACGTCTTTGAGTTTAGACACGTCTGTGACAATTAGATCATTTTTATACTGCTTAATTGCGTTCATATCTAACGAAGCTCTATTTAATATCAGTTGTTGATTACAGTTTATTAAAACGCGTTTATAATCTTCACAAAACCCAAACAAATCTTTGAGATTAATACATCCGTTAAACATACCGCTCTCGATAAAATCTTTATTAACATTTTTAACATCATCGTCCCAAGCAGCGTTATAGTGTGAAACAATGTCTGATTTATTATACGAACAATATCCTTTCAATGTCGAAGTTATACCAGGGTTGACGAGTTTTTGAATTTGAATCCCATTCAGTTCATATTTCATTTCAGAGAAAAGAAATGCTAGTCCATTGTTTATAAATCGAATGTCATCTGTCATATCATTAGGCTTGGTTATTGTACCCTCGATATAGATATAACTTTCACATGGTAAAGTATACGACTCTGTGTTATGTAAAGCAATACGCACTTCATCGTTATTAGAAAGGGCAGATGTTGAATAAGGGAGAAAAGAATGATAATCAATTTGTGTTATCCTGCAATCGTCGACATATCCACCCGATACATCTAAATACATATCATCCATGTTAAATAGCGTTTAACGAACGGAGAAAAGTTAAATTGTCGGCTGTCAGGATACCTCCCACTTTATAGTATTTCAAATATTTTTTCTTTAGAGTTGTTGACTTGATAATGTCACTAACACGACTACGAGGTTTTTCGTATATCCGACTATTTATATTATAAAACTGTAAGCCCATTATAAGTCTTTGATTAATAATCGTATTGATACCGGCTCTCCACGTAGATCGATTAACTCGTTGTCCTGATTTTTTAAAGTTATCTCTGCATGTGTAATAGACGAACAGTTTATGGAATAAAAAACCAAATGTGTTGGAATCTCTATCACTTTGTAACCTGGAGGTACATTCGGATAAAACTCGTGTATTGTATGGCACTGCTTTCCGTTATTGAATGAGCCCATGACTAAGTTTGATTCGATATATATACAGTTTGTTTTTGTAATATTTACCAACTTATCCGATTGATGTTTAACATTAGCATCGTATGTCCGTTTTTCAAAACCTAACAACTCGCCGATATTATTAGGCATGGACAGATCTATAGATTCGCTACACAACATTTCACATTTTAACGTATTATTATTGCCCTTCAACTCGAACGATATCTTTGAATCAGTTAGTATATGCTTTATTACCGCTTCAATTTCACTCAACTCATAAGAGCCTGTAGGTAATGAGTAGATGCGAGGAGTTGTACCTACCATATCATTCTTATTCATAAAACCTATTTGATTACAATTACTGTTTATATTAGGAATAGAATTGTTTGTCTGAAAACCTAACAGACAGATCTTAGCATTTTTACTGACTTCTATCGGTGGGAAAAAGTCACAAGATAATTCACTGGAGTTACCGTTTAACGTTATAGTGTACATGATAAAAATCTTAGACACAAATGACCGCAGTTTGTTGTATTGTATTCCTGATGCCTATCGTAATTATATTCAATATTACACTCGTTGAAATATTTCTGTAATTCTAGTGGTGGGGGTAAATTTCCAAAACTATCGTAATATTTAACTTGTTTACCGATTTTTCTATACGCTACCCAATGAGTTCCTTCACCCTTTTCGACATCCAAATTAACTATAGCCGACTCACAATGTTTATAATGTAAAGGCAACTTGTCTCTGGAAAATACTCCAATGAAATGAGGTATTTTCAACAAGTCAATGTATTTTATAATCTCATAATCATACAATGCTCTATCGGGTAGCGTATCAATTAGTTTTTTGATGGTTTTCTAGATTTCTTCACCAATGACCCACCTTTATACGGTGCTAGGAATAAACCTTTACCTTTGACGATTTTATAAGAACTCCCCTTGTATGGTGTAAGATACAAACCCTTACCTAAGTGAATAGGGGTGTTTTTATTAGATTTTAAATCATTCACGACTTTTACTATGTTCCCGATACCGCCAGTAAGCGCACCTAATGCGGATAAACCGGCAAAAATAGGTATTAAAGGCAAAACACCGCCCTTTTTAGGAATTGGTATAATTCTAGGAGTCTTAGTTTTCTTAGTTTTCGATTTTTTAGCCGCTGTCAGACAAGTTCTTATCAGTTTAGTTATATTCTTTTCTTTCAGTTTATTTTTGATTGAGTTTTTAGCAGCCGCAACCATTTGTTTAAATCCACAACCGGCCCCCATCTTACGTTTAACTTTCATAGCTGTAGTGACCAACCAAGATGCAGCTTTTTCCTTAATACCACTGTTTTTAGATTTAAACACCTCCCAAGCTTGATTTTCTAATATTTCATCTGCCCTGTGTCTATCCGCTAGTGAATTACTTCTATCATACGCGATGTCATGAGCTCTAGCCAACTCATCCAGACTGTTTACACCTCGATCACCTCGGGCCAGCCTTTCTTTTAATTTAGTACCAGGGCCAGCAAATCTGTAATGAAACACAAATGTTTAGATATAATCGAATAATGTGATGTACTGATGACTCACCGATAACCGGGTAAATGTAATTCCACCGGTAAATGGTTTATAACCGAGTTAATAAGACCCGAACCCTTATTGTTGTTTCGCTTACGAACGTGAGACATCGTGTGACGCCTGAATAGACAGTACATTTGTATTTATAGTGAAACATCTGCCAGGCAAAATGCGTTTTATCGAGCAAGAGAAAAAACTTCGAATTTATAACATTGATACCCCTGATACAATACAGTTTAGACATGGTGAGCTATTCCCAAATACGATACGATCTTTGGTCTTGGGGAGTTCGGGATGTGGTAAGACGAATTTGATATATTTTCTACTCGTCGATGAAAACGGGCTCCGATTTGAAAACGTTTACATATACTCTAAAACCCTGGAACAACCGAAATATAAATTACTGAAACGTATTATCGATGGTATTGATGGGGTTAAACTGTTTACATTTTTCGAAAACGATAAGGTCATCACTCCTGAAAAAGTATTACCAAACTCTATATTCATCATGGACGATGTTATCGGGGAACAGCAAGGTGTTATAAGGGAATATTTTTCCAGAGGACGACATAATAAAGTAGATATATTCTATCTAGCTCAGAGTTATTCAAAAGTACCTAAACAACTGATACGAGATAATGCTAATTTAATAGTATTGTTCAAACAAGATGAAACTAATTTAAAACATGTATATAATGAACATTGTTCGGGCGATATGCCATATATTCAATTTAAAACATTTTGTACTGTATGCTGGAATCGTGATAGGTTTGCATTTGTAGTTATTTGTAAAGACAGTGAGCGTGATAGCGGGCGTTACCGATTCGGGTTCGATACCTATGTGGTTATATAAGTTAGTGTTTATAGTGAAAAATATCATTTAAAACGCAGTCATGAAGGAGGGAAGTAATATATTAGAGGAGTTGGTGAGGGCTAAGGAAAGTATAAAACGTAAATATTCTACGTTAAAAACTGGTGAAGCTAATGTTCAGCAGTTAATGACGCAGACATTCAAACCTATTATAGATCCTTTGACTAAAATATCGAATACACATGATCTATACTCTAATCAGACTAAGAAAGAAGATAAACCTGTTGGGCCGGATTCTGAAATCATTAATACCAATGAGGAGGATTATGATAATTATCAGCGGGGAATTGATAATTGGTTTCAGTCAACGGATATAGATAGAACATTTGGTCCGAAAAAACTCGCAAACGGTGATATTACCTTAGGTGATAAAGAAGTAAAATTCACTCAACACATAATACTTATTGGCGATACTACTTATCCAACAACCTCGGGTATTATTCAACTATTGTTTTTAAAAAACCCCGCCGTTTATACGGATAACGATTTAAAGGTATACAAATCGATATTAATTCAAACATCAGCGCATTTAACAGCATCAGGCTCGACAATTAGAAATACTAAATGTAAAAAATATAAAAATATTATAAGTAAATTATTCCCCACCGGTGGTGGTGGTCGCGGTGGTGAACTGCTTATGAAAGTACAGAAAAATAACTTAGTGTATTGGGACGACCCAAACGAGTTGGTCGATAGACTTCGATTACTTCTAGCGTCTAAATCAGCGGGTAATACAGGTGTCACGAATGAGATAATATCTATTTTCGAGGAATTACGTGAAGCTGGGTTAATCAAACGAATTCCAAATGTCTAAACGTGAAATTGCCGTTGAACTCCACAAACCATCGCGGAGAAATTATACGAGGCGTAGAGTTAACATATATGGAAAAAATGATTTGTGGCAAGCTGACTTGGTTGAAATGATACCATATTCGAGGAAAAACAAAGGCTATAAGTATATTTTATGCGTGATTGATTGTTTTACTAAATTCGCATGGGCTCTACCTCTGAGGGCAAAATCCGGTAGAGAAGTCACTAGTGCTATGTCTAAAATATTACACGATCGCTCGCCAAAACTTTTACAATTGGACAATGGGAAAGAATTTTATAACAAGACGTTTGATGAGTTGATGGATAAATATGGTATACACAAATATTCTACATACAGTATCATGAAAGCATGTATCGTTGAACGCTTCAATCGTACGCTAAAGGAGAAAATGTTTAGAGAGTTTACTGCCCAAGGCTCTCACGAATGGATTTCTATTCTACCTGGGTTGCTTAGGGAATATAATAATTCGAAACACAGAACTATTGGAATGACACCGGTACAGGCGGATGCAGCCCCTCTTACGGTGGAAATAAAGCAACGTGAAATCAATAATGTAAAAATTAAATTCAAAGTAGGTGATAACGTGCGGATTAGTACCCAAAAAGGGGTGTTTACAAAAGGTTATTTACCCAATTGGTCTACGGAAATATTTGAAATTATCAAAATAAATAAAACATTACCCGTTACATATCAGTTGCAAGACTATACTGGAAAACCGATTGCTGGATGTTTTTATTCCGAGGAAATACACAAGACTAATCACCGAAATGAGTATTTAATCGAGAAAATTATACGTAAAAAAGGTAATCAAGTGTTTGTCAAGTGGTTGGGATTTGATTCGACGCATAATAGTTGGTTAAAAGCTAGCGACCTTAAATTGTGACCGTCCAATTCAGTAGTATATTCATATTCAGCTGAATAACACGTATCGATAATGGATATTTTCAATAACTCTATCGATGGACGTAGAAAGAATATTATTTCACACATTCATTCGAGTAATAAAACAATTCTGTACGATGTAAAATTATTGAAGGGGCAAATAGATGGTATGAAAAGTTATATCACAAATCTCGAAGAGAAATTAAAATCGATGGAGGGTGATATACAACGCAACAATAGGTCTTTATTAAATTCTGATAACCGTGTTTCAGAACTATTTAATAACTATGTCGAAAGTAGTACAGTAATTAGTTTAACTCGAGAAGAAATCGCTCGTTTAAATAATATATTAAGTGATATCAATGGAGAATTTTATGAAAATTCCCTGCCCAATCACGGATCGTATATTTCAGACTTACTTACACGTGTGAAAAATATCGAAGACAATTATGTTAGGAAGAATTAACTTTTAGTATACTCTATGACCTCGATAGATGTACCTGCATACACACATAATAGTTGAGTTTAATGCACTAGGTATTTGAAAACTCATTTCAGTAGTATAATACGATTCGTATGGACAACATGTATATTGATTATGGATATTTTCAATAATTCACTGGACGGACGTAGAAAAAATACTATTTCATACATTCAATCGAGTAACAAAACGATTCTATACGATACAAAGCTACTGCAGTCGGAGATAAGTACTCTGAAAGGTGATATCACAGATCTACAAGTGAAGATAAAATCGTTGGAAGACGATATTCGGCGAGGTACAAAATCTCTATTAGAGTCTGAAACTCGTATCAGAAAACCTTTATCAGATCTAGCGTCGTTTATTTCAGTCCTGGAAAAACGTTTGAAGACTATCGAGAATAGATATAATATTTTAGAATAAAATATCGAAAATAATGTCGGCTATCGTAGACATTCAGTGCGTTCTCGGGGCTGACAATAAATATATGATAAAAGAAATGTCTGTGGTGGACACGGAAACATGGGCGTGCCAACACTGGATTTTCAAGAATTCCAACTCTAAACAGGACAATAAGAGTCGGAAAACGAACAAATGGCTTGAACGTAATTATCATCAACTATCTCTGGAATATGGTGATGTCGAGTACGAGGAGCTCGGTCGGGTATTGAATTCACTGAAGTTCGACTGTATTTACGTGAAGGGTGAGCAGAAAAAACAACTTCTCATGGAACATATTCCACACGTTGCACTCGTCAACATCGAAGATATGGGTTGTCCTCGATTGGATCAAATATGTGGTGGTGGTGATATGACTCTACCCTGCTGTATTTTTCACATGGAGTTCAACCCCAAACAATGTACGTTCTACAAAGTTTTCGCCATACGTAAATGGTTTATAAATAATTCTTAAATCGTATAATACAAGGCATGGCATGGTATGGCGCGGCACGGCACGGCACAAGCACTCACGGAACGGTATGGCAGGTACACCAGCTCAACATAGTTTAATATTAATATTTATGTATTTAACTATCGTATCTAATTGTATATATTATATTTTTAATTACACATGGAACTATTATATTATATATTTTACTAACATATACAATTGTATATATTTTTTATTTAATTATACACATATTATTATACTATTATATCACAATTATTTAAACAAGTCTATAAAATACAATATAATTATAATACATACAAGTGGAGTTATATACTCAAAGTAAATATATACGAGATAATATCACACGCGTAACGCGTAATGACCGTAGGCGCGTGTACGTACCCGATCGTCGTCGACAACGCGCTTATCGTCGAAACGATTAAGGGTCATTTTCATGGTCTTAATCGTTTTGATACGGTGCTCGAACGATCGGATTGATACGTTCTCCCTGTACGGCGTGTACGGTGTATAGGACGGGAGTGGTGTTGGAACAAATTCCACTCCAGCAATGTTGGCGGCGGTATCAGCGGCGGCATTCTCATGTATCGTCTGGATGACCGATCGGGCCATCAGACGAGCACGCCGTTTCAGCTCCTCACCCTTTAGCGTTACGTCATCGTCAAAGTCGTCCTCCATGTAGTCATCGTCGTCGTCACCCACCTCCTCACTCTCGGTACCATCCGCAGCGTTGTCATCGTCGTCGACCTCGAACAGACAGCGCTTGTGGTCCTCGAACGTCATATGATTTCGGACCACATGCCCTCGAATCCCTTTGGCCACGAGTTTTTCGTCCCCTTCGATTTTGTAGGCGTATGATTTCGCCCGGAGTGCAATGAACTCGTACATAGTACGGCCAGCCGTCTCGTCCTTGAACAATCCCGGTATTTTCTTACGTGTAGCAACGTAGCACGGATGTGTTACGGGGAGATTCGAGGTGTCCATCCTTTCGAGGAGCGTAGGGTTGTCCACCAGGTCCTTGTAGAAATCATCAGTGTACACCCGATACACCAGGGAATCTATAAAGGTGTTACGTACGTTAGATATTTGAGTGTAAATAATATTTATTATATCGTAAGTACCTGTATCCATATACATCAGTCTAATCGAGTCGTTATAATGCCGCCGCATCACATTGTAATGATAGTCGTACATCAACTCCTTGCTTATTTCCAAGACGGCGAACCCTACGTAAATAGGCTTGGAGAAACGTATGTCACTATGTTGTAGGGATACGGCGGCCAGATTCTCGGTGTACGTGGTGACGTGTTTGAAGGTGGGTTTATTTATGAGTTTGCGCATTCGTCGGGGGCAGGACACCAATTCCATGGATATACGGTTTCTAACACATTCCATAGTCTTCCCTGGAAATTATAATAATAATGTAGTACAATATGATAGTGTGTAATAATGGCAGGCTATATCATTGAGATATTTACCAAACACGGCGTTGTTCAACAGTTTGAAGAAATCACGTTCAAATTCGTTGCTGGCCTTTTTTCTCATCTCGGTGTTTAGATTTATATATTTAGCCAACCACGCAGACTGTTTAAATTCCAACACCCTGTGAACCTATAATTATTTATCAAGGTTAATTTCACGTGATTTAATTCAGGTGAGAACATGTATTATATATATTACTTTTTCCACTATCAACCCGTTAGCGATGGCCTGCTTTAAATTTCTATAATGCACTATATACCGCTCTTTACGTTCCAGCGTGGCCATTAATTTGTTCACTTTTGAGCCTGGGGGTGTGGCATTCCGAGGTAAGAAGGGGAGATCGTTGTGCGCGTCATGTAGATGGTCTGGGTACGCGATATCTACCTCATAGATACGCCCAACGTCGGATTTGTCAGTCATACCGTCCAACAGCTCTAGAGAGCGATCCAAATCCCTCTCATACCACTTGAACCCTCCGTAGGGCATGTACTCTCCCATTGCATACCCGTATAAGTTGTTGCCTGTAAGAAGGTTTAAAGTTAGTAATATAATTAATTGTATAAGCGTTATATATTTACAATCTTGATAGACGAGCCATGATGGTGGTTTCTCGGCATCGTATCCCGGCGTCTTGGGGTTGTTTGCCCGACAGTACCGCTCACTGGCCTGGACCAACCCCCCTCTTATACCCTGTTCCATGAAGAGCACCATGTCGTAATCGGTGAGTAACTCCAGTGAAACGCCCGTATACCTCAACATGGCGTCGAACGTAAACCCCGGTGCCGTATAATAATACACGGGGTCGAGGTTGTACGTTGACATGCATAGGTCTCGGAAGTTCTCCATCACGTCGGCCAGAAGGAGAACATCGACCTTCAGGTATAGGTCGCTGTAGTCACCGAGGGTTGTACAGTTGAAATGATGCCACACCTCCGTCGCATGTACATAGTCCTCATCAGTCACGTGCTTCTCGAGCAGCATACTGTAGAACTCACGTTTCGGTGGCAGGGTGGTCTCCTCGAGTCTCGACCATTTGTCGGTATACTCGTATGGGAACACGCCCTTTCGCGTGACGAGAGGCATGTCGGAGGGCTGAAACGCTTTGGCGGTCTCGCGGAACTTGCCAAACTCACCGGGCTTCGTGAGGAGGTTCCCGGCCAACTCGGCCAGGCTCGAGGCCATGAACCGACACGAGTCCAAGAACCTTACACTGAAGCCGGGCATGAGGCGCTTCGAGAACGAGATGTAGTTCTCCTCGCTGTTGGGGATCACCGTTATCGACTCCTTGTCGTAACCGAGTTCGGTTACGATAAAGTGTGCGTCATATTTCGAGAGATTGTGTAGGAAGCACGGTACAAACTTGGGTGTGACAAGCTTGAGGTTACACGGTGAACAGAGTGTATGCCTTAACCGCCCCGACAGATGACAGTGGTCGGGTACTTTGCATCTGGTCTCGGTGAACGGTAATTTACACATATCGCATACACTCTTCGCGTTATGCACGCGTACCTCCTCCACACTCATCGAAATCGGCACATTAGTCGCTTTCAACAGGTTCCCCAACCTGATGGAAATATCGGTCACACTGGCGACAAAGTGTTTGGCTACCTCGTCACGCGATTCCGACCCGCGATATATGACCGGCGTCTGCGGTATATCGTATTTCTCCATCAATTCTACGGGTACGTCCGCCGCCGCTTTGACAAAGTACCCGTAGCTCATTGGGTGATGTGCATGTATCCCGTCGGTGCTCGCTCCCACCCGCTCCGTCTGTTTTTCGAGTAGGGCTTCAAAGTCTGCGTATATCACAAACGGATGACGCTGCATGCTACCCCACCCGTTAAACTTGAGCACTTCTCCCTCCTCCGGCATAACTGGTAAAATCGGTTTATTAGGCCCGCATAACCTCATGTGTTGTTTGAGAGCCTCATTACCACACAATTTATTTTTTTTAACCTGTTCATCAAATGAGGTAAAACACCTTTTACATATAAATAGTTTACCTCTGTGAGATGTTTTCTGGCTCCGCACCAGCCGCGAAAAATTTGAAATGTATGTATAATGCATCCGTTCTGAGCCTTCAATTACGAGAAGGTCGAAATGATCTGCCTTCTCATTTTCAACAACCCTGATTGGATACACTACACTCTCCTTACCGACTTTTTCCCCCTTACCATCCTTTCCTCCTTTACCCACCTTACCACCCTTACCAGGTTTCAATCCGTATACGTTTACCGACACCCCCCTATTTCGTCGTTCAAATATACAGATTTCCGAAATAGGTGTCGGGGAGGATAGTTCGGAAAAATCGTATCGATGCTCCTCATTATAATATTTTTGACCTACATGATTATGGTGACCTACTGACACGTGTCTAGCTAGAATAGCCCACTTGAAGCAGTCATCGTCAATGTTCAAGGGATTGATGACGGCCTTTTTCCGCATAATATTCTCTGGGAGTGGAATATACGAGGACCCTCCAAGAGGGGTATGTTCATAGATACCTAGTAACAGGCCATTGATAGTGGATAGGGTGAAGCCCGACCCCTTTTTCATATACCTATCCTCCTCCGACATGAGTGCTGCAAAGTCCTCATCGACCATAGCACTCACATCGCTATGGATATACACCTCCCTCGACACGGTTTTAAATGCCCTATCCTCGGCTGGTAATTCCCTATGCACATATATGCTCTCCAACTTCAAATTATATTTTATAGGATTAATACGCACGCAATCGTTGATTTTATTCATCAACTCGAGTTTTATTGAGTCTAAAAACGTTGCATAACTCACATAGTTTTCGGTATTACCTCTATAATACCACACTACGGTCCTATCCAGCGAAGAGTCGAGCTCGATAAAACCCGGCGTATTAACCATTCCTATGCGGGCCTTTTTAAACTTCACAATGTTACGCGCCGAGTTGGTTTTAGTACGTTTAACTGACGGAGTGGGAGGGGTGGGGGCTTGCGGTGGAATGATAACATTCGCATTTGACGAGGACGCTACACAATCTACGACACCCGAACCTTATAAAAAAATTATTATTATTATTATTATTACTCCTAATACATTTAAATAATATAATAATATTACTACTCACTTAATGACTGTTGTCTGATACCTATAGCCTTATTGTATTCAGCACCATATTTAATGAAACCTAAAATAGAGAAATAATAATTATAGAATCGAAGATTATTGTTATGAGTTATACTATATTATTATATCTATACCGAATGTTAATATTCAGTTATTTACTTCAGTGATTATATATTTTTTAATTATTATTCAATTATATAATATTAAATATAATACATACCATGTTTTTTCTGTACATGATTTACAAGATCATCCCGACGACTGAACATTTGTTGGCATTCGATACATGAAAATTTGTTTTTGTTATGCGATCTGTTATGTCTAAGCATATTAGACTTCGTGGTGAAAATTTTGTCGCAAACACCGCACTTGAACATTTTTACTGATATGTAAATAAACACTGGACTAATAACAATAGTGACACGTACACTGTATACAAGAAGCTTGAAGAACAGTATGACTTCTTTGAGTTAAATCAGTCCCCTTATATATGATTTATCTGACCTCGTTACATAGTCATTAGTAAATCTATTTTTCATAATAGGTAAATCATAACACATTAATATCTTTAATTAAGATATTGGAAAACTTGGTCTATCATGTTAATATAAAAATAATAATGTAATTGTTCTAATGAATTTTGTTTGAATGTGAAATTTCTAGGCTAATTGAAAAAATATACTAGCTATATTATTGGTATTGATAATGTTATATAAACACCACTCTACATATTATTATATTGAAATACATAAACTAGTATGATTATTAATGACTTTGTTTACTAAAAGTTAAAAACCATTAAAGAGAAACTTATAAAATTATACATTTACACTAACTCATTAGTTAATAGTTTTATTTACTATATGAAGATCAGAGTAATTAAAAATTGTATACTTTCATATTCCATAATATCATATTTTAACTGATGGTTAATTTTTCCCCTATATAATATTTCAATCATATGTATTAAACGATTGAATATTATTTAATTTTCTTATTCAACACTATTCAAACGGTATTATTATTATAATTTTTTAGGGGTTGGGGGAGGGGTGGGTATGTATGTGAGAGGTAAAGATGGGAGGGGGAATGTCCGGGCATGGCCGGGCATGGCTGAGAGGGGAGGGGGCACGGCCGAGCACGGTCGTGATAGCATATAACTATAGGCTGGGCGGGGTAGCCGGATTCGCCGGATTTGCGGGGGGTACAGAAGGAACTAAAACACACTACTAACTACTATGAGAAATATTGTTTTAAATTTAAAATTTTTAGCTATAAAAATGTTGTAAAAATTAAATTTTGAAATGGTTGACACAGTGAAAATATTTTTATCGATATTTTAGACGTAAACTGGTAAGTGGTAACGCGTTAGGATATTGTTGAAAAATAAAGAAATATCATAAAGGCATAAGAAAGGAGAAAGTTATAATAACATAGACATCATTAAAATATACACCTATCTAATATATTATATAGTAATATAATATTATATAATATATAATAAATGCAGACATGCAGTATATAACTCGTCGGTATCGGCGGAATTTGTATATTCTATAAGGAACATCTTTATTTCATCGGCATACTTATGCTAATGTAATAGAACTATTTATAGAAGTCTTAACTGCATGATGAGTAAACTAGATATTTCGAAAATAGAAAACAATCAAGTGATCAGGTATAGTGATCAACGTTGATCCAGATAAATTGAACTTTTATAATATGCTGTAAATAAACAAAAAAAAAAAAGTAGATCTGTTAACAAATTATTTTCTCGATGTACCTACCTAATGTATAGGACTTGAGCAAATATTGTAGGGGTAGACTGGTAGCAGTGTAGTACTGAATTAAAGTTTTTACAAACTATAAATTCAGCTTTTAAGAAGGGGTGGGTAAGTGGATGTTGCTCTGCTGTACAGTAAGTTACAAGTGGGTCACTGTAATGGATGGTGTTAAATTTGAATTCAATGATATAATATCATTGTATAAGAAAAACGATTCTGAGCGAAAAAGGTAAGTCAGCCAATGATATTATGAAGTAATCTTGTTTTAAATTTTCAATCCTTAGCTATAAAAGTTGAATATTTAATATATTTTTAACTACAAAATTATTATTAAATTCTAAATGTGATAAATGTTGTCAAAATTTGAACTAAAAATGCTTATAAAAAAAATCATTAGCATAAAATTAGCATAGGGAAATTTACCTAATTGTTAGTAATTTATTTTCATTGTATTAATTACAAGTATTAAATTTAAGTTTTAATTTATTTAAGTAGTTATCCTTTATAAGTCTAAGGAAATAATGAATGTTACCTCGAGGTTAAAAATAAATATTTTACTAAGAACTTGCAGCATAAGAAATTGTACTTTGTATTTTAATTTTGTATTATGTTACATGTATGTCCATTTCGTTTCAAAATATTTAGTATAAAAAACTATATCATATAACCTATAGGCTATAACCTATACTGAAAAAGTAAAATAAATTGTTCAATGTGATTGGATAGTAACTTTTGAGTTAAGAGCTAAAGTTTTGAGGGACTATGTCCTTACATGGGGTACCACACTACAATTGCTACAGACTGTTAATTGATTAAGTTATAATAAGTATGATTTAAAAATGTCCTGTATTCAAAAAATATATATGTACATGGGTAATCCCTAAGCTAAAAGCCTAAAGATAATAGGTTACCTAAACGTTATAACTTATAGCATATAATATTACAAAACATAATAGGTATTAGATATAATATTATAATGAAGCAAATCTAGAAAATAATTTTACTAATTTAATTGATAATAAATTAGTCATGTTAAAATAATTTGATAAAATATAAATTATAAAAATTTAGATAAATATTAAAATTATTTTTTTAATTGGTAGGACATTATACTGAAATATCCATAATTTATCTATCAACGAATAAATATTTTAAAAAGGTAATCAGATATTAATATATAAGGAAAAGAATACAAATTTAAAAATAATATGTATTAAATATAAATAATATGAAAAAAAGACGGAGGTAAAATTTGTTTTAATATCCTTGGCGTCAATCAAATGCTTGGAGTAGGTATAGTCTATATCGTATAGATATAGCAAGTCGTTTAGTTTTGTGGAATTTAATTATTAGTTTTTATTTTTACCTCGGACAAGAAGAATTTTAATAGTACCTAGGTATATGTATATTATTTTCATTTTGATGGATATCATTATACATAAATACATATACATTACTTTATACCAAACGTTAGTTTAGTTTTGGTGTAACGTATAATTAAAAAAAATTATTCATACGCTTCATACAATCAACTTCTTACTACATATTAAAAGATTTTTTTGACAAGACAAAAGTATAAGACCTGGACTACTTTCATTACATTTTCTTACATTTTATTTTATGAAGGTAATAATATATTTGTTCGTTATTGGTAGGTACCAACTACCATTTAAGTTTTAATAATTCTGCAGTAAATACGTTTCATATAATATTATATAGTGATCTAAATCTTTATCCAGTTATTCTTTAACACTGTCTTATCAAATTTCAGTTTTTATTTTCATCTTGTGACTTCTTGACGGACAGCCAAACGGATAGCCCCTCCTTCTTTCCTTGGTATATTCCAGATTCTTTACTGGAGTAATTTATTGGATGTGGTCCCAACTTTATATTTACCTAGTATATTATGTTGTAAGACATATTTCACGTGTATAAATATGAAACAAAGATACTGATATTTTTCATAATAATCGTCATCTAGGAACTGGGCAGTATAATTTTTGTTAATTTAATAATAAACAATTGAAACTCTTAGCAAGGAACCATTTAAATTTTTATGAGTTTATAACCTACGAGTTACTAATATTTTTTTTAAATATAATATTATATAAGTACCCAATACCTGATCAAAACCAATTTTATTTTAACACTTTTTCTACAATGCTACAATGCTACATCCATTAACCTTTCTCAAGATTAGTAATGGTAATATATAAAGAGAGCTATATTCAAAAACCACGACTTTGATGTCCATGCTTATGATCAGCTATTACGAAGAATTTTCTACCTTAAACTTTATACAAAACTAATTTTACCTATACTGTTTGACCTCTAAAAACAAATACATATAATGAACTAAACTAAAATGAATGACAAAATAACAATGATCCATTTAACGTTTGATTGAACTTGAAGACATTTTTTTGGGCGAGGTGGTCTTTCATTAATAATAGATTTATTCATAAAATATTAATATTGAATATACATGATATATATATATATACATAATATTTATTTAATATATGTATATTATATTAAATATTAAAATAGTTTTGAACGGCATAGTAAAAAGTTTTGTTTAGTTTTGTTTTGTTAAACCCTATTCATTCGTATACCTACCTATATAAACTTGTTGTAAATTAGAGTGACAGTTTACATTTTTGTTTAAGTAGTGAATCAATTAACCTTAGCCTAATCGAGATATGCTCTCAGTTACATGTATAATGAATAAATAAATAGCTTGGGCCACTAAATACTTGTATCAGCTATTTGCTTGTTTCCGCGTAGGTTCGTGTTGGTTTATGTACCTATACTTAAGTACCTAGGTATAATTACTGGTTTTCACCGAGACCTTGTCAGGAGTACCTAATGTTTTAGTCTCTGGTGTTATTGTCTTGCCTCTTTTAGACTTTAGAAATGCTTATGATTAGGTTTAGCCGTTTAGGAACTTATAACTTCTAGTATTTGTATGTATTTCAAAGGACAGCTCAATAAATAGGTCAAATTAATCTATTACACCTGTGTAAGATATTATAAGCCATAAGGAATAAAATTCCCAAATGTTTGCATACCTTTTCCAAGGTTTTTTGTTTATTAGAGCATATTTACGCATTATCTAGCTTTTTTAGTGTTTTTCTTTAACTTAATATTCTTAAAACAAAATGTATATAAATTTAAATTTTAAATTCCTATGTTTTACCAACACCTTGTAAATATTGTGTGTTTTCTGCATGATAGGCTTTGTAGCCTTTGTACTCCTGGAAATGGATGAGAACCTTAAGGAGATTGGATACCGTAATTGTCAGTCTTTGTCTAACACGCGTGACATAAGATTTTCTACTAATTTTACTTCAATCAGTCCAGTCGTTGTATTGATGCAATAAAAATTGTGAAAATTAATTTGAATTCAGCATGAAGACTACTTGAGATCGGTCAGGAAACTTTTTCAGTTTTATTTAATAATATTTTTTAAACACTAGTACAAGATTTTATATTTTTCAAAAAATTTAAATCAAATTTGTGGAATTTTGAGGGAAACAATAAAAAATGTAATCCGACCGATCTCAAGTAGTCTTCACGCTGAATTCAAATTAATTTTCAGAATTTTTATTGCATCAATACAACGATTGGACTGATTGAAGTAAATTTAGTAGAAAATCCTATGTCGCGCAGGTGTTAGACAAAGACAGAAAATCATGGTATCCAATCCCCTTAAAATGTTAAGAATGTTAACTTACTTAAGATTTTGTGTTATGAAAGGATCGATATGAAAACAATAAAATTATATAAAGAGATAAAAAGTAATACAAATAAATATAAAATAAAAATGTTAATAATTCGTTTTAGTGCATATTTAAACATTTTTTATAATTATCTACAAGCATATTTTTTGTGTTTTTAAATCTATAAGTAAGTAGTGAGTTCCTATACAGCTATTATTAAACCAACTATTTCGATTCAAAATTAATCATATAGGTACCTCATATAGGTGTCTTGCTTATTAGTGTATATTATCTATGAACAATACATTGTGTTTTTGAATCGTAATAAATATTAATCATATACATATGAACAGACCATCGTGTCACCGACGTGTGACGTGTCTTCATTTCACCACACGATACCATTAGAGAAGATTCAATAACAATACCCTATAAATTGTATTCAAGTGAAAGTGTTATTATTGTTTATTTAACATAGGAATGTCATTTAATATTGTTTAATGTTGTTAAGTGAATTTATTAATCAATGTTGTGGAAATGTTGTTCAAATTCTAATTATAAAACACTTTTATAAAAATATTGTTACTATGTGTTTTTGATATTTTTTAACTGGTACATGAACAAATTATGAGACACTGCTGTGTATTAAATTTTCAAAGTTAGACTTCGGCTCGTGTATACACACTACGTAGACACAAAAAAATATCATTGTAAAATCAATACATTCGTCGCTTTGCTAAGAATCTATAAATGGTTATTAGACAAAAAACCTTTATACAAAATTATTGCGTGTTGAGTATGCCGCTTATATGAAATATCAGTACATCCATGGCTTGACCGCAGATACCTTTGTTCTAAGGAAAACCAATTAAAATTGTTTCTCTTTCACCTTTCACGACACACGAGTAGGTACATTTAGTGACTGATGGATTAGTGGAACCAAAATTAATCTTTTTTCTGATTTTTATTACTAATTTTGCTATATAATATAAAATTATATCATCGAATATATAATAGTCAATATACGACGTATAGATTAACGGGTGTCATACAGTTGTAATAAATGTGTAGGTAGATATAAGCCAATTTAGTCAACACTCAACACCTATGATTTATCACATATATGAGTAAGTATATGACCGCAACTTGAACCATAGAATAATCGAAATGAAACATTGATCAGAAGCCATTTTATAATCACAAAAAATTCACTACGACAACCAACTATGATCATTGGCGCAACTCGATATTTGAACTAGGAGGTGCTTAAGTTCCAGGTTTTTTTATGACTCAATGGGACGTTAGGTTAAAGATTTTTTAGAGGGTGCTGATTTTGACTTAGGGGGTGCTAAGGAGTAAGGACCCAAAGAACCCCCCCCTAGTTGCACCGATGACTATGATAGAACAATACTGGTGCAATGGCATTAGTCAAACAACTTATTTACTGAACCAGATACAAAACGATTAAATCACTTTACCTAGTCAATACTTCATTAAGTTTAGCAAGAACTTTTTAGATTTAGGTATACACGGAATCACTGGTAAACCAGAATGTCTGTGTTCTTTGGTTATCGGCTTGCGGTAGGTCGTATAAATCATATTATTATATCACGTGTGTCTACGTCATATATTTAGATAATAGAAGATTATTCTTCTATTATCTGTGGTCATATACTTACTACACTATACTGCTACATATTATTTTTGAATAATGAAACTTTCCTCAATGAAATGGTGACACTTTTCCATATTATAATTATTAAACTCTTTCAATGGGTTAGTGTGTACATAGGCGTGCGCAAGGGGCTCAACCGAAATGTTTTTAGGGGCATAATAAAATGTTTGTCTATATTTTTATAATAATATGTTAGAACATTTTATTTGTAGTGAAAGTGAAATAAAATAACAACTATTTGTGTGTACCACTACATTAATTTTATTCATCTAATTGGGTACAAAATATTTAAATATGTACTATGATTAAATACATTAATAAGTTGGTTATAATTTATAAATAGCATACATATACATGGTGTTTAATTAGTATTAAGATAAGCCGAGTGCGGACGACCGTAGATGCTCCACGGAAAAACCTAGGGATACGTTTATAATAAATTAGTCGCTTTCAAATAGAAGACCGTAAACAGACTGACCTAGTGACCTCTCATTTCTCTATAATCTTTTCACTATTCAGTCTGTTTACTGTTGTCACTCAGTCACTAGTCAATACACACTGAGTGGTCTTTTGGTGTTTACTGTTTAATGATATTTATATTATTAAAGTGCGGTGAATTAATAAGATGAGATGATCATTTATAATATTAGCTATTATATAATTACACATTTATGTAAGTACTTATATTATGAATTCAGAATTATGTATTAATATAATATGAATAGGGTAACTACTAACTTGTATAGTTATTGGCAGGGGTATAGTTATTGGCACAAAGTAATTTTATTTTTCGTATATAAAATGTTTGATTATGAATTTTAGAGATATTTTATTTTTATTATACGGTCATATTGATACTGTTTTATTATCAATCTTGATGTTATCATAATATTAATTTGATAATTTTCAATTCGATTTCGTAATGGAGCAGGTTAGGTGACAATAACTACCAAAAACGAAATCTTAATAGGTGCCAATAACTGTAATACAAGTTACCCTATACAGTTTTTATTTATTATTTTATTTTTGGGTAATGTGTTTTCTTTTTATACAAAACTGTATTTATGTCGTTTTAATTTTAACATTAAAAATATATGTCTATAAATTAGCACATGTATGTTGTGTGAATATTTAACTTGTTTATATTTTTACATATAAATATTACACTTTTTATATTACACAAAATTTACATTTTACAATAAGAATGTATGTTAATGTGTAAAAAAAAAATAGGGGCACTGTCAAAGTGTTGGGCACTAGTTCTACCCGGCACGACCGGAAATTGAAGTCTGCGCACGCCTATGAGTGTGTACAAACAAATCTGCTCATAAAATTACGCGTTAAAATAATATTGTCCATTTGTTGTAGGTACTTAATAACTACACGCATTTGTATATTAGCTTACATAGTTACATCTTCTATTCTAAGAATATTTACTTTGTCAATGACTGCCATATCGAGTTGAAATAAATAATTTCAATAAGTACCTACACTAAAAAAAAATTGTCTTTACTTTTCAGAAATATGACAAAAATGTATTTATTTTAAGTTTGTATAATAATGGTTTAATTAATATTGGGTATAACTGTATAAGGTGTAACAAAAATATTATTTACTATTTTGATTCCTCTAGTGTTTACACTTTATAGTGGGATGGGTTCCATTTTGCCTTCAAATGTTCGCACAACCCCAAACAATTATAGCTAATTACGCCAATGGCCTATGTACATATACCACTTTTATATGCAGTCATTAATGCGTATTAACTCAATGCGCATTGAGTTAATCCGGGAGTTGGGTGCATATAAACGCATTTTTAATTCGCATTAAACAAATGTGCATTTATTATTTAATTCGATTCGCCAAATACTCAAATAGAATTAACTCTTACTCCGGGATTAAGAACTGCATGTAAACGCTTTAATGTGAATTAATTTTTTCGCGGGAATTTAAAAAAAAAAATTTATAATTATTTTGGTCATGGAATTCAAAATATAAAACATGGACTAAAAAACATTTGCATTAACTTACAATTTTACCCGACCTCTAATCTTGATTTTTTAGGTGCAAATAAACCCGCCGCCTAATGGGCATTAATTCAATTCGCATTAAATCAATGCGAATTAACTGCTGCATATAAACGTGGTAATAGTACAGCTGTACCTTATTCATAATAATATTATGTAGAACTTATGATAAATTATGCTGGGTGACAGTATACGAGGTTTCGTGGATGCATATATTAAAGATATATCAAAATATGTGGATCATTTATCAACGATCTTAAATTATTCGTAATTTAATAAGGTCCCTATTTCATTTTTTCCTGCAGGTTAGTTGTAGTATTGTTGTTCACTTATAACACAATATTGATTACATATACTACCGGACCGTAGAACGTTATGGAAATATGGTAGAAATAGGTAGGAATCAGTCTAATAATAAAAACAAAAAGGTGTGATGTACTGATGTACATATATTAGTAACTAAATTATAACAAAAAATAACAAAAGTTCAAAATTTTTTTTTGAATAACAATAAAATAATTTAAATTGTTATTTTTTTGTTCAAATATAACATTTCATAAAAAATTGAACTTGAAATGTTTATAAAAATCAATTGTATACAGTGTGTCACTGTGACATTGCAACAACTTTTGAGGAACTTAAAAATACATAATATCCAGCCTTCGTTTTTTAAAATGAAAATCTTATACATTTTAACCAAGAAATGATTCCCAAATGTTTGTGATTTTGATACATTTTGTCAAGATAAAAACTTCAAACGCTTGTAAAAAAAAATTGCACATGGATTTAAGATATTTTTAAATTTCTATAAGAAAAATCACTAAAATTTAAGAGGGACGTTTTATTAAGTTTTCAAGGTCTTTTACTCCTCATACAAAATGTATCAATAAGTACACTTTATAAGACAATTCCCAAATTTAAATGCTTATTAATAATTTAAAATTAGCCTTAATATTTTTTTAACTGTCTATAATTATTTATTTAATTGTTTCAAGTTTCAAGTTTCCCTGAAATTTATTTTTTGAATTACCTACAATAATAAATAACGAACATTATTAATAAGAAAATCGCTATTTTACGTGTGAATATCAAATTTTGCCAATATTTAATTATTTAAACTTCAAAGTTCAAAGGCTCATAAAAAATGAATGTAGATTGACGCTCTGTTTTGTTTTTCAATTCCACTAAGATCAATTTAAAAGGAACATTGCATTACATTTCAAAGATTTTTGACATGATTTACATAAAAATGTGTATTAACATTTATAGGAAAAAACCTAAAGAAAGTAGAAAATTTCAAATGTGAATGAAAATAGAGCCAAATTATTTTTAAATTATACCGAGCTTATTAAGAATTCTAATATAAATATTTGTTGAAACTTTCAAGTATGTATCTAATCGGTTAAGTACTTAAACTATTATTCGTTTTTAAATTACAACAACATTTTATTTTGTCAAAAATAATTAAGAAAATTAATCGGAATTTCTGAATATTATCAATAATAAAATTACCCCCCTCAAAAAAAAGGACCAACTAGATCCAATTTACTACCAGTCAATAGAAAACACCCTCGTGATGAAGATCAAAGCATTTTGTTCTACCATAAATGTGCAGACAAAAAAAAAGTAAATACACATACATCCAGGGGCGGTATAAAAGCATAGGCGCAACTAGACATTTGAACAAGGGGGTGCTTAGCTGAGCTAGTTTTTTTGTGACTCAATGGGGCTTAACACTATTATTTGCCCATATGTGAACAAATATTAAATGCTCCTAAAAATTTGGGATGATAAACCTATGACTTCAATACTATTTTAGGTACTTACACTGTATAAACATTTTTTTTTGAACTACCTACTAAGATTAGGTACTAATATTATAGTAATATAGGTTTTATTTTATCACCCACATTGCTATATCCGCAATATACCTCAGGTAGATTGCCTACCTGATAATATACTGTTATCTATTCACAAAACCATAATAGTGAGTCTCGTGGCTAAAAATTAAACTATAATATGATTTGGTTTCCATATACACAGCGAATTATACCAAAAAGGAAATTTTTCCCGTGTAACACCGGGTTATTCAGCTAGTATATATCTATATCTTACATATATAGATATATAGCTAGAAATTAGTTACCTATAATCAGCTATTATACATCTTACCTATAGGCTATAGGTATACAATATGTAAAGTTGAGTAGGTATGGCTTTGCAACGTTTCGACCTGCGTAATTTTGATAAGATTTCTGATTTACGATACATTCGAGTGCTTACTTGTCTATTTTAATCTAGGTACCTACCTAGCTTAATATATTTAATATTATATTATATATTACTGCTAATTATAATGAATAATTATATCAATCAATTGAATCATATACATCGGTACTTATAGTTGCTAACTCGTCAACTCGATAAACTGGGATCTTCTATGATATTAAATTGTTTGCATTTCGCCATTTTAAAATAGGTTAGTACATCACGTGCGTGTCGCCGTACATAGGTATAGGTTACCTGTAATGTATTACAGCTATATAATTGACTTCTGATAATATTATTGTTTTCCGGGAACTGACGTAGGTAGCCAAAACAATGACGTAGAATGTAGATACTCGTTGTTAAAAGTTAAAACTATATACCAACAAAATAGTTAGTTAAGTGTCAGGCTTGAACACTACATATCATTTTGTTGTCTCTATTTATCAATCCAGAGTTGAATCACAAACGCTAGTTTTTCCACAGTCAGGACTCAGGAATCAGGATAGTAATATGATATTATTGCTTTATAGTTATGAATTTTGATATAAGATTTTTTTGAAATAAAGTCTTCTGTTGGTAGTTAATTATATATATAACACGGTGGAATTTATTAAATATACAATGTTATATGTGTATTGTGTATAATATGTTATATTATGTAAAATAAGCGTGAATAATAAAATACAAAATAATATAATCTATAAATATAATTAAATTTACAAGCAAAAATAAAATAAAAGTAAATCATCAAGTTTTAACAGTTTATATTTTAATATTTTCTTTCTTGATTTTTGTGAAACAACGAATTCAATCATATCAAATTACTCTCGATTTTTTCAGTCTCTAATCTCAATGCTGATCGATAACGATCAGAAATTCTAATGAGTTGAGCCTTTGGATGTTCTCCCCCATACAAAATTGAAAATTTTACTTTACATTGTGCTAATGAACTATAATATAATATAATGCATACCTATCTTATGTATAAAAAATCCAGTGTCACAATGTTTGCCCGGGATGAACTCCAAGTCTCCAAAACTACTGGATGGATCTTGAAGAAATTTTTTACACTGTGTGTAATTTGGTCCAACTTCAAAGATAGGATAGTTTTTATCTCGATTAAGGCCCTCACACCGAATATTAAATAATCGTATTGAACAAAGTTTGAATCATATAGAGTTGGTACATATTTTAACGAGCAACGAAGTGAACGGGATTAGCTATAATATGTATACAATTTATGCATTTTTGAGTCCTTGAACTTATACTTATAAGTTATAATATTGACAATTGATTTCACCTGAGGTAACTTTTGCCCGGGTATTGCCGGGTGGGACAGCTATTACAATATGTCGTGTGTCCACGAAAATAGGGTACACTCTATAATTAAATTACCTATATTACTCAGTACTCTATACACATTTTTGAATTCTGTTTGCGGGACATGAAACTAGACTATTGGATCATCAATCTCCCGCAGAAAAAATTCTAAAATATGTATAGCGGGTACTGAGTAATGTAGGTAACTGAGTTGTAGAGTGTACCCAGTGTTTGTGGACACACTGTATATTATAATATATAATATTCATTATGTACGGTAGTTGTGTTTGTAGGATTTCTTAAAATAAAATATAACTAATATTTAAATATTTTCTTCAAATAAAAAATGTGTGTGGAGTAATTTTTTTTAACGTGACCGTATAAATATTATTCATGTACATAAATTTACATACTTATATTATAGGTACAATAGGTACATATTATTTACATGTAACTATATATATTATATTTATCTACTAAGGTGAATACCTAAGTGGCTAAGTAACATAATACCTATCTATTTTGGTTTCTATTTTTCCAGTCTTGGAACCTTTCTTATCTGTTTTCATACTAGATTCTTATCACAGTATTTTGTTATAGGTGTATCGTATATTCGTATATATAAAGATATACCATACCATACTGCTGCATAAAGGCATATTGTAATAATAATAATTAATAAATACTTATAACTAATAAGTAATATGATATTATTTAATTTTATTGATTTGGATACAAATCAAAAAATACCAATAGGTACAAATTCTCAAGAACATAATATTATAAAATATTTTCGGCATAAATAGGTTATTTTTAAATTAAAATTAATTGCGATATGCTCATATTATATATATTTATATTTATAAACAGTCAATATTGTCAGTAGACAAAATAGTCATAGCCCACATGGGTTCACTTTTCGTTTACGGCTCTCTCAACACTCAAGATTTACAATACCTTTTTTCAGTTTTAGGGTAACTATGATGTGATTATCAGTGTCCAGTGCAATAAGTTTATTTTTTTTGATTAAATTATTAAATTACAGAAATTTTAATTAATTCTCTCAATACATTCAGTCTACAGTCTACACTAACTGGAGACTTGGTCTGTGTAATATGTATACTGTATAGTACTTATCTGTATCAAAAGATTGTATTTGTTTCGGCATTTTCAATTTTGTATGCTTTTTGTTCCTACTACATATTTCGTACCTATGTATAGAAAAGCTATTAGCTATTTCCTGTGTTCAATAATATTTATGATTTTAGATTCTGAGTGGAACGATGAATGTATTGATTTTACAATGATGTGTGTTTTTTTATTTTTTTATTTTTTATTTTTTTTGTGTCTGTGTACACGATAAGTAGTCGAAATAATTATGATTCGATTTTCAACTTCAGTATCTTGTTCGATTGGAAAGTGAATATCGTTGGTGCATTGGGAAGGGCAAAATTTAAAATTCCCAGTACTTTTCAAAAGCGCCAAGAAAAACAAAAGAAAAATTAAGGAAAACGGGAATTTTTACGCAAAATCGATTTTTCAGAAAATTGAATTTGGTTTTTGGTGTAACTTTAAAACAAATGACCATAGATACATGCAATTTTCACTGGTCGTTTATATTTGCATTTTCTATACACGATAACATTTTCAAAATATTTTGATTTATTTTGAAATGTTTAGGGACATTTTCATTTTTCCTTTTTTTTTAGTTTTTTTTCTAGAAATATAATTAGTTGGTTAAAAAAACTTAAAAATTTAATAGAAGGCTCCTAGTATATTGTTTCAAAGGCAGATGTAAAATATTAAAAATCGTTAGTCACAGTTTTTTTTTATAAGCATTTAAAGTTCAAAAATTGACAAAATATGGAAAAATCACGAAAATTAGCAAATTATTTTGAGTTAAGAATTCGTAAAAATTTTTCTTTTTAAATCTAAGATTTTAAAATGTAATACAAGATTCCTTATAAGATTTCCTACATTTATCAAAAAAAAAATTCTAAAAGAAAGTCAAATTAAATTTTTATGAGCCTTTTAAATTCAAATTTTTACAACATTGGATAGGTATTCACTCGATTTCTCATGTAGCGATTTCCTTTTTTCGTTGTAACTTGTAACACAAAAACGAATAACTGTAAATACATGACAATTTCACTGAATGTTTATATTAGCATTTCCTATACATCATACAATTTTGAAAATATTTTGACTCTTTTTGAGCTACTTACGGACATTTTCAGTTTTCAATTTTAGATTCTGAGCGGAGCGATGAATGTATTGGTTTTACAATGATGTATGTTTTTATATTTTTATATTTTTATATTTTTATATTTTTATTTATATTTTTGTGTCTGTCATCACGTTTTAGGACAGTAAAAGTGCTTGGATTTTCTTCATCAGTAGCTTTTCTGATAGGAAAGTGAATCTAGTTGGTACTTTGGGGGGTCAAAAGTATAAATTTCCCAGTAGTTTTCACAAGCGCCGGGAAAAAACAACATAAAAATTAAGGAAAAACGAGAATTTTTACGCAAAATTGGTTTTCCAAAAAATCGATTTTGGTTATTGGTGTAACTCTAAAATAAATGAACGTATATACATGAAATTTTCACTGGTTGTTTATATTTGCATTTTCTATACACGATAACATTTTCAAAATATTTTGATTTATTTTGAACTGTTTAGGGACATTTTCATTTTCCATTTTTTTTAGTTTTTTTTCTAAAAATATCAATAAAATTTTATTTATTGGTTGCGAAAGCTTGAAAATTTAATAGAAGGCTCCTAATATGTTGTTTCAAAGGCAGATGAAAAATATTAAAAATCCTTAGTCACAATTTTTTTTATAAGCATTTAAAGTTCAAAAATTGACAAAATATGGAAAAATCACGAAAATTAGCAAATTATTTTGAGTTAAGAATTCGTAAAAATTTTTCTTTTAAATCTAAGATTTGAAAATGAAACACAAGATTCCTTATAAGATTATCTACCTTTATAAATAAAAAAATCTCTACCGGACAGTCAAATTAAATTTTTATGAGCGTTTGAAATTCAAATTTTTACAACATTGGATTTTCACTCGATTTCTCATGTAGCGATTTCCTTATTTTGTTGTAATTCAAAAACGAATAACTGTAGATACATGAAAATTTCACTGAATGTTTATATTAGCATTTCCTACACACCATACAATTTTGAAAATATTTTGACTTTTTTTGAGCTGTTTGCGGACATTTTCAGTTTTCAATTTTTTTTAATTTTTTTTTTATAAATATCAATAAAGTTTTATCTGTTGGGCCAAAAAGTATAAAAATTTAATACAAGGCTCCTGATATATTTTTACAATAGAAATTGAAAAATATTAAAAATACATAGGCACAATTTTTTTTTATAAGTATTTAAAGATCGAATTTTGACAAAATTTATCAAAATCTCGAAAATTATCAATCATTGTAATTAATAAATTATAAAATGTTCAGTTTTTATAGCTAAGGATTGCAAATTTAAAACAAAGGTTCTCATAAATAGTTCATACTGTAACCAAAAAATCTAAAAAATATATGAACACAGTTATTTTTAACAGACATTTTAAATTCAAATTTGGACGAAATTACATATTAAAAAACCTAGAATAACTATTTTAGTTATTTTGTTGTGATTAAATAATATTATTTGTGAGTACTTGAAACTTCTAAAGTGTACTATTATATATCTATGATAGTATCACGGTTTTTGTTGATGTATAACGCGTTATAAGTACCTAATGGATATTGTGATATGATTAATTTGGAATTTATTATAGGTACCTATTATAGGTCAAATTTTAGTTTAGTACCATAGATTTGTATATAATATGTCTTATACCTAGACTGACATACCGTCTCCGCTCAGAATCGTTTTTCTTATACAATGATATTATATCGCTGAATTCAAATTTAATATCACCCATTATACAGTGACCCACTTGTAACCTACTGTACAGCAGAGCGACACCCACTTGCCACCTTTTTTCTTTATTTCAAACCATATTACTGGGTATTTATAAACTAGAATTATTTATAAAAAAAAATAACTTAACTTAATAAGTAAAAAAAAAAATTAGGTTAACTGTTAACTTTAAACTTTTTAAAATGCTTTCCATTAGTTAAAAATTATCATTAACTTGCCCAGCCTTGTCTATAGGTATATATTATATATTATACACTGTGACCTGTTATTCTCTCTATTTCACTATTATCTAATTATTTAAATAGGTAACTACCAATAAATAATTGTTGGTTCAAATGTTCAATATTCGACATTTATGGATCAACCATTTTCAGAATAAGAAATTAAATACATAATAATATTATATATAGGTTCAAGGTTATTACTTATAAAGACATAATATAATCCAGCTGATTCACAAAAAAAGAATTTTTCTGTGTGATAGAATTTTATCTTATGGAATTTTGTGTAATTAGAAACTGCTGCTATTATTTTGTAAATAATAATTATATTTTCTATATAATATACCAATCCACTCATAATTATTATCATGAGATTATAATATCTGTATTCTGTAGACTGATAATCTGATGAGTCACAATATTTTTCTTTTGGGCGTTGTTCAAAATTGAGCTTTGCGTGTGCAGTTATAATATAAAGTTTTGATTATATCATATTATCCTACACTCGAAATGACTAACGACTGTTACGTTTTGACATTCACGTAATAGCTTATTGCTTGTATTAGGTAGGTACTATTGACCTGTAAATTTAATACAAGGCTCCTGATACACTGTTTTAATAGCAGCTTAAAAATATTAAAAATATATGGGCACAATTTTTTTTATAAGCATTTTAAGTTTGACTTTTGACAACATTTATCAAACTTAAAATTTAAAAATGATTTTGTATAAGGTTCAACGTAAGTAGATTATTCTGGAACCAAAAAATCTCAAAAATATAAAAGACAGTTTTATAAAATGTTATTTTATGTTGAAATTTGGACGAAATTATTAGGTAGTAGGTACATATTAAAAACCCAAGAAAAATGATTTTAGTTATTTTGTTGTAATTTTATAATATTAATTCAGCTTACAGGCTACCGTATAAATAATAAGTAATAACATTAGGTATACATAAAAAATATCCATACTGACAAATCGTCTCCGCTCAGAATCGTTTTTCTTATACAATGATTATATCATTTTGAAACATTGAATTCAAATAAAATATCAACCATTATACAACGAACCACTTGCAACCTACTGTACAGCAGAGCAACATCCACTCACCCACCTTTTTTTTCACTTTTAACCCACCGAAGTCCAAAGTACCAATTTCCAAATTGTAGGGAGCGTCTGAGCAATGTCAGACGCACACACATAAATGACGCACAAACGTCAAAAACATCATTGTAAAACCAATACATTCATAGCTCCGCTCAAAACCTAAGGTCCTAGGCCCCGGTCTTGGACAGCTCACATGAATAAAGAAGTACGTTTTTGACATATTTTAGATTCTGAGTGAAACGATGAATGTATTGATTTTACAATGATGTGTGTTTTTTTATAAGCATTTAAAGTTCAAAAATTGACAAAATATATGGAAAAATCACGAAAATTACCAAATAATTTTGAGTTAGGAATTTGTAAAAATTTTTCTTTTAAATCTAAGATTTTAAAATGTAATACAAGATTCCTTATAAGATTATCTACCTTTATCAAAAAAAAAAATGTCTATAAGAAAGTCAAATTAAATTTTTATGAGCGTTTGAAATTCAAATTTTTACAACATTGGATAGGTATTCACTCGATTTCTCATGTAGCGATTTCCTTTTTTCGTTGTAACACAAAAACGAATAACTGTAAATACATGACAATTTCACTGAATGTTTATATTAGCATTTCCTATACATCATACAATTTTGAAAATATTTTGACTCTTTTTGAGCTACTTACGGACATTTTCAGTTTTCAATTTTTTTAGTTTTTTTTTCTATAAATATCAATAAAGTTCTATCTGTTTGGCCAAAAAGTGTAAAAATTTAATACAAGGCTCCTGATATATTTTTACAATAGAAATTGAAAAATATTAAAAATACATAGGCACAATTTTTTTTTATAAGCATTTAAAGATCGAATTTTGACAAAATTTATCAAAATCTCGAAAATTATCAATCATTGTAATTAATAAATTATAAAATGTTCAGTTTTTATAGCTAAGGATTGCAAATTTAAAACAAAGGTTCTCATAAATAGTTCATACTGTAACCAAAAAATCTAAAAAATATATGAACACAGTTATTTTTAACAGACATTTTAAATTCAAATTTGGACGAAATTACATATTAAAAAACCTAGAATAACTATTTTAGTTATTTTGTTGTGATTAAATAATATTATTTGTGAGTACTTGAAACTTCTAAAGTGTACTATTATATATCTATGATAGTATCACGGTTTTTGTTGATGTATAACGCGTTATAAGTATCTAATGGATATTATGATATGATTAATTTGGAATTTATTATAGGTACCTATTATAAGTCAAATTTTCGTTTAGTACCAGAGATATGTATACAATATGTCGTATACCTAGACTGACATACCGTCTCCGCTCAGAATCGTTTTTCTTATACAATGATATTATATTGTTGAATTCAAATTTAATATCATCCATTATACAGTGACCCACTTGTAACCTACTGCGTACAGCAGAGCGACACCCACTTGCCCACCTTTTTTTTATTATTATTCAAGTATAGATCTATATTTTGTTATAAATGTCAAAGAGGTTTTTTAAAAGATGTATGCTCATCCATTTCCTACATTCTCGTGAATGAGTGAATAATGGTTGTAATGACGGATGAATAAAAATGTCTTACTAGAGACAAATGCGATAGAGAGTGTGAAAAAGTGATTGGAGAGGATTGCAGTGTGAATGATTGTAAAAATAAGTATCGTTTTGTGTTTATTTACCAGGCTATCTAATTTACCGTTATAATATAGTATACTTACTATGTTTATGTAGCATGTACGAAAACCTGACTAACCCACTTCTGATTTTTTTTTATTACGTCGTGGTGGTGTCATCATTATTATATGCGACGGGAAGTCTCACAGCTAGGGCACACGATAACTATAATACCTATTACCTAACCTAGTGTAGTGAAATACAATATATTAATAGGTATTATTAGCCATTAGGTACTACCAGAGTACCAGACTATAACTTATAATCAATTAATATTTTATAGTAAAATACTACTTACTAGGACAATGGGACGGTAGCTTATGTAGGTTTACAATTAAATATTACAATGTGTTTATAAATTAAGATAAGACGAGCAGCAAAAAAATAAAATATCAATATTAATAATTATTTTTAATGAATCACAGATATTTCCCCCCGCCCCAGACTATTTTCGGTGTAGTAAAACAACCCCCCCCCAACAATATATTTTTGATGAGGACATTTTCTCCCCATTTTTTTTAAAAGTTTACTATTTATAATATTATATTATTATTTAATATGAAATTATTTATTTGCCTATTGTCTAATATTTTGTTAAATATAATAAATTATATTAGATGGATATTTTTGTGCAACTGAACTACTTTAATCAAATTTACAAGCAATTATTAAATTCAAAATTGTTAAATATCCAAAATGGTAGTTTTAACAAAAAAAAATATGAATAAAGGCTAAAAAATATGTGCATAAAAATAACAAAATAATCAGAAATCTGCAAGTGTTTTTTATGAAATGTATCATTTTTACGTCAGAATTTTAGCTATTTTTATTAATTATTAATTATATTTTATTTTATACTTATTTTTTTTAAATTGTATTCTTTCAAGTAGTTCTGTTGATCAAATATATTATACATTTATAATTTATTATATTTATGAAAATAAAATTGTTTTCATACATTTTATATTTTGTTTTAAAAAAAACAATTTCATATTAAATAATAAATTATAAAATATTATTAAAATCAATATAATTAGTCAATAATAAACTTTTAAAAAAAACGGGCAGAAAATGTCAGCATAAAAATATATCGGCATCGGGGTGGGGGGGGGGGGGGGTTGGGTTAATGTCCTATAGACCGAAAACAGTCAGGGAGAAAATGTCCATTTACCATTTTGAATATGTATACCTAATAATTTACTACACGTATATCTAAAGTTATAGGCATCTTATACCTACTTATGACTTATGTGATTAAATTTTTTAGAAAACTTAAACAGGTAGCTTTTAGCTAAAATAAACTTTAGAATTTTTGAAATTAAAATAAATTACATAATACCTCTTTAAAGAAGACAATAATAATAATAATAATAATAATAATAATAATAATAACAACTATTAATAGTCATACAATATTATGTTGTATAGCTAATTTAAAAAAAATATTTGATATTAGCTAAGACATGACAATTATTATACTCCCAAAATGTAGTCGAGATATGCAATAAATACACATCAACTAGTGTGCAGGTCAGTCGGAACACCGTGGCAACATAAGTGGTGGAGGTTAATAAATAAAAGGGACCTCGGTGTGCAGATGTGTGTAGAAGTGCGCACAGCACACCTAGTTGCTTATCTGTATTCTGAAGCGATATTGGCATTATTTTCTCAACTCCATAAGTATTTTCTATTTTTATTTTTTTTCATTCAAAAATATTGAATAAAAAAAGATATTTACCAATATCTTTTTTTTTAAGAACTTTTGTAATAATTGCATACCATATACTTTAAACATCAAGAGTCACCACTATGCACCACCAAACATTTTACCCACGAGCCGCCACTGCTTTACTATATAAAAAATAATTAAAACAAAATGCAAGTACCTTTCAAAATTTTGAAATTGAAAAATTCAAGAAAAAAATGAAGTATTTTTCTATATAAGAACAAAATAAATATTAAATACAATTTTGCTACGTATAAAAAATGTGCCACAATATGCGGATGCATAGACGCATAGTTCGCAGTGCCTATTTCAATTATGTAGGTACATGTTGGCAGTTACAATACTATGTAAAGGCTAACAAGAGAAGAACATTGCTGGTATTTGATATTAACACGGCCACAAGTATTGTAGCCGATCTTGGGAGATATCGAGAAAATTAAATGAAAAAAATATGCACAGTTAGGTTGTGTACGATTGAGGAGAGAACGCAAGCACTAGGGCCATTTAAAATATCCGATTAATATCTAAACTAACTTAAACCAGTTAGGAAATAAAATAGTAATCTAAGCGAAGTTAATATTACCATATGAAAAAAAAGATAACATGATGGGTATTTTGTAATTCATTAAAAAATTAAATAAAAAAGGTGGGTAAATGGATGTCGCTCTACTGTAGCACTGTACCTCATTTGTTTAAGAGTCGCACCAAAATCCAAAATCGATTTTTTCGAAAACAGATTTTGAGTACAAATTCCTGTTTTTCTTAAATTTTTCTTTTGTTTTTCATAGCACTATTGAAAACCATTGGAAAAATTTTACTTTTGATCCCCTAAAGTACCAACTCGATTCACTTTCCTCTCAGAAAAGATACTGTTGAAGAAAATCTAAGCACTTTTACTGTCCTAAAAGGTGATGAAAGACACAAAAAAGAAAAAGAAAAAAAAAACACACATCATTGTAAAATCAACACATTCATCGTTCCACTCAGAATCTAAAATATTTATAACATTAATAATCAAAATCATAATAATTAACAGTTTGAACAATATTGTTGTACACCAACACCATACAATAGGTTTTATATTATGTATCAATTTCTTCAGTATATAAAATAAGAAATAATGTATACAAGGAAAATTAAGAAAAATAAAGCAGATTTTTTACAAATAATGTTCAAGCAATTTACAAGTTATTTACAATATATCTTTGAAAAACTTTCTCTATATTTTAGACAAAAAACAATTGTATATAATAATTTAAGAACGAGTCTAATTATTTAATTTAATAGCTGAAATTCCATATTTAGAACTTATCTTGTTAATTGTTTTCTTGTTTTACATGGGTTAGTACTATAATACTACATGCTAATTGTTAAATATTGTGTTATTTAGTTCCATATAAAATAAACATGGTAACTGTAAAAAAATTATACATTTTGGTAAACCTATTTTACAATTACATACTTAAAATATAAAAATTTTAAATTTTACATGAAACCATTTTATTCTATATTATACTATTTACATACTTGTATAATATAGAAAATTAAACAATTAATGAAAAACATAATATATACCTTACAAAAACTTTTCTAATTGAATTGGTAACTAAAATAATACAAGCACAAGTGTACTAAGTCATACACTTTTAAGTCCAGTATTTAAAAAAAATTGTTTTATGTTATTTACAATTAAAAAGTTACACAATTTTTGCACATTTCAGGTTCACAAATTAAAGATACAGGAATTAGATAGTACTTTGACATACAAAAATGCTGTCCTATAAAGTTGTTTGGTGTTAGAGGGTAAAACCGTGTTAGATGAGGGATCAGGCATCGGATTAGTGAATTACTGTCCATATTCTGTGCGCAGGCTGCAGCCACAACAGTTTACAAAATCACAGCACAACTAGGTATATATAACCATTGTTGAGAAGAGTGAAATTTATCAAGGAGTTTGTTTTTTGTTTGATGTAGAGTTCCCAACTACTGATACCACTTTGAGTACTTCACCTTCATCGCCAATAACACATTGGAAACAAACCATCATAGTACTGCCTACACAAATAAAAGTAGAAGAAGGTGACGCTGTAATGTTCAATGTACAACTCCAACGCAACAGTCCGAATTCAAGACATTACAGTATTAATCTGGAAATTCTGGACTCTCAACATAAGACACATCCAAATCCATGAGATTGCAATCAAACAAAATGCAAACATATTACAGATGATGAGGATTCAAATTACTAAAATAAAAACAGATCATAAATTATAGTATTTAATATATATGATTGTTTAATTATATTATGTAATTTACAAAAAAATATTAAAATTTTAAATCATTAAAAATATAAGCTTTTTATATTTAATAATATGTTTATTGATTAATATGCAATTTATAGAGAAAACTACTAATTTTTAATTATTTTAATGAATTTATATTATATATTATAAACTTAGGTAAAAATGTAAAATAGTGTAGTATTCATATTATGTTGTGAAAAAGATATATTAGTTATCAGTTTAGTACTATGTTTTTCTTAATTTGGTGGTACCTATATAAATGACTTATAGAAATTTTATAGTGACCCAATAATTGATCAACAAAACCAAATTTGTTTCACGTCATTAATTATATGTGGTCAACTGGTCAAGTTAAATTTTAACATATAAACATTGTTTATAAAATATACTATGCTATTTATACTATTTATAAATTAAATTAATTTTTTTTTTATAACAATTATACAAAAAAATTAGTCTCTTTTATAAACCGTACAATACAAAACTATGTAAGTACATTATATTATATTACAAGCAAAATAAATTTAATATTTGTAACAAATTCACTTTAGCTACGCAGCATTTTTTTTTTTTTGTAACATACATATTGAGTTAAGAATGATGGTGCAAAAAAAGATTTGCTGAAATCATTATTTTATAAGGTTATATCCTTCCAAAGTTTGCGATTTTACGTTTATACGCATGCGCACAATACTGTACTTTACTGAAGCGCAACGCTTATAAAGAATTTTGATTTTTTAAAGTATTTTAACGAGTTAAGAATAATGGTGAAATCAGCGGTTCATTCTGTTTTACAAGACACCCTTTTTTTAATTATTTTGTTTTAACGTATGTATCGAAATGTGCAGTAAAGTACGCATATGTGGTGATTTGATTGAATTTTAGGGGGGGCTTAAATTTTTCTTTGCAAAATAAGTCACACCCCCTCTCTAATATAAATATTACATTCAGTACGCATTAACTACTAAATTACCACTCTATTAAATACGCATTACATTACTAACTATATAATAATATAATATGCACTTTGGGGACGAGGTGGCCGAGCGGTCTAAGTCGTCGGTTGCGGCGCAGCCGTCGTTGGTTCGATTCTCGGTCACTGTCCGGCATTTTTCTTCGGTCAAGTCACGGTGTCCGGAGAACAAGTGACGCCATCCCCCACCCAGGGCATGGCAGACACCAATTGGTGCCCACTAGAAATTCTGCCACAACACACACACATGTACTAAACCTATCCAATACAACAACTCACCGTTCTAATTAAAAAAAAAAAAAAAAATTCACTTTAAAAATCATTAATTTATAATACAATAAACCTATTTTGATTAGCAAATCTATCAATAACGTTCTCAATACTGATATTGATATCTTTTTCAAAGTATAATACTGAAGAGTTATTAAATTTTTCTTGCAGCATACTTGTATGTCTAGTATGGCTTAATTTTGCACATTGCAGAAGAGCTTTGTTCACATCAGTGGCGGATATATCCTAGTTCTGAGGGGGGGCGAATTTCAAATCCACAGAGGAAATGACGTTCAACCCCTCCCATTGGGTGGTCCACCAATTCGAAAAGCCCAAGGGTGGGAGGGGGTGGTCCACCAATTCCCCCCGGGATATCCGCCACTGGTTCACATGTAGCCAAGCTGATTAGTATTGTTATGGCTACTTGAAGTTTGTATAAGTTGAGAAACACAATTTTAGAAATATTTTGTTACCTAACTGTAAAGTTCCAAGATTTTGTCAATCGTTGTAAAATAAGTATTAAGTACCTATTTTAACATTTTATATTTTGAAAAATGTTTAATGATTTGGGAGGCATTTGTATAGGGGGGCTATCCCCCAAGCACCCCTCAATCACTCAATCCTATGAAAGTTCGGCGTAAGGTACGTCTTGTGAGTATTTTAATGCATGTAAACGTAAAATCGGAAAACTTTGGAAGGGTGACCCTGAAAATGATTAATGAAAATTTTTTTTTTGCGCCATCCTTCTAAACTTTTTGAAATAAGTACGTGTTTCAAAAAAAAAATTTTAAAAATGCTGGGTAGCTAATGTGAATTTATGCCAAATATATTATGATATAAATATTAAAATGTATGGGTAATGGATATTGGGTATACTAAATATTAAATATTAAATTGTTTTGGAATTTTATAGCATAATTTAATATTTTTGTGTACCAATAAATAACTTTTGGAATTATCGATAAAAATATAAAATAGTACGTCTATTCCCATTTCCCAGCTACCACTCACCACTGTACTTGAAAATGTAGTATTTATTATAACTTGTTTAGTATTTTGTGTGTAAAATTATGTCTACCCCCCCCCCCCCCAAAAAAAAAATCCTAATTACGCCACTGTAAGATATATTTTTATTTTATATATATATATATCCATAGACTTAAAGAAATAGACGGAATCAATTACCCAGAGGGCTGGGAGTCGCGGTGGTGCCAAACGGATTAAGATAGATAGCCTGAGTTTTATCATAAGAGTGAGAGAAATTGTACCGTTCAGAGGACTGCTTTTACATGAGGATAGCTTTTACAGCGACCGATCCTCGTAACAAGCTCCACCCACTTCCACGCGTTATCCTACCTAATGTTCTGTCTATTTCTATAAGTCTAGCTAATACCTTATATCTTAGTTCGTGCCTACGAGACTCGACCGATGATGACCGAATTATTTTATATATATCTTAGGTACTCACGGTTATCTACAACATAAAGTTATCTTACTTAATTGACTTTAATAAACCCTCTGTAAAGTATACTTTCCCTCCTCACAGACGATATAAATAAACTCATAATAAATTCCCCAAAATTATTAACAAAATAAATTTATCAATATCCAATATATTATCTAACTCTCTAGTCACTAGAATTAAATATTATAAAAATAACTACAAAAATAACATAATCTGTATTTTTTTTCTCTCTCCCTCAGTTTATGTAATGTATACACTATTATAACTACGAATTTAGGAAAAAAATTCCCGAAAAAAAAAACCATTACTGTGGGATACAGCTGTTAAAAATAATAATTAATAAAAATAAAAAATATAAAATTTGAATGATATATATTATAATAATATTATCTTGGTCAGATAGTTTGCTTGAACGGGTATTGTATGGCTTTAATAAAAATAGTACAGTCAATGGCGCCCCAAGGTAGCCCTTATAAGCTTTTTCTGGCTGGGTCAATTATATAATCGATTTTAATGTCTCGAAAAAACTTAAAAATGCCCTAAAAATTCTAAATAATCGTAAATAATGCCCTAAATTATTATTAATATAAATTATTATACATTTTAACATAAATTTGGTATAAATATATTTTAAGCTTTTAAAGGATTGTAAAAAAGTTTTATAGATAGAACTGATCGTCTTGAACTTCTTTAATGTGAAAAATGAATTATTCTTTTTTTTTATATGTTTAGATAATATATTTATTAAAAAAATCATGTAAAAGCATACAAGTACCTATACCTACAAATTTTAGTGTGCATGTTATAAAACAAGTATCGCTTGGCTAGATTCGGAAAACAATGCAAAGTGCATCTAAATCACAACCTCAATCATTACCCATTTACTTAAATAATATAAATACCGCAAAATACCTACTTAAGTATTTTTTAAGTTAAAAATAAAAACTTTTTTTTTACCTAGCGATTTTTATTATATACTCGAAAATGAAAATCAGAACTAAGAATTTAGCTTCTATATAGATTTATGAGACGTAGTGGATATGGGGGCCAAGTGCAGTATTTCAATGTCAACCAAGTTTTTACCTTTTGGATAAAAACAATTAAATGTTTATAGATGGCATAATATAAAGTTTCAACTTTTCAAGTTTGTGGTATCAATGACCGAATATGCTAGAAACATTTAATTTTATAAATTACCTAAAATTATCAAATTAATGGTAAAATTGTATTTATTAAAAAAAATGCATTTGCTAATTTAAAATTAATGCTGTAAGATTAAGTTCTGACTAACTATCTATGTATAATTCATAAATAAATTTAACATTCCCTACATTTCTCTATGAAAGAAAACATGTCACTAATAATACTTTATCACTAATAGGAATAGTAGGATAGCGAAACAAAAAATTTAAGAATGAAAATATTTTGCACTTTCCTTGACACATTCCTTGAGTACAGTAAGTAGAATCTCAATTTGACAAATATAACAGTGAAATTAAATAACATATAATGTATAAAATGAGTTAATATTTTTAAAATGAAGTATTAATAAGTAATATATTACAAATATCAAATTTTATAATAATATAGTAATATAACATTATGTCATTATCTATAATATACGAGAAAAAGTAAAAACACTACCTACATTAATTTATATTTAGTGGGAGGTAATTTTGATGACTCCAAGTAACAAATTTGTCTAGATTTTACTGTAATATTAATGTATCAGTTGGATACTTTTGATAGTCCAACATATTTAATATTTATTAATTATAATATAATTTTTATTTTTGACCGGAAACGGTATACCTAACTACTCGTATACGAAATCGATGTATATTCATGAAAAGTTGTCCATTGACCATTTCATGAAGTGGAAATGATAAATAAATATGAGTAGGTACTGCAGGTCTACAAATGTATAAGTATTTGTTTTCCAATTACCATACTTACAGCCTAATGCCTATATTATATGTTATTTCCGATAATTATAATTTAATGATTATTAGACTAATCTATTTTAAATGTTGAGATATAATAGTTTTAAACTTGAAGCTATATAATAAAAAATCAAAAAAATCTTACTTAATGGTGGTAACGAGGGCGATGTCACACGATATAATGATATGCGAACGCAGAATAATGGCACACTTACGACCGAATGTCGCGAAATGCTATTCGTACGAACGCACACTGCGGTAAAACGATAGGCCACTGACGTCGTCGAGAGAACGCACGAGTCTCGACCATGGACGGACGCGTAGAATGGTCGACGGCAAAGGCCAAGTCGACCGGCTGAACGGCGTTCGTTACTAACGATAAAAGAGCGCGTAAAGGCACAACACGAAACCGGGCGGCGGACGACAGACACGCGGTTTCAAAGAATTCAAAAACGCGACGCATGGTGCTCTCGCCTCGTGTAGTCGAGAAACACAAAACCGTGACAAAATATACAGGTATAGATTGAGGTATGTCTTTCATTCAGACAATTTTCTGCGAAGATATGGAGTATGGTATACTTCTCATTGGTCGAGAATCGATCACATGACTTATCAAATAAGCAGGAACGGATAGGCCAATCGGGAAATCGGGAATTTTCCAGATGGGTCGGCCCTTGTGTGGGTCGCATTATAATAATTATATGATATTAAAAAAAAAGTTATTTTTTTTAAAATTAACATAGGAATATTATTTCAATGTTTTGAGATCATAAGTGATTACATGCAAATTAATAAATATTAATGGAATAATAGGCATTACAAATGTGTTAGTCCAGAAAAGAAATCATATTCAAATAATAATATAAAATCATATTCTATATACTATATTATTATTTATTATAATAGCCATAATGTAATTAATGATTGTGATTTGTGGATAAAAATTAAATTGTGTTATTATACAGTAAAGACAATATTATATAGATATATTAAGACAAGAAATATAATAAAATGTATTTCTATAAAAGGTTAATAGGTAAGGCCGTATTCATAGTCGATGCTTAAAAGAATAAGTATTGGACACCATTCAAGCTTAACATTTGAGCTATATTTGTGACTCAAATGAGATTCATAAACGTGACATTGGTTTAAGGAAGGAAAAGTATTACTTACACGAAGGTTGATCTTATCGATATCTAATTTAAACTCGAGTTGGCCTGGCCTCAGTTTTTTTTTTTAGGGTCTCGTACATTTTGGATTCTGAGTGAAACGATGAATGTATTGATTTTACAATGATGTGTGTTTTTTTTTATTTTTTTTTTGTGTCTGTCATCACGTTTAAGGACAGTAAAAGTGCTTGGATTTTCTTCAACAGTAGCTTTTCTGATAGGAAAGTGAATCTAGTTGGTACTTTAGGGAGTCAAAAGTAAAAATGTCCAAGTAGTTTTCACAAGCGCCGGGAAAAACAGGAATTTTTACGCAAAATCGGTTTTCCAAAAAATCGATTTTGGTTTTTGGTGTAACTCTAAAAGAAATGAACGCATATACATGAAATTTTTACTGGTTGTTTATATTTGCATTTTATATACACGATAACATTTTCAAAATATTTTGATTTATTTTGAACTGTTTAGGGACACTTTCATTTTCCATTATTTTTAGTTTTTTTTCTAAAAATATCAATAAACAGTTTTTTTTATAAGCATTTAAAGTTCAAAAATTGACAAAATATGGAAAAATCACGAAAATTAGCAAATTATTTTGAGTTAAGAATTCGTAAAAATTTTTCTTTTTAAATCTAAAATTTGAAAATGTAATACAAGATTCCTTATAACCTTTCTCAAAAAAAAAATGTCTATAAGAAAGTCAAATTAAATTTTATGAGCGTTTGAAATTCAAATTTTTACAACATTGGATATTCACTCGATTTCTCATGTAGCGATTTCCTTATTTTGTTGTAATTCAAAAATGAATTACTGTAGATACATGAACATTTCACTGAATGTTTAAATTAGCATTTCCTATACAACATACAATTTTGAAAATATTTTGACTCTTTTTGAGCTATTTACGGACATTTACTGCTTTCATTTTTTTTTTAGTTTTTTTTTCTATAAATATCAATAAAGTTTTATCTGTTGGGAAAAAAGTGTAAAAATTTAATACAAGGCTCCTGATATATTTTTACAATATCAGTTGAAAAATATTAAAAATACATAGGCACAGTTTTTTTTTATAAGCATTTAAAGATCGAATTTTGACAAAATTTATCAAAATCTCGAAAATTATCAATTATTGTAATTAATAAATTATAAAATATTCAGTTTTTATAGCTAAGGATTGCAAATTTAAAACAAAGGTTCTCATAAATAGTTCATACTGTAACCAAAAAATCTAAAAAATATATGAACACAGTTATTTTTTACAGACATTTTAAATTCAAATTTGGACGAAATTATATATTAAAAAACCTAGAATAACTATTTTAGTTATTTTGTTGTGATTGAATAATGTTATTCGTGAGTACTTGAAACTTCTAAAGTTTACTATTATATATCTATGATAGTATCACGGGTTTTGTTGATGTATAACGCGTTATAAGTACCTAATGGATATTGTGATTTGATTAATTTGGAATTTATTATAGCCTATAGGTACCTATTATAAGTCAAATTTTGGTTTAGTACCTACCAGAGATATGTATACAATATGTCGTATACCTAGACTGACATACCGTTAGACTCAGAATCGTTTTTCTTATACAATGATATTATATCGTTGAATTCAAATTTAATATCATCCATTATACAGTGACCCACTTGTAACCTACTGTACAGCAGAGCGACACCCACTTGCCCACCTTTTTTTATTTGCTTGGCGTGTGCGGTGTCCTCGTCTATATAGGGAGTAAGGACCCCGTAAAATATTTAGGTATTGATATTTTTAACCGTACGCATTTTTTCTTTACAATGCACAGATGCTTGCCTATTATAGTGTAAGCAGGGCACTATAATAGGAAAATTATTGTCAAGTAATAAGTATAGGAACATTTTTGGATTAATTGCGCTACTGAAAGTTAAGTTAGGTTTTATATTTCTCCTTAAAAACAATGGGCTCAGACGAGGCCACGAGGGCCCCGCTCATCCGACCCTGCAGCGGATCCGCTGTTGGATTCAGTGATCATGAAAATGTTGCTTGCAAAAATATACATTATTTATAATACTATAAGTCTACTTATACCCTACTTATATATATATAAAACAATGATGAAGATTGGACATTTAAGATTTACCTATGAAAGTTTACTTGAATAATATTATGCTTATAGCTTATGGATTTGTCTTCAAAGCTAAAATTGTATAGGTAATATATACATAATTTTGTTTTTCGTAATTTCGTTTCTGTGTCATTAATAATAATTATTTATTATCTCGCAGTTTCAAATATTTCAAAAATGTCAATATTAGTTTATTATTAAACGAATGATTCCCCTCGTCAGGCTTCGCGGTTATATTATACAAAGCGATTTTTTAAGCATGCTCACCCTATTTTTTTACTTAAATTGTACATAATATGTGCGTGTATATAACTATTCAAATTCTGATTTTTAGAACCTGTAAAATATAAATACTTGATGGATTCCATTAATCCATGACTATATCTTTAATCATGGTAATAACCACGGTTTAAGATAGAATGGTTAAGCGACGATCCATACAATCCCACGGTACTTTACGGCGGAAAAGTTTCTTATCAAATAAATGTTTTTACTCACTGGATACTAGCGCTTCCGGTGCCAACATGAACTATCACTAAATGTTGGCGCCAAAAGCAATAATTCCTGACGGAATTTTACGGAATTTTAAAGAGATAAAGTATATGTTAATTCGCGCCAATTCTATTTACCATGATATTATAATAATTGTGGTTATAGTGAATTACTATTATAAAATGTTCTATCTTAAACCATAGAACAATAAACCGTGGTAATAACTAATAACCGACAAACTCAAACCAGTGAAGCCAACATTATTATAAGTGTGGTGATACCACTCATAAAAAATTCGTCGTTATACTTTAAAAAAAATATAATAATAGGTAAGTAATTAAAAAAAAAAATAATTATCATTAGTCAAGACTCAAGAGCCACTAATGGGTGGCTGCTTATTCACAACATTAATTTTATTCTACTTTTACTTTCATCATATAAACTTATTGTGGTAAAAATAGTATAGATTGTTTATTTCAAATAAAAATATAACATTTTTTCCTTATAATTCCCCTATCTCCCTACAATAGTACAATGTGTTGAAAACAATACCAAAAACTAAAAGAGTATTCCATATTTCCAATTTCCATGTACAGTTTAGACAATGAAGGGCACAAACACAATTGATTCTGTAATATATATATAAGTATAGATTAAATTATTGTTTAACCAACATGGTTTCTTTCCACCACAAAAATTCACTAAATTTAATATGGAAACAAGCTTATTACGTGGGTTTGTGTCGGTAAATGTCTTTAAATATTACTTCTAGTGATTATAACAAATTTTTACTTATTAAATTATAAAAATTAAACTTGTTCTTAAACATCGACTATGAATACGGTAGGTACTTAGAAGTCAAAAAATGTTTATATCTAATTCCATTTCTATTTTTTGCATCTATTAATGGTCTTGAAGGACCGTGTCCGTGTGTAATCTTAAATGCCTATTTTTTTTTTTTATATAATTAAATTTTATTTTTTACTAAATTACCGATTAGTGATTACAATGCACGCACTCGATCATATTTGAATAATTAAAAGTTACAAAAATAGAAAATATACAATTATTTATTGTCAATTCAAGGTGTATTGATACACCTTGCGTCAATTATATAAAGTTTCAAAAAACGATTACAATATTATTATGATAATTGATAAGAAATACGATATTACGATATGACAATATTGATAAGATATATTTTGCTCTTGTCACGGACTAAGAATTAAGATATTACCCCGTGGCTCTTGTTAATAGTTTTTTGAAATTTTAAATAATTTAGACCCATATCCATACCATATAACTAGCTATATCATGATCATGAGCCATACGGCCATATTATTATATTAATGAATGATAGTACTAAATATACGGTCAGGTGCCTATGTATATTGAATATTGTCTAATACTACCCCTAGTTACTACACCAGTATCTAACAATACGGTTGCTATAAAAAAAAACGCTAGTGTCAAACGTCGAATCCACTGTTCGAGACTTCAAGTATGTATTTCAAATCGTCATGGAGGTTATCTCAATTTTATTTTATTATTTCATTTTTTACGACTTGTTGCTTGAATAAACTATCCTCGTTATAGGTGCAGTGTTTATATTTGTTGAGCAATTATGGACGTTTCCAGAGGATGCAGTTGCAGTTGCTGTGACAAATGTATGCAACACCCGACATTCCATACAATCCAGAAATTATGCAACATCAATGCATGTTTAGATTGTTTAACCACACTAGATATAAGTTCTAGTAATATCTGTGAAGCGCCTGAATTTATCGGGTATCTTGTAAATATAGTCAAACTAGATTTATCATCAAATGAGTTGGAAACTCTGCCATTGTCATTTATCAAATGCCAAAATTTAACAGATCTCATATTGTCGCATAACAAATTTTCACAATTTCCCCAATGTTTAATTGATGGAATGCCCTCCTTAAAAACACTTGATTTATCTCACAACCAGCTCTCAGATATCAGCAAAAAACCATTTTGTATTCAAAAGTTATTAACTTTAAATATCAGTAATAATTTAACACTGGATAGCCTTCCACAATGGTTATGGTCAGTTGAATGCAATTCATTAGAGTCATTAGATATATCATATACAAATTGTCTGGACAATATTGCTGTGGATCCTTATCTGAACATGTATGGTATTAGTAATCATCTGAAGTATTTAGATTTATCTAATACAAATTCTGATGTTCGAAAATTAGATTTCATCAAACATTTAAAAAATCTAAGAAATTTGGTTTTGGATAACAAATGTACAATGATACAAAAATGTCAAAATTATTACTGTGATGTACCACTAGTGTTTAATTATCGATTTAAATTTATCGATTCTTTAAGTATGATGAATGTCAGTCTATCAAGCATTGGAAAAATGGTTTATTTCAGTTTGCCTAGCATACGTTTTTTGAATTTGTCCAATAATTCTATTGTGTTATTGCCAGATTCATTAAGTGAATTGACCAACTTAGAATTCTGTGATTTTTCAAATAACAACATTTTAACGATTCCTGAAAGTTTTAAAAACTTAAAGAATTTGAAAAGTTTAATATTAAATAATAATTGGGTAGGTATATTTAAAAAGCTGTAAATAAAAATGTTATTTATATTAATTTAATATTTTTATTAGTTATCAAAATTTCCAAAAATTATTGAAGACCTAATAAACCTGGAGATTTTGGATTTATATGCTAATAAATTAAATATATGTCCATCATGGAACATAAATTCCAATATAAAATTACTTGATCTAGAACAAAATGTATTTTCTACTGAAGATAACATTGATATAAACATTAAAGTAAGTATTACTATGATAGATCAAGATTTTATCTTGCAAACATTCTGCATAATCAGTAGATATGAGTAAATTAACGAATAATGGATCTATAAAACAAACAATTTAAAACCAATATTTTGACATGTGCTTTTAAAGTTCACTTGTTTGAATTGAATGAAAAATATTTAAGTACCTAATTTATGTTGTGTGTTTTTTTTTATGATTTGTATATCATAGTATTTATTTTTAATAAGCTAATGATCAAACACATTGGTAAAGTTGCAAGTTTATAGATATTGGTTTAAAAAAGGTTTAAATAAAATAAAAATAAGACAAGAATAATTACTGATAAATACACAACTCAAGTAAACTCTTGCATGGGGGTTGATCTACATTAAATATAATATTTATTAAACAGTTTTAATTATTTATCGAGAATGGCACTTAATAATATCAGCACTTTTATTCATAAATAATTTAAAAAATTTTAATTTTGCGATTTCTGCATTATTTTTTATACTATTTTTGAAACCATTAACTACATTTTTAGATTGAGCCTTTTTTATTATATCGTTAAAAAATAGTATGTTACTTATGATTATTTTGTATTATTTTATTCTAATTTCTTAATAGGCCAATTATTCAGAGTTTTTAAACAATCTGCGTTCATCAATTACTGAAAGCCGTGTTATAGGACCATTATGTGTTGAAGAACTCAATGATGTAGATTCTGAAACAGATGAATCAAGTAAGCATATTTTTCTAATATTGAAATTTTTAGTTAAACTATTGTTTTATTTAATGTTAATTTTACATAATTTTTTTATTTAGGTAGTCATTGGTCATCATTATCAAATAACTCTCCAGAACACAGTATTCACGGGTTAGTTAATATAAAGTATTTAATACAGTGATTTTGTTGATATAAATAGTTAGTTAAATTAATAAATTATTTTCTGTTCATCAGTTAGTAGACAGTAGTTATAACTCAATAAGTAGGTAATATCTTAAACTAAAGTGATTATAAAATATAAAATATTGTAATAATTATAAGTAATTATAATTGATAAGTATGAGTCTATCGAAAATTCTATAAAAAAAATAGTAAGGTGTCTTGGATATACTGTAATTATTTTTATACAATTATAATGAATAATGATGCAATTGCTTCCGTCGTGTATCCAAATTGTACCTATATCCTGAAATATCACTGAATTTCCTAGCATTCAATATTCAACTCAATCAATATTTTATTAGATTACTTAAAAGTGTGATTGAGCTCTATAGTTTTTAATACATTCCCAAAATTTAAATCTGCACACGTATAACTCCAAAAGATAATTAAAAAAAAAAAAATACCGCCTTACCAATAAATATACAAAACTTGGAAATATTACTCTTATACAGGGTGTCCCGTGAGGATTTACTCATTGCGATATCTCCTGAAATAATAGAGATATCGTAATTCTGTTTTCTTATTAAGACTCACAGAGGTAAGCACTACAAACAACTTATTTTTTATTTTTTTTTTATGTTTTGGTAAAAAAGTTAAAAAAAAAATATTTTTTTAATTAATTATTAAAAAAAATATTGAAGATTGCCATTTTGTAGAGTTCGTTTTTCTGAAAATATTGACGTTTCAACATTTTAATTTCATTAATTTCCTGATTTTTAATAATTTTTTTAATTAATAAGTAAAACGGCAAAAAACCGGTTTTTGTCCGGGCGGCGAGTCCCCCTCTACGGCTAATAGGTAAATCCTCACGGGACACCCTCTATATAACTCTAAAATAAACAAACAAAAACAAATTGTAAAATTATTCTAAACTAATTAGTTCATAATAATTTGTGTATAGCTCCAATAGATTTCAAGATAATTAAAAAAAATAAAAATACCGCCTTACCAATAAATATTATACAAAACTTGGGAATATTACTCTTATATATAACTCTAAAATAAACAAACAAAAACAATTGTAAAATTATTCTAAACTAAGTAGTTCATAATAATTTGTTATACAGTGTACTCTCGGTAACTCGGAAGTTCACAGAGAAAACAAATTTGATTTACTAAAAATGTTAAGTTATTAAAATCTTAATGTGTTGTTGTTATTTGAAGGGGAATTTTATTTGTTCGAGATGTCGAGAATTTTGAGTTGTCGAAAGTCGACTGTATAATATATTATACATAAAACTCAATTAATAAATATTGTGATTTCAATATAAAATACAATTTTCCTTCTCATCAGTTTTATTAAAAGCTAATAATTATTCAATTTGTCTGCAATACTTTTGTAACATTATCATTATATTTATACATAACTTTTAAATTGATTTCAGAGAAGATCAGGATGATACCAGAAATCTAGATTTTAAAGCAGAAGAAGTTTGGGACTGTGGTTCCTATGTATTTACAACTGATGTATTCGATCCTAAAAGTTATTGCTTTTACTTATTACTAGTTAAATTTTACATTAAAATATTTGTTTGTATATTAAAAATGTTTTACTTTATTTATATGAATTACAGGTTTTGAAATTAGTTTAATGAATGAATTAAAAACATTAGAAGAACCATTAACTTTTGATGGAAAAAAAAATTTCCGAAGAGTGCGTTTAGCTAATGAACATTATTTTTGTCCTGGTGATGAACTTCCTAAGACATTGTCAATTACAAAATAATTGTTGATTGAAATTGAAATTTGTAAGTGTTCTTTTTCCATTACAATTTACAATCAATTAAATAAAATGGTTTTAAAGTTTTGTGAAAACTAATTATAACATACTTTTTGGTAGTTCAATGTTTAGGTTAAATATTTCAATTAAATTAGTTCACTACATCTATAGAAAATCAAAGCTTTGATAAGACTACAATTTTGAATGACATTTATTTTTTGTAAATACAATTATAGAAACTTAATCAAGTATATCCATTATTTTAGTCTTTATTTTTACTAACCTCAAAACTCTTCATCCCTATGTTGTCACTAATTGACAATTCAAAAATCATTAAATATTTTGAAACTCTTGCTCCTTTGGAAGCCTCTTATTAATTAATTTAATATAAATTATTTTACATTTTATTATTATCTTAATGATCTTATTTAAATTATTAATGGTTATCATTTATTTTTAGGGTTAACTCTATCAAAAATATTTTTAGAAAGACATCATTATAAAAGTGTGTACCAAAAATAAATTTGAAATTTGAAGACTTATGAGTTATGAATGCCATAATTCTTTTGTAATAAAATATATTTCATATTTTTTTTATTCCTTATCTATTAGGTATTAACAGAATATTTAATATAAATTTATATATGCAAAATGTTGAATAATTAAATGTTATACCTAACTGGTATTCTTATTTCTGTTTCTTTAAAAAACAATATGCAATAATTAACTTATTTAATATAAATTTGTGTATACAAATACAATTTAATATTTAACAAAATAATAATTTATATATTATTTTATTTAACAATAAATTATTGACCAAGTTGATTTTAATTTAGTTATATTATATGCCTATTGCCTTGTTTGGATTATATAGTTTAATAGGTGTGATAAATTGTCTATGTAGAATTATATTACTTTTCTTTAAACTGTTATGTATTTGAAGTGTATCTTCTACTCTTATTCTTGTGCGTTGGCATATTATGTTGTATAAAAAGTAGTAAACTAATATTATTATTTATATTAATATTAACAATACAAAATTGAGCATCAGGTTTATTTTAATAAATAATGTATTATAGAAACTTACACGTACATTACTCACAAACAATAAACACTCCAGATTGAAAGTTAAAGTTCTTACATATAAAACATTACTTAAACCACTATGGCTCTATGGTCTTTAATTATGGGGTTCCTTATTAAAATCCAAAAATTCCAGAATATTGTCCTCAAGAAGATAACGAATGCCCCACCTTTTATATCTAATTACACTTCACATAAAGACATTTCAATTAAAACAGTGATGGAATAAGCTGTAAACTTCTACAAAAACTTTCATACCAGTCTCCAAGCACACCAAAACCCACTCATTAAAAACCTGTCCACCCAAACCTTACCTGGCAACCCCTGGCCGCCCGGGCCAGGTGTCATCTAAAAAGGAAATGGTGCTGTGACATGTTAGAAAACTGAGGGGGGAAATGGAGAATAAAAAAGGTGGGAAAGTGGGCGTCGCTCTGCTGTACAGTAGGTTACAAGTGGGTTAGGTTAGGTTTTGTATTCAATGATATTATATCATTGTATAAGAAAAACGATTCTGAGCGGAGACGGTATGTCCTTTTAGGTATAAGACATATTATATACTTATCGATGGTATTAAAAAAATTGACCTATAATGAATTCCAAATTAATCATATCACAATATCCATTAGGTACTTATAACGCATTATACACCAACAACAAACCATGATACTATCATAGATATATAGTAGTATACTTTAGATTTTAGAAGTTTCAAGTACCCGCGAATAATATTATACAATCACAACAAAATAACTAAAATAGTTAAATAATTGGTTACAGTATGAACTATTTATGAGAACCTTTGTTTTTAATTTTCAATCCTTAGCTATAAAACTGATCATTTTATAATTCATTAATTACAATGATTGATAATTTTCTAGATTTTCATAAATTTTGTTAAAATTCGATCTTTAAATGCTTATAAAAAAAAATTGTGCCTATGTCTTTTTATTATATTTTAATTTCTATTGTAAAAATATATCAGGAGCCTTGTATTAAATTTTTACACTTTTTGGCCCAACAAATAAAACTTTATTGATAGTTATAGAAAAAAAAAACTAAAAGAATTGAGAACTAAAAATGTCCGTAAACAGCTCAAAAAGAGTCAAAATATTTTCATAATTGTATGGTGTATAGGAAATGCTAATATAAACATTCAGTAAAATTTTCATGTATCTACAGTTATTCGTTTTTGAATTACAACAAAATAAGGAAATTGCTACATGAGAAATGAAGTGAATATCCAATGTTGTAAATATTTGAATTTCAAATGCTCATAAAAATTTAATTTGACTCTCTTATAGACATTTTTTTTTTTTTTGATAAAGGTAGATAATCTTATAAGGAACCTTGTATTACATTTTCAAATCTTAGATTTAAAAGAAAAATTTGTACGAATTCTTAACTCAAAATAATTTGCTAATTTTGGTGATTTTTCCATATTTTGTTAATTTTTGAACTTTAAATGCTTTAAAAAAAAACAACTGTGACTAAGGAATTTTAATATTTTTCATCTGCCTTTGAAACAATATACTAGGAGCCTTGTATTCAATTTTTAAGCTTTTTTAACCAACAAATAAAATTTTATTGATATTTCTAGAAAAAAAACTAAAAAAAAATGGAAAATGAAAATGTCCCTAAACAGTTCAAAATAAATCAAAATATTTTGAAAATGTTATCGTGTATAGAAAATGCAAATATAAACGACCAGTGAAAATTTCATGTATCTACGGTCATTTGTGTTAAAGTTACACCAAAAACCAAATTCAATTTTGTGAAAAATCGATTTTGCATAAACTTCCCGTTTTTCTTTTGTTTTTCTTGGCGCTTTTGAAAATTACTGGGAATTTCAAATTTTGACCTTCCATATGCACCAACGGTATTCACTTTCCAATCGAACAATATATTGAAGTTGAAAATCGAAGCATTATTTTGACTACTTAATCTAAAATAAATATGAACAAACGCTAAAAAATATGTGTTTAGAAATAACGAAAGAATTAGTAATAAAATACATCATTTTTATGCCGGAATTTTTAGCTATTTTTATTAATTATTAATTATATTTTATTTTATGCTTTTTTTCATCCGCATATCATTCATATCATTAGTAATTTTTATTTTATTAGACATAGTAATTGTGAAAATGTAAAATAGACAAAATAGTCAATATTACAAAAGAGACCGACCGTATAATTGTAATACACTTATTACACTTCACAGTACACGCATACACAGTAGAAAACACGAGTACGAAAGAGTTAAGACGAATCACGGTGATAACTAAATACTATATGAGTCATGACAAATAATAAGCAATCGATGTTTGAAGTTTTAAACCAACTAATAACCTCAGGCTGGAGGTACATAATATAAAATATTGTAAAATATACCTACCGTTAGCACTATCGCCCGTAGGGCCAATGTTTTTGGAAAGTGTAGAGCTGGTTGTTATTGAGAATTCTCGATCATCGAGTGGGATATGTCATATTATAAACATGTAGGTATAAACATATTCTGACATTCTGTCGAAATTTACAATAGTTGATAATTTGTTTTTAGAAAAAAAAATAGAACAGCTGAACAGCATTTAATGCATTATAGAATATACTTAATTATAAATTGTTATAAATATTGAAAAAAAAATAATTGGGGGGGGGAATCTATCCCTCTCATCAGTGGCGCCCAAGATATATTTTTCAGGTGTAGCAAGAAAACATTTTACCCACCCACCTACACCCTTAAGACTCAAAAATATATTATTTAATACATTTTATCATATTTGTATTGATAATAATATTAGTAAATATTATGGTATCAACCAATATAATCTGTGATTAATTATGAACATATTTCAAGTTTATTATTTTTTGTTATTATACCCATCCACCCCTTATTTTCAAGGTGTAGCGACCGCTACACTTAGAAATAGGGTTGTGCGCCACTGCCTCTCATATACCCCCTAACCACCGGTTTGACTGCCACTGATCCATACTCACAATATCGGAAAATATTTGTATTCGTCATTTTATTATAAAAATGTCATGTAAAAACTATACTCTATCTCAAAAGAGAATAATCACTTTTCGCGCATCACGAATGATTCGATTGGTGCATCGAGAACCACGTGATCACGTTAACACGGAGAAGTTGGTGGGGGATGCGCGGCACTGCCGAAAACCGGTCGACCGACTGATTATTCTCTTTTGAGACAGAGTAGGTATATTATATTATATATTTTATAATTAGGCAGCTATTAGAATCCGTAAAAAATGTGTCTGCGGTCCGCCAGTTGGTGACCCCTGACATAGGTCCTATACCTATATATAAATATCTTAAAATGAGTCTAAAATCTAAATATTCCGAAATGCTACTAAATGATCGAAAACGTTAAGGATAATTTTTGGTAGAAAATGTTACCTAGTGACTAGTTGAGCTATATAAGTACCTCGAGTGAAAAGTAAAAATTTCCAACAGGCAGTTTTCATAAATTTCAATAAAACAGTTTTCGACTAAATCGATTTTTATTTTAATGACTTGAATTTTTCACTGAATATATAATAGTTATCATTCCTAGACATGATATAATTTTCAAAATATTTTGGCCCTTTTTGTGTCAATAAAAGTAGTTTTTCATTTTTTAAATGTTTTGCATTTTATTGGTACCTATAACCTATACCTAATATATGTTTATGTATGATTATATAATTTGTATTCGTTAGTATAAAAAAGTTTGAATATTTAATAAAAGATTCCTCATACAATCATACATTTTTTTTAGATACCGTAAGAGCGGGATACTTTGCTCCAAATATATTTCTTTTTTAGTTTGAACCTATACTATAGCTTCAATAACAAAAATAAAAATTACCTGTTCGCGTTGTTTTATATGTATAGATGTTAAGAGAGGTAAGAACAATTCAAAAAAATCCGAATGTACTAGTGACTTACTTATTCCCAAAAGTTTGGAGCAAAGTTAAAATACATTGCAGGTTACATTGCACAATGATTAAAATTACCTTACTTTAATGCATATAATAACTATTGGTGCAATGTTTAGTGCTTGTGTTTTAACTTATTTTAAATTATACTTAATATAATTTAATAATATATTTTTTTTTTTTTTAGTTGATTAAAAGTCTTTTTTCAATACATTTTAAATTAAATTTCAATCCCCTAGATTTTGGATAACTTTTCCGTTATGTATTTTTGTGTTTTTGAAAACCATTTTTTACATGATATACATCTTGGAGGAAAACTAATAGATTCATGTCCGTAATGTTTGAAAAAATTAGTAATGTTAATAAGAATAATATAAAAAAAACTACAATCTCTGATCTCAAAATCGTAATGTGCTACGATTGATATCAATAAAAATTTTTTTTGGAGCAATGTTTAACCCCTGGAGTAAAGTATCCCGCTCTTACGGTACAGCATTTTAAAAAAATCGAAAATATACGGACATTATTTTTTTTTTTTTTTTTAGTGTTTGCCATTAGTAAAAATTACTGAAATTTCATGAATAGTCATTCCGGAAAAATTATTAGAAGTAATTTCAATAGATTTACTAGGTACTACAATAAAATTTAATAGCTATACTAAATAAATTTGAATAGTTTTATTACTTTATAGATTTAAATAATTTTACTATTGGTATACCAATATTGAATATATACTTTAGATCTAAAACGTTTTATAACTAGACATATTATCTAATAGTTTTACTTGCAATAACGATTGTCTACCGGGTACCGGCCAGACGCTTATAGTGGCCATCATGGTCAATCTAGAAATGGCATAAACTACCTACCTATAAATAATAATTTATTGTGTGTCTTTTAAGTAGAATTTTTGTACTAAAAGGATATCCCCCCTAGAAGACGAATCAAATCTGCTAGGTACTGGTACCGGCTACTTTAGTAATGTGTATATATATTATCTAATATAATCTAAAAATATTATAATCTAGTATTATATACTATCGTCACCACTGACTACTGAGAAGTGAACCCAGGATTTTAGTTGGTCAGAACTTCAGATTTCAGATAGTATACATACAGATAGCCATAGCCGGTAGGTCGTAGATACCTATAGCTTATAGGCCTACAGATCATGAGAGGTCCCTCGGAATGGAAGGCATTAAATCACTTAGGAACAGAAATCGAAAACAATCAAACCCACACTCAAGAAATTTAACACATTAGGAGAAAGTTGAGAACGGTTTGTTATTTGATATTTATTGGCTGGAGAAATTAAATCGCAGCCCACAAGAGAAAGGTTTGTGAGGGAGCCCCAAGATTTCGATTGCACCTATCCGTGCCTACCTCCATGGACCCAGATCAAGTGGAAGGTACTGAACTACGGGAGACTACATTAACAATAAACATAACCGAATTTAAACCGATATTATTGGGCTGCTGGATTTAATATATTATTCTTATTACTCATTTATTTTTCACGCGCTAGGCACTTTTTACATGACGTGTAGTACGGTGTACCTTGTACCTAGTCTTATAATCTAAATTGTGCAAGTATAATCTATAACTGCAATAAGCTACCAACACTTTGCAACTTTTGTTTAAATAGGTACGGACATGTTTAATATTATACATAGTTAAGTTAACTGAAATGGTAAATTAAAGTGACTTAAAGGATTATTATCAATTTTATCATAACTGAAATAAAAATAAAATATAAAAAATAAAATTTGAGGTTTAAAAATGGTCCACATACAGGCGCTTGTCTTAGTGCCTCGTTAGCTAAAAAATTGGTGCCTGGATGTGTGGCATGAGGGACGTTAAAATGCGAGTTGATAGGCACCTTAAAGTAGAGCATAGTAATATACTGGTATAAATTAATATAGGTATATTATATTATACTACATTACTACCTATATTATTATTATTATTATTATTATTAATGTGCGTGAGGACAACGGACACGGTTCACGACGTTCGCATCTTCAACTATACGAGCTGGTGATGATGTCCTCGAGCGGAAGACGGATAACCATAAATAATTTCAAGGTCGATTTTTATATTACATTATTATAGTAAATGGCAGCAGCTCTCCGTGCGACCGTGCGTTGGCCGACTGGCCATGGTTGGCTGGCCCGTGGCCGTGTGGCTGTGTGAGTCGTCGCCCGGCGGTTGTGAGCCTGGTGAGGTGGCTGGGGGATACCGCGGCCGACTTGCCGATCGTACATGTCGGGTGGATGTGCTGGGGAGGGGGGCTATGCGCATTGAACACCCGCCTTCCCAAAGCGGCGCTGCCTATGTTTAGCGTACTATACTATTCGGCTACTGCAGCTGACTGACGATGGAGTGGCGGTGTACTTCCCCACACTTCTACGGCAGTACAACTGGCCCCACACTCCACAGGCGACAGGCGTCACTGCGAGTCTGCGACTGCGTCAGGCATCAGTCGAGTCACTGACCACTCTCCTCTCAGTCGGTGTATTGTGTTGTCGTTTATTGTCGATCTATACCGTTTATCCGCCTTCTTGTCTTCGTCAGCGAAAATTATAAAGAAAATAGCGCAACGTCCTGCACGTTATAATGGCCACCGGTAAGCGAGACGTCATTCTATTAAAAATAACAACTTACAGCATATTTTATTTTGTCACTGCACCCGTTCGTGTCATTAATCGTTGCTAATGTAATACCATGACATATGGTCGCGTAATAGGTATTTTAGTTAGGATAATATTATGGTTAAAAATAAAAAACTAAAATGTTGGTCGCTGCTGAATAATTATGTTTAGGCTCGTAGTACGAAGATCCCTTAATACTAACAATAGTAATAATAGGTAATATAGACATTAGAATTGTCGGCGATTTATACGTACGAACGAGTGCGACCGGTCTATTTTTGTTTCACCGGCGTACTTAAATAGTTATAACTTATAAATTATAATATATATACAGTTTTAGAACCACTCGAGACTGCTTAACTCAACGAACATACTATTATTATTTAATCTCAATGTATTTATTAGTTTCTTACTTTTATTTATGTCCGTGAGAAATTAAGACAATTTAGTTCAATTTATCCGTTTTTTTATCGCTCGTGAGTCGTGTGTTGTTCTTGTTTAAACCTATATAATATATTATATTAGTTGTAGTATTATCGCGAGTCGCGACGGTCGACGTGCTCATTAACTACATTAATAAAATAAGGTACCTATAGGTACCTACCTACGTCCTACCTGCTATTAGTATTGGGTATAACGTAATTAAACGAAAAAGTTATAGCTAAACAATAATAATAGGCATAATAAATTATTGTTTTCGTTTTTCACAGGTATTATTGATTACCTACTCGAACAATGGCTCATTTTCTTTATAACTATAAAACTTCTCATTAAATATTATATTTTATTTTACATTTTTACAAATAGTTGTGATAATGTTGAGTTTCAGAAAATGTTGCTATGCTCATGCTCTATTATGGGCTCAATATATAAATGAACCACTAAATTGTAAAATAGATAATCTGTTTATGTCAAATATGTAACTATAAAATGTTTGGATGTTCCATTTTGATTTCATAGTTGTATACTGTTTTCAATGATACTTCCCCATATGAGATATGGCCATATTGCTTATACCTATAAGTAGGGCTAGGAACTTAGTTTGCATGTATCTATTTTTCATTTAAAAGTCAAAACGTGTGGTGGTTAAATGGGTGGGTAGGGTGGGAGATAGATCCATAGATCCCCCTATGATCCCCCAATGGCCTTTTTTTTCAATGTTTAAAAGCTGAAAACCATAAATCATATTTTTAATAATAAAATAATAGTGCATGTTAAAAAAACAGCCATATAATTAAGGTATAAAGGATAATAATTAATATTTATTAAGTTAATTATAGAAAAATAAATGGAATTTTCCTCTTTTTTTTCAAATAAACAGATTTACATAGACTTAATACATTTGTAGAAATGTATATTTTTACAGCATAATTTCATAAAAATGTTTTTCTGATAAACAACGTAGTTAAAATGTTTTGATTTTTTGGCATATTTTAAGAACATGAAGTCCCCGGTCCTTCCTCTAAGTAAGAAAACAGTGAAACACTACCTTCAGTTTAGTACCGTAACATGATTATTACTTATTAGAGAGGAACCTAAAACAGCTTATTTTTCATTTTATATATGGGTAGTTTATCTTATACCTATAGTTATTTTTAAGTAGGTAATGGATCCCTATTCTACTTTATCTGTATATAACTTTTTACTGGCTATTTTCATAATAGGTGTATTATTAACAATTTTTTTCTATTTGGTCTATTTAGTATTCATAGGCGGCCATGTATAAACCTAATATATATTATAGAGCGTAATAAGTTTTGTTTTTTTCTTCACATAAAAGTATACAAATTTAAGTAGCAATTGCTCATTTTAAGTTCAGTTATATTTTATGAATACCTATAGATCATTAATAATTCAAGGTCCTAAGTGATTAGCACAGATTTAAAATGTGTGAAGGTATGTATTCAAGCTAGTGAACAAAAGTATTAATAGTTAAAAATTTAGTAAGGTGTGATAAAATTCTTTAAAAAAAGATATGAAAATATAAAATATACCTATACTGGGCCTATTATTTTTAAAACTTTCTTCCATAATATGCCATTGATATATTTTCAACAATAATTAATTTACCGAGTAAGCTTATTAATATGGGGCACATGTGTCGTATGCTATCTACCAACAAATTGACGGTGTCGTATTGTAACAAATAACAATGGAAAAAATAATAGTGGATTAAGTTTATGCGAAATATTTGTAGATTTTTATATATGATTGATTAGGTAGATATTATATAGCATACGACACGTATACGTAGATTTTTGTAGATATAATTTTCTTGGTAGATAGCATACGACACGTGTGCCATATATGGTTACTTGTTACTGACGTGTAGTTATGTGATATTAATTAAATTATGAACTATGCTACTATTCATTTTCAAGAATTTATTATTACTTACTTCTATAAAATAAAATATATTATATTTTAATATTTATCTAGTATTTTTAATGTCAATATTAATGTATATGTTATCTACTTGATGTCAAAATATTATGATTAAAAACTGTGGATAATTAAGAAATTATTTTTAATATTATGTGTTAAATATTAATAGCATACTAGCAGCATAAGGTCGTTATGGGTTATATAAGTAATATTAGATAAACCATAAGTAAGAATAAAAAGTACAGTAAAAGTCCCTAACACACTGCAGCGGTGGTAGTGGTTACGGCAAAATGGGCCCGGACACAATTTTACCGCCACCGCTGCAGTGTGTGGAGTCCTTAATTTAGACAGGTTTGGATGTAATGTAAATGTAAAATGGTAATATTAATAAAAATAATAAGTTTGTTCATAAAAATTAAAAACCAATGATTTATACATTAAAAAAAAAAAAAAAAAAATAGTTTTAGTATAATATAATTATGTTAAAAAATATAAAACAAATGTACCAATATTTTACTCTCTTTTTTTAACAAACGTATAGATATATTTTTGACAGTATTTCTAGTTTCTACAGTATCAAAAGTAGGCCTTAGTCTAAAATTATCTACTGTAATAAACTTTTCACAGTGATACAATTTATTTATTCCTTTAATTTTTGTTTTATGTTATAGAAATAACAACCGCTGATAGCCAAGATTATAAATTCAATCCCTTGAATTTCGGCTCTTTACATTTCACCGTCAAAGCGTCAAACGATGCTCATATTGCATTAACTGCTACTGCAGATAACAAGCCACCCAAATATGAGGTATCTATATATTATTGAATTATTCATACAATTTTACTTTTAATCAGTTAATTTGTCTTATTTTTTTCAATTCACTCTTTAAAAAAAGACTAAGTTTAAAACTATATAAATATTAAATACATAGGTACATATTATTATTGTAATAGTAAATTGTTAAATTTGTTTGTATTTTAATCAGATATTCATTGGTGGTTGGGGAAATACAAAATCTTCCATACGCAAAAATAATGAAGAGCCAGACAAGGTTATTGTTGATACTCCAAAAATATTGAATAATGGTGAAGCTAGAGGATTTTGGATCAAATGGGGAGGTGGTTTTATTGGTGTAGGAAAACAAGGAGAAGAAAAACCCTTTATGTCATGGCAAGATGAAGAATCTTTAAATGTGTTGTTCTATGGTGTGCGTAGTGGATGGGGAGCTACAGGTGTATGGACTATTGAAGGTTTGTTATATCAAATAAATTTAATCAATAACATATTATGATTTATGTTCACAGTATCTCTTATTTATATTATATATAAGAATGGGAATTTGTTAAAAGGGACCCAAGTTACATTTTTGACAAAAATAGTTTTGTTGTATATTATTCATCCTTTTATGTAAACACATATTATATGCTTATAATTTGTAAATCAAAGACTGATTCAATAAAAGTAGGTGCATAGGTTTTCTTTTTTTTAGATTGTTATTCATTTGTTTATATTGAAAGTTTGTTATTTAGTTGCATTGTTATCTATTTAATTGGATAAAATAAATAAGAAGCCAGAAGGTATTATATTACAGTAAAACCTGTGTAATATGGAAACGGTTGGGACCGGATATTTTTTCCATTTTAGACAGATTTCCATTTAATGCAGGTTGTAAAAAAAAAAATTCACGATAGGTAGATCTTTATTAAATATAATTTATTATTTATTATTAATTCATTTATTTCATATATTTTACATATTATTTATTATTAATTGCATCTAGTACATTAATTTTATTTGACAATTCATTAACACTTTTTATGCTATCCATACTTGCTAATAATGATTGTAAAACAATTTTACGATAATTTACTTTAATCAAATAAATAATTCCTTGGTCCATTGGTTAGGTAAGTGATGTCGTGTTAGCTGGAAGCCACGCTAAACGAACATTTGATAAATTTAAATGCGGATGAAATGTTGCATTATCAAGAAATAAAATAACTCTTTGATGTTGTTTTTTTAATTTATTGTTGAATGTATGCAACCAATCTTCCATTATGCTTCCAGTCATCCATGCTTTATTATTAGCTCGCCAAATTCTGGGAAATTTTGTCGGATCTACATTTTTGAAGAATCTGGTTTTTGTGATTTGCCTATAACTAGAGGTTTTTCAAATTCTCTTTCCATGTTGGCACATAAACATATACGTCTATACGCAGTCTACGTCAGAACACTACTACGACACTTATCGATAAAATAAACTTATTGCAATGAAATAATCTATGAAATTGATATAGATTATATTAATTGACTGATAACTTTAAAATAGTACATGTACATATTTCCATGATATACAGGTCCATGACAAAATATTGTTTCCATTTCCACGTTAAACAGGTTCCATCTTATTCAGGGAACGATATATTTAAAACTACATTAGGTTCGCCGGGACCGTAACATTTTTCCATAAAAGTCAGGTTTCCACGTTATTCAGGTTCCATATTACACAGGTTTTACTGTATTTTGAAATGTGACTATTATATAAAATTATGATACCTTAAATTAATAAAGTTATTAGAATTTGTTTAAAGGTACCTATTAAAACAATTCGTTATTTATAAAAGTACACATTTTTTTTTTTTGCTATTTATTTTTTATACAAAACTATTTAATCTAAATTGTGATGATTGATTTTATTATATAGAAATAAAGGAAAACTGTTTTTTGTTTCTCCTAAAAAGTAGTTGAAATTGTACATGGGTCCCTTTTAACAAATTGCCATTCATATATATATATAATAACAATAATAAAAATTGAAAATTATATGGTGTTACCAAGAAAAGTTATATTAAAACTGTATTGTACTCATAACATAAATGTTTTAAGAATAATACAATTTAAAAAATATTATAAATTTAAGTATATAATCATAGTATTTAGGAGTAGGTACTCTGATAGTTAATAATATTATATTTTGGTTATATTTAAGTGTTGAACTTCACATATTTAGTTTTAAATTTTATTTTTGAAATTGAATTCATATAGATAATATTTACATAAACACCGAAGATAGTAAGGAGTTCATATTTAGAACTATACTTCATGGATCAATAAGTTTTTCGGTAGATAGTGCCAATGATGCACATATTGTTTTGGCAACTAAAAATAAAGAATCTGAACCTATGGTAGAGGTAATACTTGGTGGCTGGAAGAATACAGCATCTGCCATTCGTTACAACAAGCAAACACCAGATAAGGTTTAAAATTATATTATACTGTGCTTTTCACTTAACACTCAATGCTCTTGCTTAATTTAATGTTTTTTTCTTGAATGGTACAAAAACTAAATTAATTTTACTTTCTGTTTTAATAATAATAATAATAATAAGTTTAACACATCTTCAAATTTTGATTCTGATTAACTCTTATTAACTTATTGTGACAATTGTGTTTCATATATGATTTTGATTATAGAAGAAATGTAATACATGTATAAAATGATTGATGTGTTTAAAGGTGCACGTTGACACTCCTCAGCTTCTGTGTAAAGACACTCCAAAGAAATTTGTCATTTTTTGGAGAGATGGTGTTATTGAAGTGTTTAGTGAAAAAACTAAATTATTTGAATGGAAAGATTCAAGTCCATTTCTCATTTCTCATTATGGAGTTCGTACTTGTTGGGGGGCTGTTGGCAATTGGCACATTCATGGTGCAGCAGATGATCAATTTAAAAGCAAAATAGTTGCTACCCCAAAACCAAAACCTTTAAAAGGAAAAGGTTAGGAATGCCCCTGTGTATATTTTTATTGTGATTTGTGATTAGTACATTTTTAATTATATTTATAATATAATTCCATGTCTATGTTAAATGTGTTTAGTATGTTTTTAAACATTGGTATCATCAAATTTAATTTTAAACATCAAACTTAATTTTGTCTAGCTCCACCTGCAGCTTCACCTGGTTGGAACCTTGATGGACCATCATCTGGTCCAGTTCATTGGGTCAATGCTAGTAACGGACAAATACCACCAAATGCTTTACCTGGTGGTTTTGATGCTACCAACGAACAGCTATATGTAGCCAGAGCAGAACATAATGGTGCTCTGATTCCTGGTAAACTTGTTCCTTCGCATGGTGTTGTCTATATACCTTGGGGTGGTATTGAGAATCCCAAAGAAAACTATGAAGTTAGAAGACATTATTTGTTTTCAATAAACATGTTTTTTGGACATTTTCTAACATTTTATTTGATTTAGGTACTTTGCAACTGTAATGGTACTTGGGTAAAAGCCAATAATGGAGAAATCCCAGTAGGCGCATTATCTTCAGGTCACACAGAAGATGGTGAACCATTGTTTGTTGGACGTGGTGAACATAATGGTTCTTTGACTGTTGGAAAGGTAAATACTACATATTAAGGTCTTAAATCACATTTAGTTGATTCATTTATATCTATGAGAGACTGTTTTTATATACAGGGTTTGGATGTTATTGCAGTTTAAAATATGTTTAACTGATTGCACTGTTTACAGTATTCTGCCCTGCTAAGCTAAAGTACCATAAAAACCAAATTATTAGTTTTGAGAAAAATGTTGTTTTGTATTTTTCATTTTATTATACCTTTATTATTTATTAGTTTATTTGATTTCGTATAAAACATATCCACATTTATAGTTTTTTTGACGAGGAATGCAATGAAATAATAATTTAAAAGTATTATTCGCTTATTATACGAATAAAAATTACTTTTATGTTATAACTTAGCAATAAAGCTGTTAATACTTTTATTTATTATGGATAAACGCCATAAGTAAATTTTACGTAACTCTGGTAGAACATGGAAATGTTATGCGAAAACTTTGTATATATAAACGGCATTTATATATATTTACGGCGTTTATGTTTAGTAAGTGTAAGATACGGCGTTATTTCTTAATACTTCTAACTTTTTTTGTTACCTACAGCGTTTTCCAATTTAAATTAATTGATTTTATTGCCTATTCAATGTAATTTCAGGGGTATTTTATCTACATTTATAGTGTAAAACTGATAAACCTATCAGATGTTGTTACTAACTATTTTTTTTATTTTTTTTATTTTTTTTTGAGTTACGGCACTTGCTCAGCAGGGCAGTATTACAATAAATATACCAAAACTGTACTGTTAAATTTCATGCAATATTTTAAATCTATTTACATCTTTACAAAAAAAAAATCAATTGATGAATGATCAAATATTTTTTTTTATCTAATGCAATACACTTTTACATTTTTGACCAATTTTATCATTGTCATAATCAAAGATAATTGGATTTATATTTTTCCTATTCTTAGGACAGGTCCTATGGTAGTTATTTACTGTAATTTAAAAGCATTTGTAAGAATAATATATTGAAAAGTTATGGAAAAAGTTTTCAGTAAACATTTTCTCATTTATGTTAAATTACATTAAATCTTGACAATTTGATCAACTAAAAATGCATTGTAAATGACAAATGTGCAAAATTGAATTAACATTTTAATCATTTCACTACATTTTTATATTTAACAAGAAAATTACACAAAATATTTAAATAATATACCTAATTAGTAAATAAATATTAACAGTAAAAAAATGCAACAATATCCGTTTGTATTTCATTGGTATAAAAAGTATATTTTCAACTTTTTAGTGATTATGTTTGTATACAATTTTTCATAATATATAATATTATATTATAATGGTTATTCAAAAATAAAATTATCAAAATAGGTAAGTTAAATATTATATTATTTTTTCATATCTGTGAACTAAACTCTTAAGTGTTAGTGTGTTTCATAATTAGTGATAGTATATATTATATAATATACTATATATCAAAACATGACACAGTAGGTATATTGTATAATATGTAAATAAGTATAATAACTTATATAATATTTAATACTATAGATTGTCAATGATCTGGATTAATTGTGTATATAACTTTTAAATTGAAATCAAATTAAATATTTATAAAACACATTCAATGTTTATAAAATAAATGGAGAATTTTAAGTTAAATTAATAATATTAATGTCTCAGATAATTGACATTCTACTGCAGTAATGTTATTTCCTAATAATACCATTGATTAAAAGTAATGTCTATGATAATACCTAACAGTCATTCTAACAAAGTACATATTTTATTTTTAATAATAATATGAAAAATAATATTAATAATATCATATAAACATATGGGTGGAAAATGTATTTAAAATTACTTATTTTTTATGTAAAAGAAAATCAGTTCTTTTTCAATTCAATTTAATATGTTAAGGAACACGATACTAAGAATACCTATTATTCTTTTAAGAAAATCTCAATTTAATAATATATGTAGGAAACAGATTTTGAATTAATAAAAATGTTTAAATTTATAACTTTATAAAATTGTTTACAAATTACAATTTATGTATTAAAGTTATGTATTTTTCCATGCACAATTCTCTTAAAAATATCATAGGGGCTGTATAATACTGAAGGAATGCTTCATACTTAAATTAAAATGCCTAACCATTTACTATGTTTGTATATATCTTATATATTTATAGCAGGGGTCTTCAACCTTTTTATGCAGCGGGCCACATATGATTTTTTTTTTAAATCTTGCGGGCCGCATTCGTAGTAGAAACATGTACCTATTTTATATAAAAATTCAGTTTTATTATTACAATTTTTAAAATTAGGTAGGTACATTTAAAATTACAAATTATTATTATAATTAAAACATATATAGATGAACATTTTTTTTAATAACAAATTTTTCGATATTTGGTTAGATCTGAGACAATGCAATTCTGAGTGAATTTTCCAAGTGAATGTCAGTTAACCGAGCTCTAGTTTTAGATTTGACAGTTTTCATTCGTGAAAAAATGTGTTCACAAGTGTAAGTACTGCCAAAAAGAGACATCATTCTTAATGCGTTGTTTCGAAGATTTGGAAATGTCTCCGTGTCAATATATTTCGAATAAAAAATTGAAAGTTCAACATTATTGTACTTTTCTTTTAATATTGTATTGTTCTGTAAATCAATGATCTCCATTTGCATATTTTCATCTTCAATTGATAATGAAAATGGAATTGAAAACAAATTAAACAATTTTTCATTAGCTTTGAAATCTAAGAACCTCTAATCAAATTAGATTTTTAAATCAGAAATTGATTCTGTGTATTTTTCCGTTGAAGTAACATTGTATTTTGACAAACATGGAAAGTGAGTAGTGTTATTTTTTCGATTACAAACTAACAGACAATAATAATTATATCTTGGTAGGTAATTCAATTTATCTTATCGCTAATTTCTGATAGCGATAGCTTAACTGTTATAATTTTATTGAACTAGAAAATGTACATGCTAAATTTATAATGTGATCGCGGGCCGCATTTTATGACAGGGCGGGCTGCTGGTTGAAGACCCTTGATCTATAGTGTGTTATTAAATCTTATATTTTTATTAGAACAAATGTTTGGTAAATGTGACCATGTGAGAATTTATCCATCAATTATCACATTTTCGTATAGTATATATATTATTTAATATATTGATCAATTTACATTTGTCAATAAATTCTATTGGTGGTTTGTTCAGGAAGTAATTAAACTAGTCCTCAGTTGTAGACTTACCTCTTATCACTTACAAAGACTCAATATCTCAGTTATATAATTAAAAATCTGTTTCATATATAGTAATATGTAGATTTTATCAGTCCCATAATTTGATTCATATTTTTAATTATTTATAGTTAAGTATTTAACATATTATAATAAATTCTAAATTATTATTTTAATATATTTTCCACTGTATGTACAGGGTATAGCAGATAGAACTGACTTTTGGAATAACTTTTATTCTAATCAATATTTAAAATTTTTTTTATATTTAATTTAGTCACTTGCGCTACACATAAATTATGCAAAAAAATTTTTAACATTAAAAATTTAAAATTATGATTTAAATTTTTTGGATATATTCAAGATAGCCAATTTGTGAATCTGATTATAAGAACAATTTTGATAGTAAAAACATTCATCTAATTCAAGTGGTTTATTTTTTAGAATTTTTTGAAATATCCATATTTTTTTGATTAATTTAATTTGGAACGTAATAACTTTTTTCAAAATATTTTTTTTTGGAAATTTGTTGACATGAATATATTTCTTAAATTATTTACTTATCATATAATTTTAACAATTTTTGTCATATGTTTAAGTAGCATAATTTTTTTTTTTTTTTTGTCAGGTATTTCTGTTACACCTTGTATATAAGCTTTATTAATCATCCATTAATTATAAAATATTATATGTCGGTAATAAAATTGTATAAAATATTTTTAGGAGAATCAGAATAATATAAAATCTCAGAAAACAAATAAAATTATGGCTCAGAATTCTTTACATTTTCGCTCTGAGGAAAGTTCGTACATAGATACATTGGTAATGAAATTATTGAAGAGCTCAATGGAGAAAGAAAACGATGACCATGATGTTTTTGGTGCTTACGTAGCTATGGAAATGAGAAACTTGAAAACACCTGACGCACAGAAAAAATTAAGAGGAGAAATACGAGATTCTATATCTAGAGTTATTTGTGAAGAATCTATGACCACAATCGATAAAAAAAATCCTATTTTAGAAATTAAGAAAATAGATAATGATTTAAGACAAGATAACCTTTTAAAAACCAATCTCAGCTCTTCTTCAGAAAACCATCTTGATGTGGTCCCTATTTCTCCAGAAAAAAGAAAGAACAGTTGGGAACTTATTAATTAATTTTTGGTTCTTGTTAAATATTACATACACATTAGCTTCATATTTTTTTTTTTTTTGAGAACACATATTATTAATACAAAATGTATTTTTTTTAATATAAAGGATCATATTTTTTCATCAAATATTTTCTTTGAATTATATCTATATTTTTATTAGAATCATTGTTTAAGAGAACGTTACAGAGATATTTGTTGTCTCTGTCTTACAAGTACGTAACATAGCAAATAGTAAATGTATTATATTACGCACTTGTAAGATAACAAATGGCTGTATAACGCCCTCTTAAGCTTAAGTCTATTTCATCAGATATAAAACAATGTATACGTTTTACTAGCAAGAAATAGCCAAAAGTATACATAAAAAAGGAAAGAACTGTATTCATATTTTAGTTACATTTGTAGATAAATAAGTAGTAAAGCTTTTATTATATTGTAGATGTTAAGCTACAACAAAATATATACATTTATTGGAGGCAAACACTGTTAACTTATTAGTTTGTAGTTTATATTTGTGTTGTTAAATTTAGAATATACTTTTGTAATATTGTTTTGAATAAATATATTTAATATAGTTTAAACTATGTGTTTGGAAAAATGACCCAATTTATTGCTAAATGTACATATCTGATAATCCTATGCATAACCAATGTTGAATGCGAATTATTCATGATAATATGCAATACATCAGTTTCCTTGATATCCACTCTTATTAATATTTTAAATTGGATAAAAATAATGTTAAATGTTTTAAATAAAATATTGTGCGTTTAAATTTTATAATAAGACTTCTTCCCCATAAATAAACATACAATTGTACATATTAAATAGATACATATAAACAGGTTTTAACATCAACCATTACGAGCGTCAACATGCATAAGATTGTATATTTAAAAAAGAACATACGTCACTAAAATGAATTTCTAAATTGAAAATTTTTTTTTTGGTCTTGTTATTCCATTCTGTATATAGTTTTATATGAATCATAATTTCTTAAATATTTATATGGGCACCTACTTTTATTGGTATTTTTCCGTTAAATTTAAATAGATTTTTATCCAAATAATTAATATAACTACAGTTACTGCTATCACAGGTACTTTTATTATACTATTAATATTCTGATATAATCTGATATAACATTATGTTAAGTTCTAAATAATATTTTTTAGAATACCTACATAGTTTTAAATAAAATTAATAGTATTTAAAACTTTTCATAGATATAATATTATTTGTATTTGAAATATTTCTCTCAGTCTAGAGTATATATTAAAACTATTTTTTATAACACTAATAATTTATGTTGATACCTGTTTGTACATCTCTAAATTTGTAAGTCATTTTGTTACATAGGTTATTCAAACATTTAATATGATTTGGTTATTGTTACAGGTTCAACCTAGTCACAGTGTTTGTTATGTACCGTATGGCGGTGAGGAAGTACCTCTGAATGATTACGAAGTGTTGGTAGTAGTGTAAAGCTATGAAAATTAACCAAAGATGAAAGAAGTATTAAACAATTTAAAAATGGCATATTGAATTTATTGAAACTTATAAGAATTTTTTTAACGCTTTATTTATACTTACATTATTTATAATTTTTCGAGAACATTAAATCTATCATAGCATTAATATTATGCCTTAATTATTTATATTCTATACAATCATTGAATAGAATATAGAATATAGATATTATCATATTATATAATATTTTAACAGCAAACCAGTAATACAACCAAGATAAACCACAAAATAGATTGCATTTAATCCTAACCTGGATGTGGACGTCCCTCCACTCTTGGATCGTATAAAATAATTCAAGTTTTATGACTTCATTTTAAAACCACTAGCAAAATAATGGTGCCTATACCTATTTAAATATAATTCTGTCGTTAAAATACTTATTTATTATAATTACTTTAATTATATTCATAGTATATTAGTATGTCAAGTTGCTTGTTTAAACACTTTAATATGTACCTAATAGGAATGGGTTATGTATGTTTAGAACATGGGTGTATTTTTATTATAATTTGTTATAATAATTTTGGATAAGTGTTGCTGTACAAAAATATTATAATAAATGGTAACCAAATTAAAAAAGGTGGGTAAGTGGATGTCGCTCTGCTGTACTGTAGGTTACAAGTGGGTCACTGTATAATGGATGCTATTAAATTTGAATTCAATGATACAATATATCATTGTATAAGAAAAACGATTCTGAGCGAAGACGGTATGTCAGTCTAGGTTTAAGACAAATTATATACACATCTATGGTATTAAAAAAAAAATTGACCTATAATAAATTCCAAATTAATCATATCACATTATCACAATATCCATTAGGTACTTATAACACGTTATACATCAACATCAATAACAAACCCTTATACTATCATAGATATATAATAGTACACTTTAGAAGTTTCAAGTAGGTACCCACGAATAATATTATATAATCACAACAAAATAACTAGGTTTTTTAATATGTAATTTCGTCCAAATTTGAACATAAAATGACTATAAAAATAAACTGTGATTGTATATTTTTTAGATTTTTTGGTAAGAGAATTAACTACTTACGTGGAATCTTGTTTTAAATTTTCAATCCTTAGCTATAAAAACTGAACATTTTATAATTTATTAATTACGATGATTAATAATTTTCGAGATTTTGAAAAATTCTGTCAAAATTCGATGTTTAAATGCTTATAAAAAAAAACTGTGCCTATGTATTTTTAATATTTTTCAACTGATATTGTAACAATATATCAGGAGCCTTGTATTACATTTTTACACTTTTTGGCCCAACAGATAAAACTTTATTGATATTCATAGAAAAAAAAACTAAAAAAATTGAAAAATGAAAATACCCGTAAACAGCTCAAAAAGAGTCAAAATATTTTCAAAATTGTATGGTGTATAGGAAATGCTAATATAAACATTCAGTGAAATTTTCATGTATCTATAGTTATTCGTTTATGAATAACAACAAAATAAGGAAATCGCTACATGAGAAATCGAGTGAAAATCCAATGTTGTAAAAATTTGAATTTCAAACGCTTATAAAAATTTAATTTGACTGTCCGGTAGAGATTTTTTTATTGATAAAGGTAGACAAACTTGTGAGTAATCTTGTATTACATTTTCAAATCTTAGATTTAAAAAGAAAAATTTTTACGAATTCTTAACTAAAAATAATTTGCTAATTTTCGTGATTTTTCCATATTTTGAACTTTAAATGCTTATAAAAAAAAACTGTGACCAACGATTTTTAATATTTTTCATCTGCCTTTGAAACAATATACTAGGAGTCTTCTATTAAATTTTCAAGCTTTCGCAACAAACAAATAAAATTTTATTGATATTTCTAGAAAAAAAACAAAAAAAAATGAAAAAGGTGGGCAAGTGGGTGTCGCTCTGCTGTACAGTAGGTTACAAGTGGGTCACTGTATAATGGATGGTATTAAATTTGAATTCAATGATATAATATCATTGTATAAGAAAAACGATTCTGAGCGGTGACGGTATGTCAGTCTATGTATAAGACATATTATATACATATCTATGGTATTAAACAAAAAATTGACCTATAATAGGTACCTATAATAAATTCCAAATTAATCATATCACAATATCCATTAGATAATTATAACACGTTATACATCAACAAAAACCGTGATACTATCATAGATATATAATAGTACACTTTAGAAGTTTCAAGTACCCACGAATAATATTATTCAATCACAACAAAATAACTAAAATAGTTATTCTAGGTTTTTTAATATGTAATTTCGTCCAAATTTGAATTTTAAATGTCTGTAAAAAATAAGTGTGTTCATATATTTTTTAGATTTTTTGGTTACAGTATGAACTATTTACGAGAACCTTTGTGCTGAATTTGCAATCCTTAGCTATAAAAACTGAACATTTTATAATTTATTAATTACAATGATTGATAATTTTCGAGATTTTGATAAATTTTGTCAAAATTTGATCTTTAAATGGTTCTAAAAAAAAACTGGGCCTATGTATTTTTAATAATTTTCAACTGCTATTGTAACAATATATCAGGAGCCTTCTATTAAATTTTTACACTTTTTGGCCCAACAGATAAAACTTTATTAATATTTATAGAAAAAAAAACTAAAAAAAATTGAAAGCTGTAAATGTCCATAAACAGCTCAAAAAGAGTCAAAATATTTTCAAAATTGTATGGTGTATAGAAAATGCTAATTTAAACATTGAGTGAAATTTTCATGTATCTACAGTTGTTCGTTTTTGAATTGCAACAAAATAAGGAAATCGCTACATGAGCAATCGAGTGAATATCCAATGTTGTAAAAATTTGAATTTCAAACGCTCATAAAAATTTAACTTGACTGTCCGGTAGAGATTTTTTTATTGATAAAGGTAGATAATCTTATAAGGAATCTTGTGTTTCATTTTCAAATCTTAGATTTAAAAAGAAAAATTTTTACGAATTCTTAACTCAAAATAATTTGCTAATTTTCGTGATTTTTCCATATTTTGTAAATTTTTGAACTTTAAATGCTTATAAAAAAAAATTGTGACTAAGGATTTTTAATATTTTTCATCTGCCTTTGAAAAAACATATTAGGAGCCTTCTATTAAATTTTCAAGCTTTCGCAACCAACAAATAAAATTTTATTGATATTTCTAGAAAAAAAACTAAAAAAAAATGAAAAATGAAAATGTCCCTAAACAGTTCAAAATAAATCAAAATATTTTGAAAATGTTATCGTGTATAGAAAATGCAAATATAAACAACCAGTGAAAATTTCATGTATCTACGGTCATTTGTTTTAAAGTTACACCAAAAACCAAATTCGATTTTTTGGAAAATCGATTTTGCGTAAAAATTCCCGTTTTTCCTTAATTTTTATGTTGTTTTTTCCCGGCGCTTGTGAAAACTACTGGGAAATTTATACTTTTGACCCCCCAAAGTACCAACTAGATTCACTTTCCTATCAGAAAAGGTACTATTGAAGAAAATCGAAGCACTTTTACTGTCCCAAAACGTGATGACAGACACAAAAAAAATATAAAAATATAAAAATATAAAAATATAAAAACACACATCATTGTAAAACCAATACATTCATCGCTCCGCTCAGAATCTAAAATGAAAATGTCCCTAAACAGTTCAAAATAAATCAAAATATTTTGAAAATGTTATCGTGTATAGAAAATGCAAATATAAACAACCAGTGAAAATTTCATGTATCTACGGCCATTTGTTTAAAAGTCACACCAAAAACCAAATTCGATTTTGTCAAAAACCGATTTTGCGTAAAAATTCCCGTTTTTCCTTAATTTTTATGTTGTTTTTCCTGGCGCTTGTGAAAACTATTGGGAATTTTAAATTTTGACCTCCCCAATGCACCAACGATATTCACTTTCCAATCGAACAAGATACTGAAGTCGAAAATAGAAGCATTATTTCGACTACTTATCGTGTACACAGACACAAAAATAAAAAAATAAAAAATAAAAAAATAAAAAAATAAAAAAAAAAACACACATCATTGTAAAATCAATACATTCATCGTTTCACTCAGAATCTAAAATATAAAAGTTTGGCAAGTGGGTATCGCTCTGAATTCTGATGTACATTAGGTGTCATGTGAGTCACTTTAATGGATGTGGTCAATTTGAATTCAAAGATAAAAGTCATTGTACACGATAGGCGATTTTAAGCGAAGACTGTATGTATATTACTAATAATTAATAAATTTAAAGATATTATTGATATTAAAGTTATTTATTTTACTACTAGTAATACAGTAAGGTGAATACATTTTTGCCGAAAACATTGCATTCAGTGCTCAAATTGGGAAAAATTAAGCAGAGGAGCTTAGTCCAACAATTTAAAAACTGCTTTCCAAGGGCACAATTATTCAACCAGACCATACAAAAAATAGTAGGGGTACGAAAAAAAAAATAAAAATAGGGGAGCTCCGTCACCCTGATCACCCCCCCCACCAATTCGAGCACTGATTGCATTTGAAAATGTCATTGTGTGTATAAAATCATAAGGTTGCGCAGGGGGCCCGGGGGATGCCGGGTATGCCATGGCATCCCCTGCAGAGTTATCATAACCATATAGTTTTTAGTTTTACATATTTTGATTATAAATCAGGATCATGAACTAAGAATTAAGATAGTTCATAGTATCTGACTTCAAGAATTTAAATATTTTGATTATTTTAGATTCTGAGTGAAACGATGAATGTATTGATTTTACAATGATGTGTGTTTTTTTATTTTTTTTTGTGTACACGATAAGTAGTCGAAATAATTCTTCGATTTTCAACTTCAGTATCTTGTTCGATTGAAAGTGAATATCGTTGGTGCATTGGGGAGGTCAAAATTTAAAATACCCAGTACTTTTCAAAAGCGCCAAGAAAAACAAAAGAAAAATTAAGGAAAAACGGGAATTTTACGCAAAATCGATTTTTCAGAAAATTGAATTTGGTTTTTGGTGTAACATTAAAACAAATGACCGTAGATACATGAAATTTTCACTGGTTGTTTATATTTGCATTTTCTATACACGATAACATTTTCAAAATATTTTGATTTATTTTGAACTGTTTGGGGACATTTTCATTTTTCCTTTTTTTTTAGTTTTTTTTCTAGAAATATAATTTGTTGGTTAAAAAAACTTGAAAATTTAATAAAAGGCTCCTAGTATATTGTTTCAAAGGCAGATGAAAAATATTAAAAATCGTTAGTCACAGTTTTTTTTATAAGCATAGTTCAAAAATTGACAAAATATGGAAAAATCACGAAAATTAGCAAATTATTTTGAGTTAAGAATTCGTAAAAATTTTTCTTTTTAAATCTAAGATTTGAAAATGTAATAAAAGATTACTCATAAGTTTGTCTACCTTTATCAATAAAAAAATCTACCGGACAGTCAAATTAAATTTTTATGAGCGTTTGAAATTCAAATTTTGGATGTTCACTCGATTTCTCATGTAGCGATTTCCTTATTTTGTTGTAATTCAAAAGCGAATTATTACTGTAGATACATGAAAATTTCACTGAATGTTTATATTAGAATTTCCTTAACTTATCATTTTGAATAGTTTTTTCTGTTATGTTTCTGGATTTATGGCGAAATGAAATTTATGAATTCACGCGATTACACCCTTCATAGGTCGTCTGGTCCAGATACGGTCATATCGTATACATAGATAGAATAATATAATAAGTATATATTTTCATATCTTAAATCGATCACAGATTGAATCGCAGACACGATGTATCATTAATGGGGATTAATTATTTTATGGCACTTAAATAGGTAAATATTTTCTCCTAGCTCTGCGCAGAGCAGTGTCGGCCTGGCCAAGGCAGCTAGGCAGCAATCGCTGCCTGGGCCCCGTCTTTTTTTTTTTTTATATATATATATATATTTAAATGCGGTTGTGACTTGTGGTGCGAGCTAAGTAATATAATAATAGTAAATAAGTAAAAGTGGAATTATTGAGTAAATTGTTTAAAGCACGAACTACTACATAGGACTGGACACTACTGGCAGGGGGGGACACCGGTCACAAAGTTGTACGGGTATGTACGTTTGCGACTGTGATGCTACCTAGTGACGTACTAGATTTACTGCATATTTTCGTACCTATATAACTATTATGAACGTAATATTTATATTATAATATAGACTTATAAAATAAGAAAAAAAAAGAAAAACCAATCGATTAACTTAATGAATATTATTTAAATTTTGTTTAATTTCTACTTCAATTTCTATAATGAGTCTGTTGTATCTTTTTATATTATTATACTTCACCAGTGGCGTAAATAGGGGGAGGCCTCCTAGGCGGCTAGGCCAGAGCCCATAGTGAAATTGCAGGTTAAATTAAAGCATTTCATATTTTCATGTATATTTACACTGTTTATAGTTTTTCGCCATGATTAATTTAGCCGGTTGATTAAAATCGTTTTTGAGGAATCCACAAGGAAATTATTGTATTATTAGGAGTCGATTTTACAAGTTTTACTCATAGATACAATATTTAAAATATTACAAAATAAAAATATTTCGAATAATCGGTACAAATTACAAATAATTATCAAACAATAGTTACTGAATGTATTAACCTATATTTTTTTAAAAGAACCATTAACATATTATTTACCTATGTTGTTTCAAATCAAAAACAAAATACCTAATGTTATTGTTAATGTTTGAACACTATTTATTATAAAATCATTTTTTTAATGATAGCTATTCCTAAACCTTGTGTTTATTTATAATTAAATATTAACAATGTGGTAATTACATTAATTAGCTTTTAAAAAACATTTAATAAATCAATTTCATGTGATTATGTGAGTACCTAATATTGAAGTCTGGGTGTTTTTTCCTAGAATCGGGGATTTTTATTTCGCAATTCACTGTCTATAATAGGTATTGTATAGTATTATTATAGTTCTGTGCATTTATTGCAATATTATGTATAGTACCGAATTAATTATCGTACCAATATACGGACATAAATCGTTAACTTGCGATGTAGTCTATACTCTATAGATAAAGAAAAATAGAAATTGATTACTCTACGTTTATGTGTAAGTATGTACGTTTATGTATTAGTCATTCTGGTATGTACAACAACTTGTATCAAGTTTTTAAATACATAATGCCATTGCCATCAACTCAAGTCACGCGTAAAAGAGTATTTTCCAAGCTAAAAGTAATTAAAACCAAATTAAGATCGCCACTCGATCAGCAGCATTTAGAACCACTAATGCTTTTGGCTTTATAGAAAAAGATATTACTTTAAATGTAGACGAAATAAAACTAATAGATGACATAGCAAAATCGTCAAAAGATAAGACAAGACTTTTAATATAATATATTTAATGTATTTATTTTATATATACATAGTTTTTTTATATAAAAGTTGAATACCTGTAAATTTAGAATAAGAGAAAAATTTAACCTTTTTTAAAATTTAAAATGACAAATTTAGAATCTCTTATATACAATGTGTATTACATTTTTATGACCATTTTTCATATTTATGATTCATTTAATTTAATTATAATAAATAAATTTTGTAGTACGGGGGCTGGGGCCCTTCCAAATAAAATCCTGCCTGGGCCCTTTAGAACCAGGCCGACACTGGCGCAGAGCATCACATATTAGCATCTAATTATTATACTAATTTTTAATTTTACGCTATTAAAATATGTGATCGATCAAGTAGGTACAACAATAACTCGTGGTCTTCAGAACAAAATAAATTACAGGTAAGTAACATAGATTTAATATTTTAATATTATCAACCTATATAATTATATTTAACATTTAAATTGTATGACGTCTTTTTTTTGGGGAATGACACGTATATAGATACCTACGTATTATATAGATACCTGTCAAATTATATCGACTTACTTTAATAAAGACATCTGTAAAATTTACAATATAGACCGAGCTTACACTTTTTTTTAAACTTATTAGTCCAATGAGTAAAAGCCGAAATTTTTTTATTCCAGTCTAAGAATTTTTCAAATGTTTGAAAGTCGAACAATAAAATTTGGGTCTTTAATATTATAATGGTTTTTTTCGGGTTTTTTTTTTTTAAACTTTTACTCCTGATTAACATCTGACCCCGATGAGTGAAATAACCAATGACTAGACACTCTAAATCAACATTTCTTTACAAACTTTTTTTATACTTTTATCATATTGTAATCAAAAACATTAGACACACTCGTAGATAAATACTCCTTCTGCACTTTTTCACCCGATAAGAGTTTTTGTTTAACAATTGCTACTTGTGAATAAGAAAAAAGATCACAATTTTTTAGGGGTGTTACCTGGGCTGACCAAAACAATTAACTCAGGTGTCTGATTTATTTGAATATTACGATGTGTTTCGGTTGTGGTTATTTTAAATTGTAGTTTTATTAAAATAAAAATGGGTTGTTATGACTGGTTGCTATGTATTTGAATTTGGGTGTCTCTGGCTTGAATGCTTGTTTCTTCTGGTATCGTGAATCTGTCTTCCGTTTATTTATATATGATGCTATAACGTTGATGATGCCAAATATTTGTGAATATTGTATAGGTACTTGAAGTGAGCAATAAATAACTAAGAATAAAAGCCGTCATTATAAATTATAATATATTAATATCGAACAAGTCATATAGTAATGACCATCGAATAGTTTAATAATGAGTTATCAATCGCATAACAAAATCATACTAAACTTAGTAGGAAAAAAATCTTGTTTCCTCCTGCAAAGTGCACAATCATCCATGGTATTATAATATGAATTAGTAATGACTAAAAGTAATATTCAGGTATACCTATGTCTGTATAGTAATAATTAGTAATTAATAGAATATGTAGGTACCTATATAGTACATCTGTATACAACAGGTACTAATGGTACTATATATTTGTATACCTAATTATATTATGGATGATATTTATAAATTATTCGTCCAAAGATAATCTTATATTATGTTATTTACTAACGGACACCATTTCAATTTATTTTAAGTGTGCCAAATTTAAGGCGGGCCACTTCCGAAAATATTTAACACCATCAAACAACAAGTCCTTACGTTGGTATGTAGTTACTATGTAATAATCAATAGGTCCGTACTAAATTATATAATATATTGATCTATTGAAATAATAATCATCTCGGACGTTTATAATTTAGGTATGTGAATATTATTGATGTACGCTTTGGTTAAACACTGATAAATATACAACCATAAGCATAAGGAAATTTGAACGATATCAAATAATAGGTAGGTACTTAACTATATTTTAACCTAACCACCGTGTTTGTTCTATGGATTTATCATATTAAATAATATATTTTATATCATCTATGGTAATCGCCAATTGTCGATATTCGTCTGCGACTATTAACAATTCTAATAATTTTAGTGAAAAAAAAAAATAATAAGCCATCAATATAATATACAGATAGTTCGTTAAGCAGTATATATTATAATGTAAGTTTTAACACGAATTCGCACATTTCGTTATGTTCAGGTAATTTTCATGAAATATTTCGATAGTTTCAAGTTACAGTTCGGAACGAGATGAAGACAGATGAAGATAGCTGTTTTTTCGGTGGCTTCACGTACTGGACGTTTGCATTGTTGGAGCACTCTAGCTAGGTTTCATCGGAACAGTCGATGTTTCAGCGTAAGTTTGTTTTCATATTATTTTGGGATTTACGTTTACTTTTTAGGCATTTTAATAATTAAAAACATAATATAACTATAACGTAATGTTGTAGTAGAAGATGGAAACTGTAGTGCCTATATTCTAATTTTTGAATTTTTTAAATTTTAATGTAACATTTACTATGCCTACACAAAACACTTTTCTACAAAAATTGAATTAAAAATAAACAATATGATCATTGATTACATACGGAGTACCTATAATATATTATGCATGGAAAACGAAGGTCGAATTTGACTACCTACTTATCGTGTACACATCAAACACAACAATGAAATAATAAAAAAAAAAATTAAAAATTAAATACACATCATAGTAAAATCAAAATATTCATCGTTCCACTCAGAATCTAAAATACAAATTATAGGTCCCCGATACAATTAAAATTTTCATAATATTGAATAATAATTAATAATTTTGTGATCAGCAGTATTCGTAGAAAATGTTAGATTTGAAATTTTAGAATCCAGTTGGTATTATAACCGATACTGTAAATTTGATAAATTTACTGAGTATACCTTTATGTTACCTAAAATCCAGTAATCACATTTTTATTTAATGATTTATAAAATACAATACGCTTTTATAAAAATATGCTTGTACTTCTGCAGATATCTATTCACCATATTAATAAATAATTAAATTAATAAACGAAAATAAAAATTCAAATAATATATCATATTTGATACCTATTATTATTATAATTCAAATTCAAAATTATAAACTATTTTGATTTTTGTCATACAAAATTTCAACGAACAAATATTGTTCCTTAACATGGAACTCCTTGATATAAAAAGTTGCATTATATGATATCCGTGGATTCATCATATGCCGTACGTAGTATAATATCTATCATTATTAATTTATATTCCATGGCAAATCTCTAAGTCATTGCAGCAGACACAATCGTCATTAAAAATTCCAAAATTTCAACGAGCAAAGCAGATATGAGCAAAAAACTTACTGCGTTCCTTATAATTTTAATTTTCAAAAATCACAATATTTTAAGTTTTGTATTCTCTGGAGCGTTTCGTCATCGGCGTCACACACGTCACGGATTTCGCCGAAAGAGTCGATAATTAAACTATTAAAGTAAGTTTTTTTTCATATTCTTTTGGGGCTTAATTTTACTTTCATTTTTTCTAAAATATATGGTAAAAAATAAATCATATTTCGCTATAAAAAATAATAAAACATAAAGTATTTTAAATTTGAGTGGAATAATTTTTTATGATCATAACCACATTGGCTACAGATTATTAAGCATGAGTACAGCAATAGTTTATAACAGTCATTTTTGCCCAAAAAATTACATTTAAAAGTGTCATCGTGTATTCGTGTATATAAATTATAATAATATACTCTGAGGGCCGTTCTTACAATGTCCGGTAAAGTGTCGGTAAACTGCATTATTATACGGGTTATGTGTAGGTTAAATTTAACCGGACATTGTAAGAACGGCGTTAAAAGTTTTATAAATCCACGAACACCTACTATTTTTAAATTACAACAAAATAACTAATTCTTTGTTTTAATAAGTAATTTCGTCCAAATTTTAACTTATAATGTCTGTGAAAATTAACTGTGTTTTTAATAAATTATTTAGTTTTTTTTTGTTAGAGTATGAACACTCACTATGAACTATTTTTGAGAATTCTTGTTTTACATTTTCAATCGTTATCAATAAAAGTTGAACATTTTATAAATTTTACTACTAAATAGTAATTTGTAAACTATCAATTTGATAAATTTTGTTAAACGAATACAATTCATAGAATACAGAACTAAAAACATTTCATAATTCAAATGTCTATAAATCACTGAAAACGAGTCGAAATATTTTGAACATTAGGTATATAATATATATTATGGTAGTTTAAACATTTGATGGACATTTTAAATACCGACAGTTAATAGTTGTTGAATAACAACAAAATAAGAAAATCGTTTATACGATAATCATATACAAATCATTGTAAAATCAAAATATTCATTTCTCCAGTAGTCCACTCTAAAATACAAGCTAACACACAAGCCCGGATTAAGGGGGGGCAAGGGTGGCACGATAACGGGGCCCATTGATTTTGGGGGCCCATCTTTATCCCAAAAATATATTTTTTTTAACGCTTCCAATACATTTAAAAAAATATATATATTGAAGTAGGTATAGGTATAGGTAGTAGACAAATTATTATTACTTAATAAATAATAATTATAAAATAAAATTGTTCTCAATTTTATATCATGAAAAATTACTATAAATAATGAACTGTGTGGGTAAACACAATTTTCATTATGTTTTTTTTTCTGAGTATTTTCGATTACTGATTTAACTATTAACTACCTGTAGTTATAAGAAAAAAATGTTTAGCTCTTGTAAATTAGGTATTTTAGTTAAAAGTATTAACGCATATTATACTAAACTTTCGAGGACCATAGTTAATAAGTAATATATTACATATTTCCATATAATATATATAATGTATTTTAATTTTTATTAAATTGTTGTAAAAAAGGCTAAAAGGTTGAAATCTAAATTATAATTTGTTTATTTTATTATAATGGTTTACTTTTTATTAGGAATAAATGGAAGTGTTAATTTTAAAATAAAAGTGTTCTCTAAATTAGTGGAAGCATAAATGCAATAAGGGGAAAATATACATTTTGAGTTATCAATTATCACTTTTAAATGGCTTGAAACCGATTGAAAAAAATTTCTGTTTTGGTTTCGATGTATACACTGGTTTCCAATTTTTTTCGGTTTTGGTTTAGGATTTAATACCGATTTCCAATTTTTTCCGATTTTGTTTTTGATTTTGTCATCGGTTTCAGTTTTTAAACGGTTTATACCGGTTTCTAAAATCGGTTTCAAGACCTGGACTATTTACGTTCATTCACTTAGTTAATTAATTTTTTTGAATCGCTGGATCGAGCGTCCGATCGCTTGTGTTAAGTTAAATTTCAAAAATGTCAAGATGCAAAGATTTTCCAAAAAAAAAATACCTTTTTTTAAATTATATTTTCTTGTTTTTAATTATTATACAGGTATCCAATTTTTTCGAGTCGGTATTGAATTTTATACCGGTTAAAGTAAATTTTAAATTAAAGGTGGCTTAAAAGTTTTTTGTGATAATGAATAAAAGGAAACTGAGAAAAAAAGGATCGTAAATACGCCACTGGTACTATGACGTAAGATTCAATCTGTATATTTTTTGCATAGTAAAAAATTATACAATAATATAAAGTCGTTAATATGTAATAAATAATAATACAATTATTTTGAAGTTAAAGTTGAAAGGGGGCCCACTAAGTGTATGGTGTCTCGGGGCCCAATTGATCCTTAATCTGGGCTTGCTAACACATAATAGTTAGGTAGGTGTAATACAAATTAAACATTATACATACAAAATATAATATCCTTGACGCTTAGGTCATAAGAATATTGTTGAACATTTTACTGCAGGCTGCGTGTTATTTCAGAAATGGTATTTAATTCGTCAGTGGAGATTTGTTAGCTGGGAATAAAATATATCATAAGCAGACTGAAATGAGAAGACTTTGCAGTGTTTCGAAGACCAAGTTTTATAGCAGATTTTGATTCACCACGGTCGCGGGGTATGTATTTTCTTATTTTTCAGTATGTTTCTTTTTATTTTTGTTAATTGATCAGGGGATATATTATTGCCTACAACTTTTCAATTATTTGTATTGTAACTATACTGGTATAACATTATTCTCGCTATCAATAAGGTCGTGATAAAAATTAGGAAATTGGTCAGGTATGCTATTATTGATATGTAGGTACTTCTTTTGAGTAGATAATTCGTTCAATGATATTTAAATATTTTCACCGATAATCAAGTACGATGACTTGTAGGTAACTAGAGACTGAGTGAATAGGAATTAGGAAGTGTATGATGTGGTGAAGATAAGGAAATAGGTCAACAGGATTTCAGAATGTTTAGCTTATGAAAGGGAAATGCGAAAAGGAAATGTAATTTTAGGTTAGGTTAGCGAAGTGTGTGTAGCAGATATGAGAATATTAAGTTAGGTGTTGATGTACAAAGGAGGATAGAATAGGAAATTTATTAATTAAAGGTTGTGTAGTGTTGTGTTGTGGCATATATTGTAGTGAAAACAAGAGAGAACAGGTTTAGGTGGCTCCGTGACTGTATGATAAAATATAGTGAGAGTGGCTATAGAAGTTAGAGTCTGAAGAAAAGATGGATAGACAGAATACCGATCATATGGTGGTGTGGGATGAGAGTGGTTGAACCTGAATAGTTGTGAGAGAAGGGGGAAGAAAAAGTGTGAAGGTAGAATAGTTATGTTAACAATGCCGAATACGTAGTAAAGGATCTTGAATTGCAAAGGTCACTTGACTCTTTGGCTGAAACTACCGTTATCAGTTAATAAAGGTTTACAACCTTAACTTATGTGATAGAATAAAAAAGATCGGTTGCCGGTTGGGATGTCAGCGCCATAGATATATACAACAACTAGATAGCCTTCTCCTTTTTGTCATCGAAGTCGACCCCCCATTTACAAAGCAGGCAATGTTTACAAAATAATATTATCATAGTATATAAATAAATGTAAACATTGCCTGCTTTATAAATGGCGGCCGATTTCAACATTGGTCACAACTGTAATATAAAGACGACTATCTAGTTGTTGTATATATCTATTACATCCCAACCGGGAATTCGGGGGAGGGGGGGGCAAAAGGAGCAGTTGCTCCAGGTGGCAAGGACGGCCAAATAATTAAGAGTGGCAAAAAAATGTCGTTTGTAATATAATAGCCGCCGGGACACCGAACTGCCAGAATTATATGCGGCGCATCCGAGTTGGGTCCCGAGTACTAGGGATAAATCGCAGGTACTACACTAGTTGGGTCCTGGATTTTTTTAGGTACTACACTAGTTGGGTCCAGGATATTTTTGGGTACCACACTAGTTGGGTCTGAGATTATTTTAAGTAAATATACAATCCAAACGAAAAATGATATTGAACGATGGAGATGCATTCAGAGATCATGTAAGTCATTTTTTTTAAATATTCCAACGATCAATTTATCAAAATTTATAAAAAACAAAATGAATCAAAAAAATGCAGGAATAATAAATCGATTTGATTTTGCAAAATTAATGTCTTAAAAAATTTTAACAACACACGTGTGATATGAAATATTTTGAACAATATTTTATTTATATTATACAATACCTATGTATTTTTTATATTTGATTTATAACAATTTTAATATTTTTCTTTGTTTAGTACCTGCATGTTATTGCCATTTATTATTCAAATAAAATTCTAATAATTTATATTTTTAATGGCAAATAAACTAAAAAAAAAAATTTTAAAAAACATTTTTAACCATAACTTTGGTCTAAATAAACAGTCATAAGTCTGTTAAAAAGGGAAGGAAAATAAACTTATGTAGTACTCAAAAAAAAAAAAAAATTAAGACCTCAACTATTGTTGTACTTGCAAAAATCCCGGACCCAACTAGTATAGCATTTTTGAATTCGAGACCCAATTCGGATGCAGCCATTATACGATATTGCCACCTACCATTTATTGCAGTACTGACTACTGAGACTATGTAGGTAGCTTGTTATTCGATTATATTTATGTTTGCTCCCCATACATTGTCCCTTAATACGGCCCTGTATATCTATGGTCAGCGCATTATTTGCTTTCCATCTTTGATCCACACGTATCCAATGTACCTAATGTACGAATTACAGAACCAAAACGAAGTTGTTACTTTTAATGTTAGATTAAAAATATTAAGTTAAGAAAATTACATACGTCGTTACGTTGGTTACTTGATGATATTTTAATTATTATATAACTTATGACTAATGATCGTCTAAATAATTACAATTTAAAAATGATTATAAACGATTAGACAAATCTAAAGAAAAAAAATTATAATTAATCTACTAAAAAATAAAAATATCTATGTATTCATTATTAATACTTAAAGTATAACAATATATGCAATACGAAAAAAATAAATGAAAACTAAAATGTTATCCCAGGAAAAAATTAATTCAACAGTGAAAGGGTTAAAATATTCAAGTTTGATAATAGGTTAATTCAATCTAATATTAAAAGTAACAACACTAACCCAGTGATTTCTAGCGTACGGGTAAGGCGATCATTATTAGCCGAAAAATAAAATAGTTCACTAATCATATAAGTAACTAATTTTCGTTTTTAATAATATTTAAATTATATACAAGAATAATTTAATAATATTATATTATACGATTTTTTACAATTATATAATATATTCAACATAAAAAAATTCTATTTTATTAAAAAAGTAAAGAAAATCTAAATTTTTTTGGTATTCAATTTTGAACAGTAAAGCAAAAAAAATATTTGTGTTTGGGAGTTTAGGTTGGCCTATCAACTATAAATTACTTATAAATATATATTTATGCCTGTACGAAATTAAGTCCTTGAACCGGCTCTGGTTGATTCTGTTAAACGTAAATATGATTATGCGTGGGTCAGAGAGAGAAATAAATGGTGCGCTAAAAATCTGACATCCCTTATAAGTGTTATCAGGTTGAAGAAGCAGTTGATTGTTGACAATTTAACATTTAACATTAACTGTGGTAGGTATGATTGGAAGTAAAAGTAATTAGCAGGGCTGTGAATTTAATTCATTAAAAAAAGTGTTATATATTACACATGTATGCACTAAAAACAAGCAAAATATGATTTAAAATATGCACTTAAAATTCGAAAAAATACTGAATGAAAACGCGTTTATTAAAAACTGTTTAAATTAATAAATAATAATTTTAATTGGTATACCAAAAAAAAAAATTCTTTATTATACACTTGGTAGGTAGGTACCTATTTAGTTTTCGAACGAATGAACCTAAAATATAAAAACATTTTAAGCATATTGGCAACGGTGTTGTAATAATAGTGATGTCCCAGATTACGTGATGTCCATTATTCTGCAAAATTTTACATCGCCTATGGCCGTTATATTGAATACGCACGTGCACCGTATCACTTTAATTATTTGTTGATATCAAATAATATTATTAAAGTGTGACCAGCATAGCGCATTTTTTGTAAAAAAAAATTTTCCCAACAATCAATAGTTTTTGAGATACAACGATGTCCTACCTCTAGTCCTCGTCTTACCCAGGTTTCTCTATAAAATATTTTTATTGTAATAATTGTTCAAATGTTTATTATAGTACATTATTAAAAATTAACTAAAGTTTAATATAATACATTATAACAAGTGTTGAAATGTACAAGTCACACCCCATATTTTGTTACTTCACACAGTCTCTCTTTAATTTCAAATTTCTCTTCAAATTATCCCAAATTATCTACAAAATATAAATGTAAAATGTAAATTGGAAGACTTGATTCAGTAGGTATTTGATAATTTATCTAAAAGAGATGGGCCTGGTCGCCTCATTAGTATATCGAGGGGCCATGGTGCAAGTGCTGTCCATAAACATCAACACATATTACATTAGAAATACAAAATTATAAAAAAATATTACGAAGTGTACTATACTCATATTATATTATGATTGTATAAATTGGAAGACTTGATTGAGTTGGTATTTGATAATTTATCTAAAAGAGATGGGCCTGGTCGCCTCATTAGTATATCGAGGGGCCATGGTGCAAGTGCTGTCCATAAACATCAACACATATTACATTAGAAATACAAAATTATAAAAAAATATTACGAAGTGTACTATACTCATATTATATTATGATTGTATAAATTGGAAGACTTGATTGAGTTGGTATTTAATAATTTATCTAAAAGAGATGGGCCTGGTCGCCTCATTACTATAGGTATCGAGGGGCCATGGTGCAAGCGCTGTCCATAAATATCAACACATATTACATTAGAAATACAAAATTAATATAACAGTAAATTATAAAAAAATACATCACAATAACCTACATCATAAACTTTTATAAAAGCATGATTGTGTTAGTCACAGTCTTGTCTAAATGGTATTGTCTTATGTTTTCCCAATCTATAACTATACACAATACTGAACATTAATGAAATCACAAATATTTATACAAAAGAGAGACTGTGCCTTGATTTACAAATATTTCTTAAATTTACTTTTTGCATAGAGAATATGAAGGTGGCCTGGGCTTTTAAAATCGGAGTATGGGGGACAGGGCTGGGATTTCATATTATGAATGGAAATATTTGTGGACACTGGATGACCAAAAGGACTAGGTACTCTCCATATCATGTTTCAATAACTAATAAGTACAAAATAAAATTAATTGAATACGTTCTAAAGTTGCTCCAAAGCTCGACATTATCCGAGTATTTTTAAAAAACATGAAGCTAAAAAAAATCATTAAAATTGTTTTTTTAAAAAAACCTTTCATCTGCATGACGTGTTGCCTACAAGTGTGTCTTACAAGTGTGAAAGATATCACTTTTTCATTCAGTAGCCCGTTCAGTAGTTATCATTATAGGGATCAATAGTTTTAAAAAATATTAATCACTCTAATATTAAAACTAACAAAGATTAAAGATTACATTTAAAAATTTAATTAAGATCCGCTGAAATTGATACCTACTTGCAAGACGGGAGAATGCATGCTGATAAATCATTAATTAAATATGTATTAAATCATTAATAGCTAGTACTTATTACTTTTACAATCTACATCCAATCATACTTCCAAGTTGTGATCACAGTCTTATTGTGTCAACTTTGAATCATATACTATGAATGGGTCCACATCCCGATAATTTTGAGCACATATTAATGACAAGTCTCTGACTCTGATAGATGTGAGAAGAGGAATGTCTCATATTTATCTATGCGAATTGGTATGTATCAATAAAAACGTCAGAGACTCGTTGATCGCTTATATGTGCTTCAAATTGTTTACACGAGTTAGTGTCACAGGGCTGTATCAAGGGACAATTTATGGGGAAGTAAACATAAATATGACGCCAATAATTCAGTTTTTTTTTACAACTAAATAACCAAAAAAAAAAAATTATCGCCACGCTCTAACAAACATTATACAATATACTTACAAAAAAACTATATGCTTATCTACTCATTAGTTATATACTCATGCTACACTTAGGCAGGTATTGTATTTTACAATATATTTAAACACATGAACCAGATACAATTTATACAAATTAATAAATTATGACATACACAATATGTCTACGTTTCATTATTAATTTCAAACTCATGTCTCTTATATGGTATATTCTATACCTATACCTATGAATTATTGTAATGATAAACGACTAAGGAAGTAGGTATAGGTACTATGTCTAAAATTTTAAATATTATATAGCACTAACCTTATCCTAAAAATTTACCAAGTTCAAAACCTTCGTTATTTCTTGTACAAGTAAATAGTAAAGATACAAATATATAGGAATATAATAGATATTATAATCGAATAACAAGCTACATAGTCTCAGTAGTCAGTACTGCAATATAATGGTAGGTGCGGCAATATCTTATAATTCTGGCAGTTCGGTGTCCCGGCGGCTATAACATGTCAATATATTATGTAGTGATGAATAGTGATAATATTAAAAATAGTTCAATTAGTACTCAGGTACTAGGTTATTACGAAAACAAGGTCCACAAACAGCGTTCTCTTAAAATAAGTAGACCTATAAGTTCTAATATAAGATTCCATTACGATTTTAGATATTCTGACAATATTGACATCGCAAATTCGTAAAAAAAAATTAATATTTATTCTACTAAATATTTTATTTTTATTATATTACAAACGACATTTTTTTGCCACTCTTAATTATTTGGCCGTTCCTGCCGCCTGGAGCAACTGCTCCTTTTGCCCCCCCCTCCCATCACCCGAATTCCCGGTTGGGATGTCATCGCCATAGATATATACAACAACTAGATAGCCGTCTTTATATTACAGTTGTGACCAATGTTGAAATCGGCCGCCATTTATAAAGCAGGCAATGTTTACATTTATTTATATACATATATACTATGATAATATTATTATGTAAACATTGCCTGCTTTTTAAATGGGGGGTCGGCTTCGATGACAAAAAGGAGACGGCTATCTAGATGTTGTATATATCTATGGCGCTGACATCCCAACCGGCAACCGATATTTTTTATTCTATCCCATAAGTTAAGGTTGTAAACCTATATCAACTGATAACGGTAGTTTCAGCCAAAGAGTCAAGTGACCTTTGCAATTCAAGATCCTTTACTACGTATTCGGCATTGTTAACATAACTATTCTACCTTCACACTTTTTCTTCCCCCTTCTCTCACAACTATTCAGGTTCAACCACTCTCATCCCACACCACCATATGATCGGTATTCTGTCTATCCATCTTTTCTTCAGACTCTAACTTCTATAGCCACTCTCACTATATTTTATCATACAGTCACGGAGCCACCTAAACCCGTTCTCTCTTGTTTTCACTACAATATATGCCACAACACAACACTACACAACCTTTAATTAATAAATTTCCTATTCTATCCTCCTTTGTACCTCAACACCTAACATAATATTCTCATATCTGCTACACACACTTCGCTAACCTAACCTAAAATTACATTTCCTTTTCGCATTTCCCTTTCATAAGCTAAACATTCTGAAATCCTGTTGACCTATTTCCTTATCTTCACCACATCATACACTTCCTAATTCCTATTCACTCAGTCTCTAGTTACCTACAAGTCATCGTACTTGATTATCGGTGAAAATATTTAAATATCATTGAACGAATTATCTACTCAAAAGAAGTACCTACATATCAATAATAGCATACCTGACCAATTTCCTAAATTGTATCACGACTTTATTGATAGCGAGAATAATGTTATACCAGTATTTCCTTTTCGCATTTCCCTTTCATATATGCTAAACATTCTGAAATCCTGTTGATGGCATTGGCCCTATGAATCATCTTTCTTTAATGAACTTATCATTTTGAATAGTTTTTTCTGTTAAGTTTCTGGACATTTTAGTTTGAACTCTTTAATGTGTGGTCCTGTTGTTGAATTTCTTCTAAGTTTTTTTCTTTGTTTTCTAATACGCATTTGCCTTCGGGCGCCAACACCCCCCTTCAATTTTTTTTTTAGTTATTTAACTCTAGTTAAATATTTTGTTTAGACTTGAACGTTGATAACCTAACTCTTTAATGTGTGGTCCTATAACCTATTGTTTAATTTCTTCTAATTTTTTTTTTTTGTTTTGTGTTATCTGTTTAAGATTCTGGACATTTTATAATTTGACTCTTTAATGTGTGGTCCTGTTGTTTAATTTCTTCTAATTTTTTTTTTTGTTTTCTAAAACGCATTTGCCTTCGGGCGCCAACACCCCCCTTCAATTTTTATTTTTCGTTATTTAACTCTAGTTAAAAATTTTATTTAGACTTGAACGTTGATAACCTGCATTGGCCCTATGAATCATCTTTAATGAACTTATCATTTTGAATAGTTTTTTCTGTTAAGTTTCTGGATATTTTCGTTTGAACTCTTTCATGTGTGGTCCTATTGTTTGATTTCTAATTTTTTTTTTGTTTTCTAAAACGGATTTGCCTTCGGGCGCCCACACCCCCCTTCAAGTTTTTTTTTTAGTTATTTAACTCTAGTTAAATTTTTTGTTAAGATGTGAACATTGATAACCTGCACTAATTATTTTAAATAGTTTTATCTGTTTAGAAATTAAACAATAGGGCCACCCTATTGTTTAATTTCTAATTTTTTTTTTTTGTTTACTAAAACGTATTTGCCTGCGGGCGCCAACACCCCCTTCAATTTTTTTTTTTAGTTATTTAACTCTAGTTAAATTTTTTGTTTAGATGTGAACATTGATAACCTGCACTAATTATTTTAAATAGTTTTATCTGTTTAAGAATCTGGACATTTTGTTTGAATTCTTTCATGTGTGGTCCTATTGTTTATTTTCTAATTTTTTTTTTTGTCTAAAACGCATTTGCCGGCGGGCGCCAACTCTCCGCTTCAATTTTTTTTTTTTAGTTATTAAACTCTAGTTAAGTATTTTGTTTAGACCTGAACGTTGATAACCAGCATTAGCCCTATGTATTATCTTTCTTTAATGATCTTATCATTTTGAATAGTTTTTCTGTTAAGTTTCTGGACATTTTAGTTTGAACTCTTTCATGTGTGGTATTATTGTTTAATTTCTTCTAATTTTTTTGTTTTGTTTTGTGTTATCTGTATAAGATTCTGGACATTTTATAATTTGACTCTTTAATGTGTGGTCCTATTATTAAATTTCTTCTATTTTTTTTTTGTTTTGTGTTATCTGTTTAAGAATCTGGTTATTTTCGTTTAAATTCTTTACTGTGTGGTTCTATTGTTTAATTTCTAATTTTTTTTTTTGTTTTCTAAAACGGATTTTCCTTCGGGCGCCAACACCCCCCTTCAATTTTTTTATTTTAGTTATTTAACTCTAGTTAAATTTTTTGTTTAGATGTGAACATTGATAACCTGCACTAATTATTTTAAATAGTTTTATCTGTTTCAGAATCTGGACATTTTGTTTGAATTCTTTCATGTGTGGTCCTATTGTTTATTTTCTAATTTTTTTTTTTTTTCTAAAACGCATTTGCCGGTGGGCGCCAACTCTCCGCTTCAATTTTTTTTTTTTTGAATTTAAGTATAGTAGAAATATTTTTATAGACTCTAACATTTATAACCTGCATTGGCCCTATGAATCATCTTTCTTTAATGAACTTATCATTTTGAATAGTTTTAGATTCTGAGTGGAACGATGAATGTATTGATTTTACAATGATGTGTGTGTTTTTTTTTTTATTTTATTTTTTTGTTTCTGTGTACACGATAAGTAGTCGAAATAATTCTTCGATTTTCGACTTCAGTATCTTGTTCGATTGGACAGTGAATATCGTTGGTGCATTGAGGAGGTCAAAATTTAAAATACCCAGTAGAAATACCCAGATGAAAAATATTAAAAATCGTTAGTTACAGTTTTTTTTTATAAGCATTTAAAGTTCAAAAATTGACAAAATATGGAAAAATCACGAATATTAGCAAATTATTTTGAGTTAAGAATTCGTAAAAATTTTTCTTTTTAAAACTAAGATTTGAAAATGTAATACAAGGTTACTCATAAGTTTGTCTACCTTTATCAATACAAAAATCTCTATCGGACAGTCAAATTAAATTTTTATGAGCGTTTGAAATTCGAATTTTTACAACATTGGATGTTCACTCGATTTCTCATGTAGCGATTTCCTTATTTTGTTGTTATTCATAAACGAATAACTATAGATACATGGAAATTTCACTGAATGTTTATATTAGCATTTCCTATACACCATGCGATTTCGAAAATATTTTGACTCTTTTGAGCTGTTTACGGACATTTACAGCTTTCAATTTTTTTTTTTTAGTTTTTTTTATCTATGAATATCAATAAAGTTTTATCTGTTGTGCCAAAAAGTGTAAAAATGTAATGCAAGGCTCCTGATATATTGTTACAATATCAGTTGAAAAATATTAAAAATACATAAGCACAATTTTTTTTAATAAGCATTTAAACATCGAATTTTGACAGAATGTTTCAAAATCTCGAAAATTATTTATCATCGTAATTAATAAATTATAAAATGTTCAGTTTTTATAGCTAAGGATTGTAAATTAAAAACAAGATTCCACATAAGTAGTTAATTCTCTTAAAGAAAAATCTAAAATATATACAATTACAGTTTATTTTTATAGTCATTTTATGTTAAAATTTTAACGAAATTACATATTAAAAAACCTAGTTATTTTGTTGTGATTATATAATATTATTCGTGGGTACCTACTTGAAACTTTTAAAGTGTACTATTATATATCTATGATAGTATTAGGGTTTCTTATTGATGTTGATGTATAACGTGGTATAAGTACCTAATGGATATTGTGAAAATGTGATATGATTAATTTGGAATTTATTATAGGTCAATTTTTTTTAATACCATAGATATGTATATAATTTGTCTTAAACCTAGACTGACATACCGTCTTCGCTCAGAATCGTTTTTCTTATACAATGATATTGTATCATTGAATTCAAATTTAATAGCATCCATTATACAGTGACCCACTTGTAACACTGTACAGCAGAGCGACATCCACTTACCCACCTTTTTTTATATTATTTTCTTATAATAGCACAGTTGAGACGAAATGTTACGAAATCAAATATTAATTAGATTTCATAACTATATTTTCATAATCACCACAGGTATTTAAAATAATAAAATAGATTTCTAACTCATAATATTAATATAGTTAAAATCAAAATCCACAATTTTCTTGAGAATTGTGGGTTTTGTTACCAGAACATGCAGGTCCCTGCGGTATTGCTTATTTTCACACTAGGTACCTACAGGCTACAACTATCAAACATAAAAGAATTTAGATTAATTAGATTATAATTTTTTGTCATTATTATATTATCAAATGTCTGTAGGTTTTTATACTATTTCTTCATTGGAATGAAGTCACAGTCCAATCTTTTCAAATTAAATTTATCTAAAACCAATTAATAAGCTAAATAAAATGCATGTTAATTTCTTTTCACATTATATGCAAAGTTATTTGTACCTATTAAGAGTTTTTGGGAAGTTATATTTTGTATTAAGCTATGTATATTTAAATATACCAGCATATGTACCCTGCGAAAATAGTCTACGGAAGCCTATATGTATAAGATCTACCAATTAAATTAAATATCAAGTTTGAAGTAGCCACAAATAATATTTTTAAATTACAACAAAATATGTAAGATTGTTAGTGTTGGTTTAAATATTTAATTTCGTCTAAATTTGAACTTAGAATATGGAAAAAAAAAGTCTATGATTATATATTTTTAGGTTAGTTAAAGTATTAATTAACTACTCAACTCCTTATAAGAAACCTATGTATCTTTAATATTTTTTAACTGCTATAGGTATTATAACAACTTTTGAGGAAATGAGGAACCCTGTATTACATTTTCAAGTTTTTTGATCTGGCAAAGGATAATTTATCGACAATAATTTTAAAAAAAATATCGAAAATTGCTTGGAGATGTAAATAGCTCAAAATGGATCAACTTTTAAATTTTAATTTAAAATGGAAAATTAATTATCATGCACCGAAAATGGTCTTTTAAACAATTTAAAAAAAAAACAATTTATATTGAAGTGTATTATATAATATTATTAGGTATTACACATATTATCAAAAATATTTAAGAGGATGTCAGCGCACTATTTGTTTTCTCTTTCTGGCCCACGCGCAACATAGACAAAACTCATTTACGCAGAATCATTTTTCTATGTTTTTAAGTAATCTTAGAGTAAAGTCACCCATTAAAAAAAAGATAGAGAATAATATTTTTGAGGGAATGACATAGATTTTATATTTTATTGTTATTTGATTTTGTATTCGATTTTCAAAATAAACAAATGTTGTAAATTAAAATAATGTTTAAATTGTTTTGAAACAATAATTAGGCGAATCGATATTTTATTCCCTCAAAAATATTATTCTCTGTTCAACCCGTTCAGTTCATCTTGGCCGACGGCAACCATTACGATTACTATCTTTTGATGGCATAATGTAAAGTAATACCAACTGTGTATGTAGTTTGTGACGTCAGCCGTCGGCCAAGATGAACTGTATGGGTTATACCTAAATCTAGAACAGTGGATCTCAACCTTTTTGACACTACAGCAGTGGTGGATCCAGGGGGGATCCATGTCCGTAGTTTTCCTCTGTTTTACCCTGTGTTTAGACAATTTTGTACTTTTGTCCCACTCCCCACCGAAAATTAAGCCCTGGATCCCCCACTGCACTCCAGACTACAATTATTAAAGAGTTTGTAAACTGACAGTTTTTAAGGAGTTCCAAATAAGCAATTTTAAAATTGTAAGTAGGCCGGCGTATAGTATAGGCAAAATAGGTACATATTAACCTGTTCGTGGTGATACGAAGACGGCGTTTGGATTGTTTGGGCTCGTATCGTGTATTTTATACATTGCGCTTTTTGGAATAAAAATATATGCTTCTACGTCACCCAGTGAACAGCTGGTCCGTGGCAATGAATATTTATTTTAAATCTGAAAAGTAAATTTTAGCCCCAAATAATATGGAAACATACATATGTGCAAACATCGAATCTTACGGTAAAACCAAGCTGTGCCATTCCTAGAACACAGACGTGGTCACGTGGAGTATACAGCCACTGAACAAACAGCTATCTTCATCCGTCTTCATCTAGATCCGAACCTAAACTTTAAACTATCGAGGTTTTTTATGAAAATAACCTGAACACCTTAACGACGAACGTATGGCGTAGTGACCACCCTCCTACTTGGGACACCAATTAATAATTTACACTCGCACACTTTTGCATAGGGTTGTACTTGCCACATAATTTCCCAATTCTTACTCCTTAGAAAATGACCGACTGGAACCCCTCCAACATTTGGGTTTTAACTTGAATTTTAACAGAACACAACAAATGCATGTATTTGTTGGGGGGTTTTTATAGAGGTAAATTAACGAATTTCTGGTGATTTATCCATATGGATAGACACTATACAATGATATTATATCATTGATTTCAAATTTAATACCATCCATTATACGCAGTGACCCACTTGTAAACTACTGAACAGCAGAGCAACATCCACTTACCAACTTTCTTAATACGTTAATTTACCTTTTATTTTTTTTTTTAAATAAAAAATAATTCGTTATAAGCGTGATAAACGTTATGCGCAATGGGTAAGACACCGAAAATCGTAAACTTCGTATAGGGGTATATCTTAAAAACTAATGATTATTCTGCCAATTAATTTTTGCCCCATCGTTCTTAACTCATCGAAACACAAAGGTTTCCGAAAAAAAATTTAAAAATTCAAGTGGGTGCTAAACTTGATTTGTTTGAATTAATAACCAAAATGTTCATACAATGAAATTTGAATGTTTGGATGTCTGATGTTCCGTAATTCCTTATTGTTGTTACCGGTTGTTGCGATATTGTTGGGTTCACCCAAAAAGTCTTATTAAAGTTTTAAGGACCCTGCAAACCCTATTAATTTTTCATCAAAACGACCTTAGTGAGTAGCGACTGACAAAAATTAAAGTACTTCTAATGGTTCGATTTCAAAAATGTAAAGATATTTTAATTGTTCAACAAGTCTACTTTGCATCGGTCGGAGCATATTTTTGATATTTTTGAATATATTCAATACTAAAAATTCATAAATTTATAAATTGTAAAATATTTATTCTCGTTAAGAATATGCTAAAATTGAAAAAGTGCTCCTACCGATGCAAATTAAACTTGTTTACCAATACAAACATCTTTACATTTTTTAAATCAAACCACTAGAAGTACCTTAATTTTTGTCAGTGCGACGGCTATTTCACTGCCATAAATTGGTTTTGAATATTTTGATCTAGACATTAAATGACTTGTTGATGTGCGTGCGTGTGACCATAAACCAGATAAGAAATAACAATGTATTGTAAATTGATGAGGGTCGCTGGTGATGGTATGGGAGTATACACACACTAATGATCATTTACTACACACCCAAAGACGATCAGTAATCGGAGCAATTTTCATTTTTGACCCCCCAAAGTACCAACTAGATTCACTTTCCTATTAGAAAAGCTACTGTTGAAGAAAATCCAAGTACTTTTACTGTCCTAAAACTTGATGACAGACACAAAAAAAATAAAAAAATAAAACACACAACTTTGTAAAATTAATACATTCATCGTTCCACTCAGAATCTAAAATAAATTTAGGCCTGTCTAAAAACCGGCCGATCGCAGGTAGACCGCATCCTTCAGCTAAAATATGTCGTACATATATTATCAGAATTATTCTGAACACTTTTATTTAGTATAATAACATTTTCATCACTTATACCACTGCTAGAAATCTCGTTCTTTTGCTCTTCATCATGTTGTACCTCAAAAAAACTACAAAAAAATAAGATTATATTAATAAAATACTAAAATAAGTAAATAATTATAAACATATTATTATGAAATATAGCTTATGGTAGGTACCCACCTTTGCGAACAAGAAAGTGTGTCTGGATGGTATACTAACTTGTGTTTATTTACATGATGCAACCATTGTTTTACTTTAGAGTTTGACTCTATTCAGTCAGGCTGCATGCCATAGGGACGTAATGGCAAAGAAGATGAATCCTTAGGTAGTGCTCTGTGCCTCGCCACATTACCTTAATTTTCATTTGTAAGTATTATTTTCTAGTTGTACTGTTAATATTTCCTAATAATATGGTGCCAGTCTAATTTGTTCACAAATATAGATTTCCAAAAAATGAAAATAGAAGGAAATAAATTTTCAAATTAAAAGATTACCCAATTTCTATCTGGAGCAGAATCTGCGGTAATCATTTCACAACCAGTAATTATAAGCAAGGCTCAGTATATAGTAGATATTATTATGGCCAGAGGCTGTCACAAAACATAATCCAAACCGCATGTCTGTTTAGAGGAGTAAAATAAACAATATAAAATACATTTTAATAATTTATAGCAACACTGGTACTACTCTGAGCACGACTAGTAAATCATCTAAGAGGTAAAATTTTTAATATTAAATTATTTTAATAATTATTAGGTAGGTACTCAGATATTTTTTACAACTTTATATTTTCAGAAAATTATATTTCTCCAACGATGAGTTTGAAGAAAACGAACATACAAATAAAGGATTTGGAGACGTTACAGTCGATGATTTTAATTCACCCAGAAAAGCCTTAGAAACTTAATAATGTCTAATTCACATATGAGGGGTTCTTTTCCAAAGCGCACTATTGCCAAATATAAAATTGTTCAGGAAACACATTTTTTTGTTCCAAGACCCATAAAAATTATATAATAACTGAATTACACTTAATCTATAGAAAAAGTGCAATTAAACTGATTGGCACAATAAAAGTTTTATTAATTTTTCATCAATTTTTTCCTCTTTTTAATTTGGGATTTTGTTCAAAAGGGACTATTTTAGGAAATAGTACTCTAAGAGATAAAGATAGAAGGAAATAGGAAATTTTGCAGAAAATTATAGACTTTTTATCAAAACATACTTTTTCCAGAAATAGACCGTTTTGAAAAATAAAACATTTTATTGTTAGGAAAAAAAAATAGAAATTTTTAATGATATTACAATTTTATATTAAACTTTAAACAAATACATTTTTATTTTATTAACAAAGGTTTGAAACTTTTTTATAAGATTTAAATATAATTAAAAATAAAATGTCATCACTTCACTACAAAAAAAAAAAAATATTTATATAATAAAATTAGGTTAATGCAATATTAACTAACCTTCAATGTTTTTATTATTCAAATAAATACTATACTAACTTGAATATTATTACTTATTATAAATACAATACAAATTTGTTAACATTCATCTTCATCATAATAAGCTGCACCTTCAGGGTTTTCATCATCGAAAACAATATTATTAGTGGTTTCTTGCATCACATCATCATAAAATTGTTTTGCATCTTCAGGTATACAAAAGTATTTTAATAAACTAGCTACATCTTTTTTTTTTGCTGGTTTTACGTGACTTATTTTTGGTAAAACTTCTAAATTGTCTTCAAATAATTTAAGATTAGAGTTCCTTTTTAAAATGTCTAATCGAACTTGTGTATCAGTATAAGATGGTGTTATACCAACTGTGTGTAACCCTTTCACATAAGAAAATACTTTTTGTTCTGTAGTTTCAAAACCTAAAACTGATTTTGTCTGTTTTGTTGTTGCATTTTTAAAATTATACATCAAAAAGTCTTTGCCGTAGACATGAACTGAGGTTTCTTCTTTAAAAACATCATAATACTGACTAGGTGACACAATATTTTCTTTTTTCCTAAGCTTTTGTTCTATTCGTCCAAATATCCTATCAGGAGGCATGTAACTATGCCCCCGAACTGGAAATATGTGATAAATGTTATTAAATATAGAAGATTTATAGTTTATGTAGTATAATAGTGTAGTTATCATATACTTATTTTTGTTTTGGGCAGAACAAGAATCTGAGAACAAATTTAAAGTTTCAGGATACTAATCTGGGGACATAGATTGCTTTATTTTATCTTCCAAATAGCTTAAAAAAGAAATTAATGCTGAACATATCTCATTAGGTCCCTTGCCGCTTTCAATTTCCAGCCACGTATAGGTATGACAAGTATTTCTATTTTCCACACCCTCTGAATTTATTACAAATGTTATATTATAAAGCCATACTTGTCTACAGTAAAATACATCGGTTACACTGAGTTTGGGTAAAGGCTGAGTCTGCATCATGTCAAAAGAGACTGAAACTACTTTTTCTTTTTTTTCAGCCATCTTCATAAAAAACAATTTTGATTTTTTTTTGTGAATTTGCAAATCAGTTTTAATTTCTTCTTTCTTTTCTTGTTCAAATTCTTTTTCTATCTTAGTTATCATTTCAGTACAATATGAGCAAACATCTTGCCGAGGATGACCAAATGCTAAGTTGAATTTGGATACAAATACATTATAGTATTTGCTAAATGAAGCTATAGGTTTATTGTTTTTTATTCTATCACATTTCCATACTTTGTACATAATATTTACTGATAAACCAGGTTGTAGATAACTTCTATTACTATCTTTTCTTGTATGATGGGACTTTTTTACTTTAAATGCCAGTATGTGATCAATTATTGACTTAGTTATTTCCTCACTTTTTGCAGATACACGAGATCCTCCTCTCTTTTCAATAGGACTTAACTGAGTTGTCTTAAAATTTCTAGCAATAATATTTAAACGTTTTCTTTTTATTGATGTGATGGAAGAAAAAGCATTTAAGCAAACACGGTATTTATCACCTTCTTTAGTTGGTATAAAATAATTAATCGAAATTCTTTCTTTACGATTAGTTTTGCGTCGATCAGTTCTTCTTACTTTTGATACTGACATCATATCTAATAAAAATCTGTCTTGCTTGACTTTTTCAGAAATATCAGATAATTTTTTTTTGAAAATGTTAATATCATCATGTGTTAATCTTAGTCCGTAAACGACGATAATTTTCCCGACCGTTATTTTAATTTTCACGATGCGCTGGAGGTGTGAAAAAAAACGCCTAAACGCCTACGATAATATTATTTCATCCGATTAAGGGATATCGATCGTATATACCTATATAGCTGCGTGCATATCGGTCGGATTTAAGGCCTTCGTAGCGCCATCTCCGCGGGAAATGATAAATTACCTACCCCGGTGGCTCAGTCGCCGCAGTGGGTGAGACCAACATTAAAACTATTATTTAAACCTAGGCTGAAGTGCACCGGGATTTCACATCGGAATAATAATTGATCCGACCGTTTTCAATACAATACCAATTTCCAGACAAAGTCGGTATATAAACGAACATCCGATAAGCCATTAAACATTTATAATAATACGATGTGGTTTAATTTGAGTTATCGTCTGAAATACACCTGAAATATTTAACTACTATTTTCTTACCTTATCGAATAGATGATATGTAGGTATATAGAATAAGCCCTACGCGTACGGCGCGGCGTACCTGTATAAGCATTAAGCATTCACATTTCACATTTCTAAATAACATTTCATAAATTACATTTTTAAATAAATAAACACAATGTGTCGAGTGCTGATTATTATGGTAAAATATTGGTTGATTTACTTTTGTTTTTTAACTGTAAAACTTTATTTTTAAATAGTTTTAAAGAAAATAATTATTTCAATCTTAATTTAATGACGCAGTTCTACTATTAACTATTTTTTGGATTCTGATTAGATCAACGAATGTATTGATTATACAATAATGTGCGTTTATTTTAATTTTATTTGTGTCCGTCATCGCCTTTTAGACCAGTAATCACCTCTTAGATTTTAAACTTCAATATACTTTTTGGCAAAGCTGGGCAGTAACTAGTTAAAAAGTTAAAAGTTAAGTTAAAAGTTGCTTTTATTGATAACTTTTAACTTAACTAGTTAAAAAAAAATAGAATGTAGAAAATAACTTAGTTAGTAACTAAGTTATTTCTTGTTATAAATAATTGTAACTTAACTTAGTTATTTTGTTAAAATGAAAGTTATTTGTAAAAAGTTATTTACAAAAATGTTTCTATTATGATTTATGAACTGTTTATTATTTGCATCGATATTTCTGAGAGCCGCCAGGACGGAGATGGTATGTATATTATTTTATTTATTTCTATTTACTATAGTTTATAATATACTATAATATAGACATATAGTAATTACTAATTAGTAGTATTATAGTAAATAGTGATTATTTTTATTTACTTATTAAAGGTACTTATTTGTAATGTAACTAGGAAGTTAATACTTTCTATGAAATGACAACACTACAACAGTTAAGATGTATGCTACATTGTTACTAGTGTACTGTGCACATTGATAGGAAGGTAATATTTAGGGCTCGGATTTCAATGCATTTGCATTTTTTTTTTTTGGGATATCTTACGCGATGCTTTCCAAGCTACAAATATGTTTCAAGTACTTCGCAATCCAACCATAATAATTTTTTGGGGCATTTTTTTAATTTTTTAGGACATTTTTGACCTATTTGTCGTATTATGAGTAAAAAAATTGACCTCATTGAAATATAAGTACTACATAGTAATATAGTACTACGTAATAAAAATTATTTTCATTTTGAACTATTTTAACTAATTTAACATCAGGTTTTCCGGTTTTTACAACCTTTATGTCACACCATCCAATTAGCCGATATTATCGGATTATTTTCTTATCGAGCGATAATATTATATCGGTGGTGCGCGTGGCCGATTGTCGGACGCTTTCAGTCGTGTTGCGTATTACGTCGAAGGTACTTACTTTGTTCCTCATTTTTTAATAATAATTAAATTTGAATTTAATTAATAAATAATGCATTTTTTGAAACGTCAATTTTTGATACTTTTAGGGCATTTTTTAGAGTTTTTAGGTCATAAATGCATTTTTTGAAAGGGCATTTTTTTGATATTTTTAGGGCATTTAAATCCAAGCCCTAGTAATAACACAATTTTCCATTTTTTTTTTAGTTTTTTTTCTAAAAATATCAATAAAATTTTATTTGTTGGTTGCAAAAGCTTGAAAATTTAATAGAAGGCTCCTAATATATTGTTTCAAAGGCAGATAAAAAATATTAAAAATCCTTAGTCACAATTTTTTTTTATAAGCATTTAAAGTTCAAAAATTGACAAAATATGGAAAAATCACGAAAATTAGCAAATTATTTTGAGTTAAGAATTCGTAAAAATTTTTCTTTTTAAATCTAAGATTTGAAAATGAAACACAAGATTCCTTATAAGATTATCTACCTTTATCAAAAGAAAAATGTCTATAAGAAAGTCAAATTAAATTTTTATGAGCGTTTGAAATTCAAATTTTTACAACATTGAATATTCACTCGATTTCCCATGTAGCGATTTCCTTATTTTGTTGTAATTCAAAAACGAATAACTGTAGATACATGAAAATTCCACTGAATGTTTATATTAGCATTTCCTATACATCATAGAATTTTGAAAATATTTTGACTCTTTTTGAGCTGTTTATGGACATTTACAGCTTTCAATTTTTTTTAGTTTTTTTTTCTATAAATATCAATAAAGTTTTATCTGTTGGGCCAAAAAGGGTAAAAATTTAATACAAGGCTCCTGATATATTGTTACAATCAGTGGCGTACATTCAAATTTGCTCTGGGGGAGGTTTAAAAAAAATAACCAGCACTATAACTTTCTCTTTGCAACTACCCATTTTCCTAACAATCAAACACATTACACGTATAAATATTAATAGGCAAAATAGTAAAACAAATACAAAGGTTTACGTAACTCATGGCAGTTAAATATTATTTAATATGCACATAGTAAGTACAGAATATTATAAATATTATATTATTAATTATTTATAATAAAAATTCTATTGATTGTTATATTCTAAATTCGAATGATTTTTAAAGTCTTCCAATGCATGTTTCCAATCATCATATTTTTTTAATACAAATGCTCCCAATTTTTGGTTATTAACACCGGCTTCATTTTTAGTAAAAGCAACACAATATTTGCAATACGCACCATTGTTTACTTCTGAATAGGCCAACCAGGGAAAGTTAATTAGCCATTTATATTGAAATTTCAACCACAAAACTTTTTGTTGTTTACCGACTACTGATATTTTGATAAGAAAATTGTAATTAATATCAGGGACCCAAATTTTGCTCAAAATGTCTTCTATTTCACTTTGCGTTAACAATTTATTTGTGTAATGTGCAATGTCAAAAATATTATAACTGGAAGATGTACGATTAATATCTGTAGTCGAAGGTGTAAACTGAGTGATAGGTGTATCAGATGCAGATGCAGTTGATGGTAATGAGGAACTAGAGGAACTTATAACTGTTTGAGTTGCATTTAATGAATTTGACAATGAATTCATTATTGAGGGTGGTTTCGAAAAAAAAGATTGCAGTTTCAATTGATTTTTTTCAGCCATGATTACTATTTATTTTACCTTCAAAACCTAAAATATATCGAAATCGAATGATAATGATTATGCTGTGATAATAATAATTTTTAACTTAACTAATAATTTACTAAATTTATTTTTTAATCAACGTTAAATTAACGAATTAATTTTTTTATTTGTAAGTTAATTTATTTTGTTTTTCATTTTTTTACATTTCATTATTTGAGTCTATTTTGTTGCCATGTCAAAATTTCAATAATATAGACATAAAATTATGATATAGTTTGCCGACACTAAAATCTAAAAATAAACAAAAAAAATAAATCAATTACCTATTGATTTTATGGTTTACGGTTTTGTGAGATTATTAATTATTATTAAAAATTATTATTAACAGTATTCACGTTGATAGTTAAACATTAAAATTAAAAATAAAAATACCTACTCAATACTCATCGTATTATGATGTACACAAATTATATCTGTTTGAAAGACAACTAAAATATATAATACTTATTTATTATTATTTATTACTTATTACTTATGTGATAGGTAACTTCTGTACTTAAAAATACAATATATACTATATCTATATGTGTATGCATATTAACTTAACTGAGTTAAAAAAAAAAAACTCAAAGTCGTGTGTGTTTATAATGAGTCGGTCGAGATAAAGACAATATTAATATGTATTTATATCCGCACGCAACTAACTGACTGTGTACGATCAAAATAATGTCTATTTTAATTGATATACCATATTATACGGCACCCATAATTTCGTTATGAAATCTTTTTTCGTTGTTGGTTTGGTATAATGTTTACTGTTTGCTCAATAGTCATATTATAATGACGTATATTTGTGTATACACGGTTGATTAATAATAAGAAATTCATCAATAATATCACATTATTTTTTTATTTTTTTTTGGTCCTGGGGGGGGGGGTTTGAACCCGAACCCCCCCCCCCCCCCGTATGTACGCCACTGGTTACAATAGCAGTTGAAAAATATTAAAAATACATAGGCACAGTTTTTTTTTATAAGCATTTAAAGATCAAATTTTGACAAAATTTATCAAAATTTCGAAAATTATCAATCATTGTAATTAATAAATGATAAAATGTTCAGTTTTTATAGCTAAGGATTGCAAATTCAACACAAAGGTTCTCATAAATAGTTCATACTGTAACCAAAAAATCTAAAAAATATATGAACACAGTTATTTTTTACGGACATTTTTAAATTCAAATTTAGGCGTTTGAAATGTGGTGCTATAGAAGGATGCTAAGGATAAGCTGGGTGGACAGAGTAACCAATATAGAAGAACTGGAAAGACTAACAGATGGAAAGTTACTATGGAATAACATAGTCAGAAGGCGGAATGAATGGATAGGCCATATCATGAGACACGAAGGATTGTTGAAATTAATAATAGAAGGAACAATAGAGGGAAATAACCGTCTACACCAAGATTGGAATTCATTCAACAGATAATAAAGGATCAAGGATGTAACTCGTATGTGGAAATGAAAAAGAAGGCAGTTAAGAGAGAAGACTGGAAGATGGCTGCAAACCAATCTACGTCACTATAACGTCCCCTTAAGTTTTATTACTCTATGGGCGCACCTTAGATCATATACTACTATACTAGCATTGATTAAATATACATATGTGACTATAGCAAGTAGTATGTATGGCGCTCATAGCGGAATTTCTCTTTAATAGCGACAACCGATTCATAATTTTATTGTATCATGATATAGTTTATGGACGGGATAGCAGAGAGCAGCACCGTCGTCTGGTCACCACAGCTAAAATCGTGATCCGAAATTGTCACGGTAAATATTGTAGTGGGGGAAACTATGCGATTAGACCGCTGTAATAATTACCAATAATAAGTACCTAGGTAATAACGGATCACTACCTTTTGTTCCACAAAACCTTTGTTCCACGATATATTTGTTCCAAATTAATTAAGGTCCAAATCTTACCTTTTGTTCCACAAAATATTTGTTCCGATGGACTTTTGTTCCGCAAAACATTTGTTCCTATGAACTTTTTTTCCATAAACCATTTGTACCAATACACTTTGTCCCATGAATATTTGTTCCAAAAAACGTTTGTTCCAAGTGTTCCTAACCGCTCCGCAAATCGAAAATATCCCCCGACTTGCTGTGCAACACCTCCCCAAGTGGGTCACAGGGTTGAGAAAATTGCATTTTTGTTGCACCGAGCCACCAATTTGAAAAAAACATCGTACAGTGATGCGGTGCTAGCGGCACTCGTCGCTACGCTCCTCGGCGCCGTCGCTCCGCTCCGCAAATCGAAAATATCCCCCGACTTGCTGTGCAACACCTCCCCAAGTGGGTCACAGGGTTAAGAAAATTGTTTTGTGGAACAAATAGTACTTAAAAAAAAATAATTTTTGTTCCAAAAAAAATATTATTAAGATCCACAAATAATTTGTTCCAATTACTATTTGATCCGCATCATATTTGTTCCAATAATTATTTGTTCCACGAAATATTTGTTCCAATTACTATTTGTTCCAAAAACTATTTGCTCCACATTTGGAACAAGTAGTTTGTGGAACAAATAGTAATTGGAACAATTATTTTGTGGAACAAATAATACAGGCCCGGTAATAACAGTGATAGCATACTGCATAGTCAACCACTCAACTGTCTAACTCTCAAACTCTACCACAGATTACAGAATAACTATTCTGATTTCTGAATAATAATTATTTATTCTGTGACTGTCACTGTAGTACTGTACCATCTTTAAAGTTTAATCATTCGACAATCAATCGTACTACCGAACGAAATCATCGGTCCATAATTGTACGACTTATTTTTATCGTTTTCTTTAAGACATGACGACTGCTGCCCGACCGACGTTTGAACCAGCCCGTGGTGGCCAGGGCCGTGGAGAAAATGATCTCAGTGCCTTGTCTGTGCAGTATTCCAGCAGGGACTTACCGTCGCACACAAAATTGAAATACAGGTACCTATTTTACGTTCATTGTAATAACGGAGCAACCATCTAATCCATGTTACCATTGTTTTGTCTAGGGAACCTGGACAGGGCACAACTGAAGAGCTTCAGAAGCAAGATTTTGCCAAAGTACTCGAAGAAAAAGAAAAAAGTGTTGTGACTAAAGCAATAGGTGGTGAACCTCCACTGTAAGTGCAACAATATAAGAAATATTTAAACTTTTATTATTAAAACTATTGTTATCTAGGAAAAAAATACGTCCCGAACATGTTCCAATTGCAACATTGGATGTTGACGATCCACTAGATTTAGATGCATCAGATGATGAAGATAGTGAAGATGACGCAGAAGAATTAATGTTGGAATTACAAAAAATTAAAAAAGAAAGAATGGCTGAAGAAGCTCGTATGGTAATATATCTCAGTATATTATTATTTACTTTCCATTTTTAAAGCGTTTGAATAGTAAAAATAGTAAAATCAACTTTAATAACAATTCTTTGTATCAACTGCATTTAATTTAAACAAAATATTTTTTATTTTTAAGGGAGTAATGCATATTTTCAGAATAGTAGTATAATGTATTGCTTATGTAATATGTTGTACTAATATTATATTATAGATTTTTTTTGCATTTTGGAAATGGATTGCAGGTTACGAAAAGTTTTACATTGATGCTTTAAAGATAAATCTAATCCCTAATTATAATATAAAAAAAACATCATAATATACAACCCATCACCTATATAACCTACGAGAATATTATAGTTCACTAATGATGACTATAGGTATAGTTTAAAAGAGAATAATCAGTCAACTGACCAATTTTCGTCAGTGCTTAAGTTTTTGAAAATTTTAAAATGCTTATAATAAATAAAATTAAAATAAATATTTTACTTTAATATACAATTGTATTACCCTTTTTTTGGTTTTTATTAAGTCCCTTTTTCAGCATTAAACTTGTAAATTATATACCTATATCAAAGTACCAAAAAAATAGTGTAAATAATTATACCAACTAATGCATTGAATAACAGTCCCTAAGTAATGATCAATGGGGCCATTGAAGAATCATTGTTAAGAATTACATCAATACTTTCTAAAAGTCATAACTTCAAAATGTCTTCATGGCTTATATTTTATTAACATAAGCTTTTTTTTTTGAAACTGTGATTAGTATATTTTTGGTTATATCTAAAGGTTAGGTAAATATCCCAATATCGTAAAACTTGAATATTTTATATTTTAAAATATAATATTTATCAGTTACATAAATAATATAGCTTAGTTATAAATTAGGGGCTAGAAATTTATATAAATATAATAATTTATTATATTTAATAGCTAATATAGTTTATAAATAATATAAAAAATCATCACAAAAATACATAAATCATACAAAAATAATATTCTTGTGACATCAATCAGTTCCATAACCCATAGTTTTAAAGTTTAAAATTACCCATTCTTAAATAATAATATCCATGTAGTATTTGTACACTTCATTTAAATTTTATTATAAATGTGTAAATAATTAAATTTTACTGTTTTAATACAGCAATAATAATATTATTATGTCATATTGTCATATGGAGTAACGGATTGTTAAATTTAATTATTTACACTTAAATAATACTATTTACTATTTAGAATAAGTATACATAAACGCCAACATAATATTATGTATAATATGCATATGTATAAATTAAAAATTGCACAGGTAGTGAAATGTTTTATAGGTCCTAGTTTGAAATATTGCATAAGACAAGGTGATTTTTTATACAAATCATTTATTATTTTATAAATTATGAAAAATTAAAAAAAAAATGTTATTATTTTTAGTATTACTAACAATTACGCGAAATAAATATTTTTAAAAATGATAAAAGTTTTTGAAATAATGAGTGGTTTGCTATAGAAGAAACACCTGGTGTTTATCAAAAATCCTACAAAAACATAAATAATTCTTACATTTTTACATAATTAGTACATTTAGCGATGTATCACCGAGTAGTCTATGGTTTGGACATAATACCTATAATAATATTGTGTGATCTCTATTTGGGATGTTTCCAGTAAACAGAGTTTGGTAGTTAGTACTTCATAGTACATTCTAAAAACTCCCTTGAATTTCATTTGATTAAATTATTGCTAAAAGCCATATCAATTTGGAAATATAATAGTAATAAATATTATAATTTATAAACAGACTTAAACAAGATAATATTTTGTTATTTTATCATTTATTTAATAGGAAGCAGATAAACGTGAAGCTGAGGAACAAATCAGAATACAGAATATTCTTCAAGGAAATCCGTTATTAAGCTATGGAGGGGGATCAGCAGTACCCAAAGTTAACCAAAAAGTCAAGAGACGCTGGAATGATGATGTGGTATTTAAAAATTGTGCTCGCACGGAACCAGAAAAGAACACAACATTTATAAATGATTGCATACGCTCAGATTTTCATAGAAAATTTATGGATAAATATATTAAATAATTTTTTTAAATTGGTATAAAAAAAAATTAGGTTACTTCTTATAATATACAAATACATTTTTTGTTAAACTAAAATTATAATGTGTATAGTTAATTGTATGCTTTAAGCCATTATTATTTCAATTATACTTTTATATACACTTTTTTAAGGGAAAGTTTAATTATTTATTTGAAATTTGAGGGTGATGTTAAATTAATGTATTCAAGCAGTTTATATACCCAATATAAATTTACTCCATATTCACCAAACATAATTTAGCTATCTGTTAACATTTTTTTTTCTTATGAATAATTGTACTACTATCAGTATAATTAAGAAGACACCACATCTGCATGTGTCGTTCCTGTCTTTCAAAAGTACAACATATCTAATTTGTGTAAAACCTTTAATAATAGAGAGAATTGACCTATCAAACTTAATGGAAAAACTGTTAACTATGCTTTTTTGTTTGTTCTTACTGTATTTAATTTTTTTTAACAAATTATAATATTTTTCATACTAATAAACTACTTAACAATTAAAATATTTAAAAAAAAAACACTTATGATAAATCACAGATAATGTACTTAACTTTGAGTTTGATAATAGGTCAATTCACTCTTATTATTTGGCAATTTCAGTTTTTGACATGGAGGGGTTCTAATGCTTTACATATTTAAATGAAACAGACCCGTGGAAGGAAAAACTGGATGTTTGCAGGAACTATTATAACAAAAAAAAAAAAAACACTAGTTTAATAATGTTAAAAATAAAACATTTGACAAATAAACGCATACCTGATACAGTGACACGGATACATTAGTTTTCTATTTTTATTTAAAACAAATAAAGTTGGGACATTTTTGCATTTTTAAAATTGTAATATGTTTATGACCTATGGGTTTTTAAGTAAATCCTACTGTAATTGAGACAAGACACTTTTTGGAAAAAAAATCTATGTTCTCATTTTTATAATTAATACAATTTTTGTATAAAAATGTACCTATTTGACTAAGTGTACCTACGATATTATTTAAAATTATATATTTCCAAACTCGTAGGCATTCACGTAAAAAAAATCAAAATATTTATTTTTGGGGGCAATGCAAAAGTAACTAATGTAAATAAAATCCAAACCGCTAAAAATAAAATTTTAAGATTAATCACTAATGCCCCACCATATGTCTCCAACTAATCTCTGCACACGATCTAAACATAAAAACAGTTCACGCTGAAGCAATAACATATTACAAAAGATTCCATAACAGGTAGTGCCTTCACTGGTTGGCTTCTTCCCTCACGTTTTCATGTACAAAATATTATATCACATATTCTTATTGTGCCTAAGGGTACAGATTTTATATATCTTGTAAAAAATTAAAAAATAAATTTTAATCGTTGGATACAATAATATCGTATTGGACGATCCACAGAAACTTCTAGATACCGAGGTTCCACTGTATTTTGCTTCCCAAGGGTGCCACAGCTTAAAAATAGGTTGAGAATCACTGGTCTATATTGTTAGATAGCAGATATCTTCAAAATATACCTACCTAATGGGCGATGGCTCACATCTGTATACGGTAAGTTAAAGATAGATTCTGGATGAAGATAATTTAAGAGTTGTGACAGTAGGGTAATTATTAGAATGACTTGGGATAAACTGATATCTACAATAAAATTAGGTAGGTAACCTCAAACATTAACATTGCTGCGAGTAGTGGGTCACTGTAATGGATGGTGTTAAATTTGAATTCAATGATATAATATTATAGTATAAGAAAAATGATTCTGAGCGAAAACGGTCAGTCAGCCTATGATATTACTTAGTATATTTGATGATATTATTGTGAATAAAGTAATTTACGTATTTACGTGAAACCTTGTTTTAATTTTTCAATCCTTACCTATAAAAGTTGAACATTTTATAAATTTTTAACTACAAAATAATTATTAAATTTTTAATTTGATAAATTTTGTCAAAATTTGAACTTTTAATGCTAATAAAAAAAAATTGCGCCTATGTATTTTTAATATTTTTAAACTGCTATTGTAACAGTATATCAGGAGCCTTGCATTAAATTTACACGCTTTTTTACCTAACAAAGTTTTATTGATATTTATAGAAAAAAAATTGAAAACTGACTATGTCCGTAAACACTTCAAAAAGAGTAAAATTATTTTCAACATTTTATGGTGTATAGAAAATGAAAATATATTCATTCAGTAAAATGTTCATGTACCTACCTACAGTTTTCCGTTTTTGAATACCTAATAATAAAATAACAAAAGGTGGGTAAGTGGATGTCGCTCTGCTGTACAGTAGGTTACAAGTGGGTCACTGTATAATGGATGCTATTAAATTTGAATTCAATGATACAATATCATTGCATAAGAAAAACGATTCTGAGCGAAGACGGTAAGTCAGTCTAGGTTTAAGACAAATTATATACATATCTATGGTATTAAAAAAAATTGACCTATAATAAATTCCAAATTAATCATATCACATTTTCACAATATCCATTAGGTACTTTGTACTTATAACACGTTATACATCAACATCAATAACAAACCCTGATACTATCATAGATATATAATAGTACACTTTAAAAATTTCAAGTAGGTACCCACGAATAATATTATATAATCACAACAAAATAACTAGGTTTTTTAATATGTAATTTCGTTAAAATTTTAACATAAAATGACTATAAAAATAAACTGTAATTGTATATATTTTAGATTTTTCTTTAAGAGAATTAACTACTTATGTGGAATCTTGTTTTTAATTTACAATCCTTAGGTAGCTATAAAAACTGAACATTTTATAATTTATTAATTACGATGATAAATAATTTTCGAGATTTTGAAACATTCTGTCAAAATTCGATGTTTAAATGCTTATAAAAAAAAAATTGTGCTTATGTATTTTTAATATTTTTCAACTGATATTGTAAAAATATATCAGGAGCCTTGCATTACATTTTTACACTTTATGGCACAACAGATAAAACTTTATTGATATTCATAGAAAAAAAAAACTAAAAAAAAAATTGAAAGCTGTAAATGTCCGTAAACAGCTCAAAAGAGTCAAAATATTTTCGAAATTGCATGGTGTATAGGAAATGCTAATATAAACATTCAGTGAAATTTCCATGTATCTATAGTTATTCGTTTATGAATAACAACAAAATAAGGAAATCGCTACATGAGAAATCGAGTGAACATCCAATGTTGTAAAAATTCGAATTTCAACTAGAGTTAAATAACTAAAAAAAAAAATTGAAGGGGGGTGTTGGCGCCCGAAGGCAAATGCGTTTTAGAAAAAAAAAAAAAAAAAAAATTAGAAATTAAACAATAGAACCACACAGTAAAGAATTCAAACGAAAATAACCAGATTCTTAAACAGATAACACAAAACAAAAAAAAATAGAAGAAATTTAATAATAGGACCACACATTAAAGAGTCAATTGACTAATATTGACTATAATTTAAATTATAAAATGTCCAGAATCTTATACAGATAACACAAAACAAAAAAAAAAATTAGAAGAAATTAAACAATAATACCACACATGAAAGAGTTCAAACTAAAATGTCCAGAAACTTAACAGAAAAAAACTATTCAAAATGATAAGATAATTAAAGAAAGATAATTCATAGGGCCAATGCTGGTTATCAACGTTCAGGTCTAAACAAAATACCAGTGTTGGGGAGTAACTTAACTTAAGTTACAAGTTACTGTAACGAAATTACTTTTTAAGTAATTTGATGGTAATTTAATTACATTTTATTGTAAGTAACTTATATGTAATTTAAGTTACTTTTTTGCAGTAATTTTTATTAAATTACCTACTCTCTACTTTTTTTTTGGATTATTAAATTTTTTAGAACATATATTGATAATATTGTGTGTAGGTAAATATTAAAATATATCATAATATAACTTATAAGTATTTTAATTTATAGGTAAAATTGTCTAAACTGTAATATTTTTGTTATAGCTATTGGCTATTCGACTATAAAGTGTTACTTTTAGAATGGAATTCTTATCTTTACTCTGTGTTGTATCGTCACGGAAGGCTCATACAGCATTGTTGGAACTATCAATAAATTCGCCGGTTCGAATCTCGGTCACGGGCTGAACTTCTCTCCGGCAGACACTTGTCTGGAGAGAGAGGCCGCCTCGACCGGGCATGGCACCTACGGGTGCCCAATTTGAAATTCTGCCAAGCTTAAACACACGTGTTTACAAAAACCTACAGTATCCTCCACGGTTAAAAACCACCCAATTTTCTACGTTTCTGAGGGTTAGTTAAAAAAAAAAAAATTAATTAATAAATAAATGTGTGACTTGGCAATACGACTGATAGTAACTTACGCCCGCTGCTACTAGTTCCTGGATGGGTGACCGCCCGGATTCGTAGTAGTAAAAAACTAACACGTGTTTGCATAGATACCGTAACAACCGTAAAAACCGTAACAACACCTTACCATACCAACCTTACCAAACACAGTTCATAATCCCCTACAACAGCTAATGGCCATAGTTGCCGGGCTTAAATTCAATAAAAAAAATAATAATAATAGTGTTGCAAGAAAAGTATCATCCGTTAATAATTTCATATTGTTGATTGTCATTATCTATTAAGTTTATGTATTCTTATATTGACAACATGATTATTAAGCTCCAGTGATATTTTTGAAAAAAGTAACTTCTATTGTAATTCAGTTACTTTTTAAACTCAAAAGTAATGTAACTTAACCAAATTAAAAAAAAAAACTTAAAAATAATTTAGTTACAATTTTGATAAGTAATTAGTAATGTAATTTAATTACCAAAAATAAGTAACTTCCCCAACACTGCAAAATACTTAACTAGAGTTAAATAACTAAAAAAAAAAAATTGAAGGGGGATGTTGGCGCCCGCAGGCAAATGCGTTTTAGAAAACAAAAAAAAAAAAGAAGAAGAAATTAAACAATATTACCACACATGAAAGAGTTCAAACGAAAATATCCAGAAACTTAAGCTTCTTAACTTATGCTGGTTATCAACGTTCAGGTCTAAACAAAATATTTAACTAGAGTTAAATTACTAAAAAAAAAATTTGAAGGGGGGTGTTGGCGAGCGCAGGCAAATGCGTTTCAGAAAACAAAAAAAAAAAAGAAGAAGAAATTAAACAATATTACCACACATGAAAGAGTTCAAACGAAAATATCCAGAAACTTAACAGAAAAAACTATTCAAAATGATTAGTTTATTAAAGAAAGATGATTCATAGGGCCAATGCAGGTTAACAACGTTCAAGTCTAAATAAAATTTTTAACTAGAGTTAAATAACGAAAAATAAAAATTGAAGGGGGGTGTTGGCGCCCGAAGGCAAATGCGTTTTAGAAAACAAAAAAAAAATTAGAAGAAATTAAACAATAGGACCACACATTAAAGAGTCAGGTTATCAACGTTCAAATCTAAACAAAATATTTAACTAGAGTTAAATAACTAAAAAAAAAAACTTGAAGGGGGGTGTTGGCGCCCGAAGGCAAATCCGTTTTAGAAAACAAAAAAAAAAATTAGAAATCAAACAATAGGACCACATATGAAAGAGTTCAAACTAAAATGTCCAAAAACTTAACAGAAAAACTATTCAAAATGATAAGATCATTAAAGAAAGATAATACATAGGGCTAATGCTGGTTATCAACGTTCAGGTCTAAACAAAATATTTAACTAGAGTTAAATTACTAAAAAAAAAATTTGAAGGGGGGTGTTGGCGCCCGCAGGCAAATGCGTTTCAGAAAACAAAAAAAAAAATTAGAAGAAATTAAACAATAGGACCACACATTAAAGAACTCAAACTAAAAAATCCAGATTCTTAAATAGATAACACTATTTAAAATAATTAGTGCAGGTTATCAATGTTCACATCTTAACAAAAAATTTAGCTAGAGTTAAATAACTAAAAAAAAAACTTGAAGGGGGGTGTTGGCGCCCGAAGGCAAATGCGTTTTAGAAAACAAAAAAAAAAATTAGAAGAAATTAAACAACAGGAGCACACATTAAAGAGTCAGGTTATCAACGTTCAAGTCTAAACAAAATATTTAACTACAGTTAAATAACTAAAAAAAAAAAAATTGAAGGGGGGCGTTGGCGCCCGAAGGCAAATGCGTTTTAGAAAACAAAAAAAAAATTAGAAGAAATTAAACAATAGGACCACACATTAAAGAGTTCAAACTAAAATATCCAGATTCTTAAATAGATAACACTATTTAAAATAATTAGTGCAGATTATCAATGTTCACATCTTAACAAAAAATTTAACTAGAGTTAAATAACTAAAAAAAAAACTTGAAGGGGGGTGTTGGCGCCCGAAGGCAAATCCGTTTTAGAAAACAAAAAAAAAAAAAATTAGAAATCAAACAATAGGACCACACATGAAAGAGTTCAAACTAAAATGTCCAGAAACTTAACAGAAAAAACTATTCAAAATGATAAGTTCATTAAAGAAAGATGATTCATAGGGCCAATGCAGGTTATCAACGTTCAAGTCTAAATAAAATATTTAACTAGAGTTAAATAACGAAAAATAAAAATTGAAGGGGGGTGTTGGCGCCCGAAGGCAAATGCGTTTTAGAAAACAAAAAAAAAATTAGGAGAAATTAAACAACAGTACCACACATTAAAGAGTCAAATTATAAAATGTCCAGAATCTTAAACAGATAACACAAAACAAAAAAAAAATTAGAAGAAATTAAACAATAGGACCACACATTAAAGAGTTAGGTTATCAACGTTCAAGTCCAAACAAAATATTTAACTAGAGTTAAATAACTAAAAAAAAAAATTGAAGGGGGGTGTTGGCGCCCGAAGGCAAATGCGTATTAGAAAACAAAAAAAAAAACTTAGAAGAAATTCAACAACAGGACCACACATTAAAGAGTTCAAACTAAAATGTCCAGAAACTTAACAGAAAAAACTATTCAAAATGATAAGTTCATTAAAGAAAGATGATTCATAGGGCCAATGCCATCAACAGGATTTCAGAATGTTTAGCATATATGAAAGGGAAATGCGAAAAGGAAATACTGGTATAACATTATTCTCGCTATCAATAAAGTCGTGATACAATTTAGGAAATTGGTCAGGTATGCTATTATTGATATGTAGGTACTTCTTTTGAGTAGATAATTCGTTCAATGATATTTAAATATTTTCACCGATAATCAAGTACGATGACTTGTAGGTAACTAGAGACTGAGTGAATAGGAATTAGGAAGTGTATGATGTGGTGAAGATAAGGAAATAGGTCAACAGGATTTCAGAATGTTTAGCTTATGAAAGGGAAATGCGAAAAGGAAATGTAATTTTAGGTTAGGTTAGCGAAGTGTGTGTAGCAGATATGAGAATATTAAGTTAGGTGTTGAGGTACAAAGGAGGATAGAATAGGAAATTTATTAATTAAAGGTTGTGTAGTGTTGTGTTGTGGCATATATTGTAGTGAAAACAAGAGAGAACGGGTTTAGGTGGCTCCGTGACTGTATGATAAAATATAGTGAGAGTGGCTATAGAAGTTAGAGTCTGAAGAAAAGATGGATAGACAGAATACCGATCATATGGTGGTGTGGGATGAGAGTGGTTGAACCTGAATAGTTGTGAGAGAAGGGGGAAGAAAAAGTGTGAAGGTAGAATAGTTATGTTAACAATGCCGAATACGTAGTAAAGGATCTTGAATTGCAAAGGTCACTTGACTCTTTGGCTGAAACTACCGTTATCAGTTGATATAGGTTTACAACCTTAACTTATGGGATAGAATAAAAAATATCGGTTGCCGGTTGGAATGTCAGCGCCATAGATATATACAACATCTAGATAGCCGTCTCCTTTTTGTCATCGAAGTCGACCCCCCATTTAAAAAGCAGGCAATGTTTACATAATAATATTATCATAGTATATATGTATATAAATAAATGTAAACATTGCCTGCTTTATAAATGGCGGCCGATTTCAACATTGGTCACAACTGTAATATAAAGACGGCTATCTAGTTGTTGTATATATCTATGGCGATGACATCCCAACCGGGAATTCGGGTGATGGGAGGGGGGGGGGGCAAAAGGAGCAGTTGCTCCAGGCGGCAGGAACGGCCAAATAATTAAGAGTGGCAAAAAAATGTCGTTTGTAATATAATAAAAATAAAATATTTAGTAGAATAAATATTAATTTTTTTTTACGAATTTGCGATGTCAATATTGTCAGAATATCTAAAATCGTAATGGAATCTTATATTAGAACTTATAGGTCTACTTATTTTAAGAGAACGCTGTTTGTGGACCTTGTTTTCGTAATAACCTAGTACCTGCGTACTAATTGAACTATTTTTAATATTATCACTATTCATCACTACATAATATATTGACATGTTATAGCCGCCGGGACACCGAACTGCCAGAATTATAAGATATTGCCGCACCTACCATTATATTGCAGTACTGACCATAGGCGTGCGCAGAGTTTAAGTTCGGGGCGTGCCCGTGGGAAATTGTTATACATTATACACACATATACAGAGTATAGTATAGATATTATAAAAAAAAAATAGAGCAGAAACAAGTCACATTTTTTTATTATAACTTATTTATTAATTATTATTGGTTACTGGTTAGTTTAGTTAGTATATAATATTTACAGATTCATACGTCTATTTTCTAAGCCTCTAAGGTATTGAACTCATCGATGACAGAATCCAAGTTTATCCACTTGTCAACTCTTGTTCGGTGAATAGTAACAGTAACGAATCTAATCGTTCCTGTTTCATCGTACTCCTAAGTTTTGATTTTACAATTGTCATTTTGGAAAAGACTCGTTCGCATGTACAACTTGTGACTGGGATAATAGTAAATAATTGTAAGGTTTTATAAAAACAACCGTAGGTAGAAATACTATTGTTAGTTTTCAGCCAATCAATCCACAATTAAATGGACTCACTAGATGTAGCATTAGGTTTATCAGATTTTGGCAAATGTTTTAAAATTTTTATTTCAGTTTTTAGACCTGTACTTGATGTATTTGAGAACTTAGCCAAAACATCAATCATTTCAGGTTTTATTTCCATGTGTAGCAGACTAGCAATAGCTTCAATTAAGCTTAAAGTTTCTTGATTGAATCTTGAATCCATTGCCGATAATAAATCACCAAGTAGTTCATAATAAACTGATATCTTCATTTCATCTAATTTATTTAAAAAAAAAAAAAATGAGATTTAGATTTATTATCAATTTGAGTCGATACTTTTCTACGAATAACGTCTGGAACAATTATTCCATGTTTTTTACATAAAGCAACTGCTTGTTCAAAAATATTTTCAAATTCTTTGTTTTCATTTCTCATACTTTTATGATTTAATGTTAAAGACCGTACATTATCAATTGCCAACAAAAGATTCAGTTTTAGTGATTGAAGTACTGAGCTAACTTTTAAAATAAGATTTAATATTGGATGCATCATAAACATGCCAAAAATAAACTCAAATCTTTTTTATGTATTGTTGTCATGGATGAGGATGACTTGGTGATACCCCAGTTCTCCTGTACTGATAAGCATGTTTGAGACATAGGGCGCTTCGGCCCTTGAAAAATCTCGGGGCGTGCCTGGGCACGCCCGGCACGCCCTGTGCGCACGCCTATGGTACTGACTACTGAGACTATGTAGCTTGTTATTCGATTATAATATCTATTATATTCCTATATATTTGTATCTTTACTATTTACTTGTACAAGAAATAACGAAGGTTTTGAACTTGGTAAATTTTTAGGTAAAGGTTAGTGCTATATAATATTTAAAATTTTAGACATAGTACCTATACCTACTTCCTTAGTCGTTTATCATTACAATAATTCATAGGTATAGGTATAGAATATACCATATAAGAGACATGAGTTTGAAATTAATAATGAAACGTAGACATATTGTGTATGTCATAATTTATTAATTTGTATAAATTGTATCTGGTTCATGTGTTTAAATATATTGTAAAATACAATACCTGCCTAAGTGTAGCATGAGTATATAACTAATGAGTAGATAAGCATATAGTTTTTTTGTAAGTATATTGTATAATGTTTGTTAGAGCATGGCGATAATTTTTTTTTTTTGGTTATTTAGTTGTAAAAAAAAACTGAATTATTGGCGTCATATTTATGTTTACTTCCCCATAAATTGTCCCTTGATACAGCCCTGTGACACTAACTCGTGTAAACAATTTGAAGCACATATAAGCGATCAACGAGTCTCTGACGTTTTTATTGATACATACCAATTCGCATAGATAAATATGAGACATTCCTCTTCTCACATCTATCAGAGTCAGAGACTTGTCATTAATATGTGCTCAAAATTATCGGGATGTGGACCCATTCATAGTATATGATTCAAAGTTGACACAATAAGACTGTGATCACAACTTGGAAGTATGATTGGATGTAGATTGTAAAAGTAATAAGTACTAGCTATTAATGATTTAATACATATTTAAATAATGATTTATCAGCATGCATTCTCCCGTCTTGCAAGTAGGTATCAATTTCAGCGGATCTTAATTAAATTTTTAAATGTAATCTTTAATCTTTGTTAGTTTTAATATTAGAGTGATTAATATTTTTTAAAACTATTGATCCCTATAATGATAACTACTGAACGGGCTACTGAATGAAAAAGTGATATCTTTCACACTTGTAAGACACACTTGTAGGCAACACGTCATGCAGATGAAAGGTTTTTTTAAAAAAACAATTTTAATGATTTTTTTTAGCTTCATGTTTTTTAAAAATACTCGGATAATGTCGAGCTTTGGAGCAACTTTAGAACGTATTCAATTAATTTTATTTTGTACTTATTAGTTATTGAAACATGATATGGAGAGTACCTAGTCCTTTTGGTCATCCAGTGTCCACAAATATTTCCATTCATAATATGAAATCCCAGCCCTGTCCCCCATACTCCGATTTTAAAAGCCCAGGCCACCTTCATATTCTCTATGCAAAAAGTAAATTTAAGAAATATTTGTAAATCAAGGCACAGTCTCTCTTTTGTATAAATATTTGTGATTTCATTAATGTTCAGTATTGTGTATAGTTATAGATTGGGAAAACATAAGACAATACCATTTAGACAAGACTGTGACTAACACAATCATGCTTTTATAAAAGTTTATGATGTAGGTTATTGTGATGTATTTTTTTATAATTTACTGTTATATTAATTTTGTATTTCTAATGTAATATGTGTTGATATTTATGGACAGCGCTTGCACCATGGCCCCTCGATACCTATAGTAATGAGGCGACCAGGCCCATCTCTTTTAGATAAATTATTAAATACCAACTCAATCAAGTCTTCCAATTTATACAATCATAATATAATATGAGTATAGTACACTTCGTAATATTTTTTTATAATTTTGTATTTCTAATGTAATATGTGTTGATATTTATGGACAGCGCTTGCACCATGGCCCCTCGATATAGTAATGAGGCGACCAGGCCCATCTCTTTTAGATAAATTATTAAATACCAACTCAATCAAGTCTTCCAATTTATACAATCATAATATAATATAAGTATAGTACACTTCGTAATATTTTTTTATAATTTTGTATTTCTAATGTAATATGTGTTGATGTTTATGGACAGCACTTGCACCATGGCCCCTCGATATACTAATGAGGCGACCAGGCCCATCTCTTTTAGATAAATTATCAAATACCTACTGAATCAAGTCTTCCAATTTACATTTTACATTTATATTTTGTAGATAATTTGGGATAATTTGAAGAGAAATTTGAAATTAAAGAGAGACTGTGTGAAGTAACAAAATATGGGGTGTGACTTGTACATTTCAACACTTGTTATAATGTATTATATTAAACTTTAGTTAATTTTTAATAATGTACTATAATAAACATTTGAACAATTATTACAATAAAAGTATTTTATAGAGAAACCTGGGTAAGACGAGGACTAGAGGTAGGACATCGTTGTATCTCAAAAACTATTGATTGTTGGGAAAATTTTTTTTTACAAAAAATGTGCTATGCTGGTCACACTTTAATAATATTATTTGATATCAACAAATAATTAAAGTGATACGGTGCACGTGCGTATTCAATATAACGGCCATAGGCGATGTAAAATTTTGCAGAATAATGGACATCACGTAATCTGGGACATCACTATTATTACAACACCGTTGCCAATATGCTTAAAATGTTTTTATATTTTAGGTTCATTCGTTCGAAAACTAAATAGGTACCTACCTACCAAGTGTATAATAAAGAATTTTTTTTTTTGGTATACCAATTAAAATTATTATTTATTAATTTAAACAGTTTTTAATAAACGCGTTTTCATTCAGTATTTTTTCGAATTTTAAGTGCATATTTTAAATCATATTTTGCTTGTTTTTAGTGCATACATGTGTAATATATAACACTTTTTTTAATGAATTAAATTCGCAGCCCTGCTAATTACTTTTACTTCCAATCATACCTACCACAGTTAATGTTAAATGTTAAATTGTCAACAATCAACTGCTTCTTCAACCTGATAACACTTATAAGGGATGTCAGATTTTTAGCGCACCATTTATTTCTCTCTCTGACCCACGCATAATCATATTTACGTTTAACAGAATCAACCAGAGCCGGTTCAAGGACTTAATTTCGTACAGGCATAAATATATATTTATAAGTAATTTATAGTTGATAGGCCAACCTAAACTCCCAAACACAAATATTTTTTTTGCTTTACTGTTCAAAATTGAATACCAAAAAAATTTAGATTTTCTTTACTTTTTTAATAAAATAGAATTTTTTTATGTTGAATATATTATATAATTGTAAAAAATCGTATAATATAATATTATTAAATTATTCTTGTATATAATTTAAATATTATTAAAAACGAAAATTAGTTACTTATATGATTAGTGAACTATTTTATTTTTCGGCTAATAATGATCGCCTTACCCGTACGCTAGAAATCACTGGGTTAGTGTTGTTACTTTTAATATTAGATTGAATTAACCTATTATCAAACTTGAATATTTTAACCCTTTCACTGTTGAATTAATTTTTTCCTGGGATAACATTTTAGTTTTCATTTATTTTTTTCGTATTGCATATATTGTTATACTTTAAGTATTAATAATGAATATTATATAGATATTTTAGTAGATTTTTAGTAGATTAATTATAATTTTTTTTTTGGATACGTGTGGATCAAAGATAGAAAGCAAATAATGCGCTGACCATAGATATACAGGGCCGTATTAAGGGACAATGTATGGGGGAGCAAACATAAATATAATCGAATAACAAGCTACCTACATAGTCTCAGTAGTCAGTACTGCAATAAATGGTAGGTGGCAATATCGTATAATGGCTGCATCCGAATTGGGTCCCGAATTCAAAAATGCTATACTAGTTGGGTCCGGGATTTTTGCAGGTACAACAATAGTTGAGGTCTTAATTTTTTTTTTTTTTGAGTACTACATAAGTTTATTTTCCTTCCCTTTTTAACAGACTTATGACTGTTTATTTAGACCAAAGTTATGGTTAAAAATGTTTTTTACAATTTATTTTTTTAGTTTATTTGCCATTAAAAATATAAATTATTAGAATTTTATTTGAATAATAAATGGCAATAACATGCAGGTACTAAACAAAGAAAAATATTAAAATTGTTATAAATCAAATATAAAAAATACATAGGTATTGTATAATATAAATAAAATATTGTTTAAAGAAATCACACGTGTGTTGTTAAAATTTTTTAAGACATTAATTTTGCAAAATCAAATCGATTTATTATTCCTGCATTTTTTTGATTCATTTTGTTTTTTATAAATTTTGATAAATTGATCGTTGGAATATTTAAAAAAAATGACTTACATGATCTCTGAATGCATCTCCATCGATCAATATCATTTTTCGTTTGGATTGTATATTTACTTAAAATAATCTTAGACCCAACTAGTGTAGTACCTAAAAAAATCCAGGACCCAACTAGTGTAGTACCTGCGATTTATCCCTAGTACTCGGGACCCAACTCGGATGCGCCGGGTATAATTCTGGCAGTTCGGTGTCCCGGCGGCTATTATATTACAAACGACATTTTTTTGCCACTCTTAATTATTTGGCCGTCCCTGCCGCCTGGAGCAACTGCTCCTTTTGCCCCCCCCTCCCCCGAATTCCCGGTTGGGATGTCATCGCCATAGATATATACAACAACTAGATAGCCGTCTTTATATTACAGTTGTGACCAATGTTGAAATCGGCCGCCATTTATAAAGCAGGCAATGTTTACATTTATTTATATACTATAATAATATTATTTTGTAAACATTGCCTGCTTTGTAAATGGGGGGTCGACTTCGATGACAAAAAGGAGACGGCTATCTAGTTGTTGTATATATCTATGGCGCTGACATCCCAACCGGCAACCGATCTTTTTTATTCTATCCCATAAGTCAAGGTTGTAAACCTATATCAACTGATAACGGTAGTTTCAGCCAAAGAGTCAAGTGACCTTTGCAATTCAAGATCCTTTACTACGTATTCAGCATTGTTAACATAACTATTCTACCTTCACACTTTTTCTTCCCCCTTCTCTCACAACTATTCAGGTTCAACCACTCTCATACCACACCTCCATATGATCGGTATTCTGTCTATCCATCTTTTCTTCAGACTCTAACTTCTATAGCCACTCTCACTATATTTTATCATACAGTCACGGAGCCACCTAAACCTGTTCTCTCTTGTTTTCACTACAATATATGCCACAACACAACACTACACAACCTTTAATTAATAAATTTCCTATTCTATCCTCCTTTGTACCTCAACACCTAACTTAATATTCTCATATCTGCTACACACACTTCGCTAACCTAACCTAAAATTACATTTCCTTTTCGCATTTCCCTTTCATAAGCTAAACATTCTGAAATCCTGTTGACCTATTTCCTTATCTTCACCACATCATACACTTCCTAATTCCTATTCACTCAGTCTCTAGTTACCTACAAGTCATCGTACTTGATTATCGGTGAAAATATTTAAATATCATTGAACGAATGAAAAAAAAACATAATGAAAATTGTGTTTACCAACACAGTTCATTATTTATAGTAATTTTTCATGATATAAAATTGAGAACAATTTTATTTTATAATTATTATTTATTAAGTAATAATAATTTATCTACTACCTATACCTATACCTACTTCAATATATATATATTTTTTTAAATGTATTGGAAGCGTTAAAAAAAATATATTTTTGGGATAAAGATGGGCCCCCAAAATAAATGGGCCCCGTTATCGTGCCACCCTTGCCCCCCCTTAATCCGGGCTTGTGTGTTAGCTTGTATTTTAGAGTGGACTACTGGAGAAATGAATATTTTGATTTTACAATGATTTGTATATGATTATCGTATAAACGATTTTCTTATTTTGTTGTTATTCAACAACTATTAACTGTCGGTATTTAAAATGTCCATCAAATGTTTAAACTATCATAATATATATTATATACCTAATGTTCAAAATATTTCGACTCGTTTTCAGTGATTTATAGACATTTGAATTATGAAATGTTTTTAGTTCTGTATTCTATGAATTGTATTCATTTAACAAAATTTATCAAATTGATAGTTTACAAATTACTATTTAGTAGTAAAATTTATAAAATGTTCAACTTTTATTGATAACGATTGAAAATGTAAAACAAGAATTCTCAAAAATAGTTCATAGTGAGTGTTCATACTCTAACAAAAAAAAACTAAATAATTTATTAAAAACACAGTTAATTTTCACAGACATTATAAGTTAAAATTTGGACGAAATTACTTATTAAAACAAAGAATTAGTTATTTTGTTGTAATTTAAAAATAGTAGGTGTTCGTGGATTTATAAAACTTTTAACGCCGTTCTTACAATGTCCGGTTAAATTTAACCTACACATAACCCGTATAATAATGCAGTTTACCGACACTTTACCGGACATTGTAAGAACGGCCCTCAGAGTATATTATTATAATTTATATACACGAATACACGATGACACTTTTAAATGTAATTTTTTGGGCAAAAATGACTGTTATAAACTACTGCTGTACTAATGCTTAATAATCTGTAGCCAATGTGGTTATGATCATAAAAAATTATTCCACTCAAATTTAAAATACTTTATGTTTTATTATTTTTTATAGCGAAATATGATTTATTTTTTACCATATATTTTAGAAAAAATGAAAGTAAAATTAAGCCCCAAAAGAATATGAAAAAAAACTTACTTTAATAGTTTAATTATCGACTCTTTTGGCGAAATCCGTGACGTGTGTGACGCCGATGACGAAACGCTCCAGAGAATACAAAACTTAAAATATTGTGATTTTTGAAAATTAAAATTATAAGGAACGCAGTAAGTTTTTTGCTCATATCTGCTTTGCTTGTTGAAATTTTGGAATTTTTAATGACGATTGTGTCTGCTGCAATGACTTAGAGATTTGCCATGGAATATAAATGAATAATGATAGATATTATACTACGTACGTCATATGATGAATCCACGGATATCATATAATGCAACTTTTTATATCAAGGAGTTCCATGTTAAGGAACAATATTTGTTCGTTGAAATTTTGTATGACAAAAATCAAAATAGTTTATAATTTTGAATTTGAATTATAATAATAATAGGTATCAAATATGATATATTATTTGAATTTTTATTTTCGTTTATTAATTTAATTATTTATTAATATGGTGAATAGATATCTGCAGAAGTACAAGCATATTTTTATAAAAGCGTTTTGTATTTTATAAATCATTAAATAAAAATGTGATTACTGGATTTTAGGTAACATAAAGGTATACTCAGTAAATTTATCAAATTTACAGTATCGGTTATAATACCAACTGGATTCTAAAATTTCAAATCTAACATTTTCTACGAATACTGCTGATCACAAATTATTAATTATTATTCAATATTATGAAAATTTTAATTGTATCGGGGACCTATAATTTGTATTTTAGATTCTGAGTGGAACGATGAATATTTTGATTTTACTATGATGTGTATTTAATTTTTAATTTTTTTTTTATTATTTCATTGTTGTGTTTGATGTGTACACGATAAGTAGGTAGTCAAATTCGACCTTCGTTTTCCATGCATAATATATTATAGGTACTCCGTATGTAATCAATGATCATATTGTTTATTTTTAATTCAATTTTTGTAGAAAAGTGTTTTGTGTAGGCATAATAAATGTTACATTAAAATTTAAAAAATTCAAAAATTAGAATATAGGCACTACAGTTTCCAGCTTCTACTACAACATTACGTTATATTATGTTTTTAATTATTAAAATGCCTAAAAAGTAAACGTAAATCCCAAAATAATATGAAAACAAACTTACGCTGAAACATCGACTCTTCCGATGAAACCTAGCTAGAGTGCTTCAACAATGCAAACGTCCAGTACGTGAAGCCACCGAAAAAACAGCTATCTTCATCTGTCTTCATCTCGTTCCGAACTGTAACTTGAAACTATCGAAATATTTCATGAAAATTACCTGAACATAACGAAATGTGCGAAGTCGTGTTAAAACTTACATTATAATATATACTGCTTAACGAACTATCTGTATATTATATTGATGGCTTATTATTTTTTTTTTTTCACTAAAATTATTAGAATTGTTAATAGTCGCAGACGAATATCGACAATTGGCGATTGCCATAGATGATATAAAATATATTATTTAATATGATAAATCCATAGAACTTCTACACTCAACACACATACACGGTCTATTGATACACCGTGTGTTCTTTAACAGAAATCTTTGTGGTCTGCAATGTATTCTTGTTTTCTATTTCAGTTATTTTTCGTATACTAAATTTAACCAAACTAAATAGTCCACAAGTTTATAGACATCACAAATATATACTATAAATAGAGTATATTATTATAATTTATATACACGAATACACTATGACACTTGAAAAGGTAATTTGTTGAGCAAAAATTACTATAACCTACTGCTGTACTAATGCTTAATAATCTGCAGTCTGCACTTTGTTCCGGTGATTTTACACGTAATATAATAAAATTGATAGGTACTAGTGATTTGTACCCGATTGTTTAATTCAATTATTTACAAGATTTCAATAAAAAAATATCTATGAAGTATAAACATCCGCATTTCTATTAACTATTAATTCTTAATTGTATGAGCCATACAAATTACATATATTTTTCGAAAAAATTATTTAATGTCTCACGGGTTGATCTAGCAACTGACTGCTACGACAACTGTACAATTTTTTTAAGCATAATCCGTTTTGATAACATCCAGAAAAGAGCTTGTCTTAAGACTGTCTGTCTTGATAACAACTAATTTAATTTAAAGTGTATTGTTATATTATATGATAATGGAAAATAATAATTATAGTAAAATATATAATTGCAAAACATTTAATATCTAGCTATATAGGGTATAAACTACACTACAAAATTTGTGAGTATAAATACAAGAGGTTTATAATGTATTTATGTATGTAAAATATAAAGATTGATAACATTATATTGTTTTAAATACTTCTGGCAAAACCTAAGGTGATACCTGGCTTATAGTATACCTATGCAAAAAGGCACTTATTAAACTTGGAGTAGTGAAACGAAGACGGACTTTGGACTGTTCGGTCTCGCGTATTTTATACATGGCGCTTTTAGGATTAAACTTATAAATGCTTCTACGTCACCCAGTTAACAGATTGTCCGGGGCAATAAAAAATTAAATTTAAGTCTTAAAGTAAATGTAAAATACTAAAATAGCAATAATATGAAAACAAACTTACGCGTAAACATCGACTCTTCCGGTGAAATCTAGCTAGAGTGCCGCCGTCGCCGAAAAAACGGCTATCTTCATCCATCATCATCTTGCTCAGAACTGAAACTTGAAAGTATTGAAATATTTAATGAAAATAATCTGACCATAACGAAATGTGTGAATTTGTGCTAACAAACTGTCCGTATATATTGATCGCTTATTATTTTTTTGTTCACTGAAATTATTAGAATTGTTAATCGTCGCCGACGAATGTCGACAATAATTGACGATAGCCATATATAGCCATATATAGCATATATAGCCAGATATTATTATAAAATATATTATTTACTAAGATAAATCCATAGAACTTATATACTATACTCAGTACCTAATCGGTCTTTGTTAAATCGTACTTACTTTTACAGAAATTGTTGTGATCAGCAATGTACTTATTCTGGTTTTCTATTTCATTCATAGTTCGCATGCCAAATTTAACTATCCGAAACTGTCCTCAAATGTATAGACATTCTATTAAATTACAATGTGAATTATTATAAGTCTCCTTTTTGGTACTTGCCAAAAACTCGACTACCGGGATTTAAATTTAAAAAAATGTGATTTAGGTAACCTATTGGCTATTGATCTATTATAAAATAGAAACTGAACCTACCAATAATATCACTATATAAAATAATTAAATGTGATAATTTGAAGACAATTTCTTAAAACCTCTAAAATATTTTTTTAATTTAGTGTTATAAATTTATAATCTAGTTAAGCGGCGCTCAAGCAAATTTTTCAATTTTTTTTTTTCGGTAACCCATGTGTTGCGACCAGTTAAGATGTATATCTATGATGCAAAAATTAACTGCCGGAAATTATTAGTTTTTATGGTAAAGCTTTACGAAGTTCACGATTTTCGGTGTTTTAAGTGCTTGTAAAAATTTTGTTTTTTTAAAAAGAAAATCACCATCATTATTTATTTTTGTATAGGTACATAAAATATAAAAAATATTATATTATACATAGACTTCTGGGCCCCGCATACATTGAATGTGTCCGGGGTCCCAAGAATCCTAATTGCGGCACTGGTAAGTACCATCTATTAACTATTAAGTAGATATTACATGTATTTTTACTGTTATTAATTATTATTCGAAAGTAGAAAGTTATTAGTTATGAAAAATCGATTTTCTTTTATAAATAGTATGTTTATTATTATTTATATTTGTTTCTTAATAATTAATAAAAGAACTCTTTTATAGTGAAAATTGATCATCATATTACTTGACCAAGGAGAAACAAAGTACATTTATACGTATCTATATATATAATCGCACTCTATTGCGTGTTTAAATGTCACGTTTCTTATAAAATATAATAGGTACTGTTTCATCTGGTATCCACTGTATGTACATTGTACCTATCTTGTTTGATCGACGTGTGATATGTGTCGCCGGTGTAACGACTCAAGCAATAATAATAGTAATTATTATTTTTACTATGTACAATCTTCTAAAACCTAACCTCGTTTGGAACTATCAAACACTCAAACCGACGACGACGTTTGTGTGTCCACAACTCCGACGCTACAAAATAAAACACAAAGTAATATAATATCAGTATTTAATAGTTTAGGTACCTAAGTACCTATATGTATATTTATTCGACCAGTGCACAGTGGCGTACCTGTGGGGGGGGGCGAAGAGGGCATTCGCCCCCCCCCCTCGTGGGTCGTATAAATATATGTGACAATATATGAGAAATGTCCATTGTTAAATTTTTTTTGTGTTTTTATTTTTTATTTTTTTTTCATGAAGTCAATAATAATAAATGATAATTGATAACAATGTTATCATGTCATGATCAAGCCCTAGGATTTTAAAATATTTTTGTTATCTATAGTCGAATCAGGTATTATCATTTTGTTTTGGCGGTTCGACCACAGAATAGATAATAAAATCATGTGATAATATATTTGTAGTACTCAATATTATTTTTAAAAAGCAATTGAATGCTTATCGCTTTTATACTTTCTACTGCTTCAGTACTTTAGTTTAAAAAAAAAGTTCTTTAAGGTCAAACATTTACAGAACATATTATTATTTATTAAGATAAATTAATAATCTACAAAATTGGCTTATAAATCTAGGCACCTAGACACTTAGTACCTACCTGTCCTACCTACTGCTATTTAATTATTTAAATTTATTATTTGTTTTATTATTGTGCTGTAGACTAAAAACATGGCTACGTTCAAAAATGGGTAAGGATCGCTTATGCGGGCTTGCACTATTGCACATTTATCAAGAAATAAATATACCAGTGGACGAAATTATTGAACTATTTTCTCGTATGAAAAACAGAAAGCTAGACTTTGTATTATAAATTATAATTATAATAAAATTATTTTATAACATACATTTTCCTATATTATTATATTAAACAATAATTTCTTTTTTATGTACCTATTAAAATGTTTTATTTAATAGGTATTTTACAAGTATGAAATTTCCATTAGGTTAGATTAGCTGTGACGTGTACATTTTTAAGAATAGGTAAAAATATATTTCGCCCCCCCCCATAAGAGAGACCTAGGTACGCCACTGGGCCAGTGCATGAAGAATATACCTAACCACCAAAACATTCGGGACCCGGTTTATTAGAAAATTCATCGTAACTTTGTCAAAAGCTGAAAATGTATTTTTTATCCTGTAAAATCAAACACGGTGGTTAGGTTAAAATATAGTTAAGTACCTACCTATTATTTGATATCGTTCAAATTTCCTTATTTATTTATTTATTTATTTAATATAAACGGACGTGAGTCCTAAAACATAATAATATTACATTGTGAGTGAAAAAACACATTAATACGTAAAACAATAATTAATAGTTTCTACTTAAAATTAGAGAAAGAATAAAATAATAATGCTAAATTAGAAATAGAATACAAATCAAATATAAAAATTATTATTTAAATATAATCAAAGACAAAAGTATTACCTGCAGTCATAAGAAGGTTAGCAGGAGAGTTCAAGATATAATTTTTTGTTAAAAAAAGTGGATAAAAGGGTTTTGGATCTCTAATATTAAGGTAATTAATTTTAAAACGGATTAAAGAGAGAATTTCAGGACAATCTATTGAACCTAAAATTAGTTTTTGTAAAAATTTAGAGAGTAAAAGTGTACGACGGTCAGACAGTAGAGAAATATTAAGAAAATTTAAAACATTATTATATGAGCCGTGGACAGGTCTGTTTATGTTAAATTTAAAAGAGATAAAACGTAAAAAATTATTTTGGACAGATTCCAGCGTAAGAGCCTGTTTCGACATACTATTTATCCAGATGAGGGGGCAGTACTCTAAATTAGAACGGACAAGAGAGAAGTAGAGGATTTTTAGGGGAATAGGATCTGAAAATCCAGCACAAGTACGCTTAATAAACCCTAAGTTACGAAAAGCTTTATTTTTAATCATTTCAGTATGCAGAGAAAAATTTAATTTACGATCAAAAATTATACCCAAATCTTTAAATTGATTAACAAGCTCGACATTTGTGCCAGAAATTGAGTACTGAGAGTTAACGGGATTATTAGTTAGGTAAAATTTCATAAATTTACATTTTTGTATATTTAAAAATAGATTATTCTCATTACACCATAAAATGAGGTTATTAATGTCTAATTGCAAATTAAAAGCGTCTTGTTCTGATTTAATAATTTTTACTAATTTTGCATCATCGGCAAATAGAAGGATATTAGAATTAGTTATGACATTGGGAAGATCATTTATAAATATATTAAAAAGAAGAGTTGACAGGTGGTCACCTTGAGGAACACCAGATGGTATATTAAACTGTGTAGAGGTAAAATTTAGATATTTAAAGATTTGGTGACGACCTGATAGGAATGATTGAAACCAATTTAGTAGAGAACCTGAAAAACCAAATATTTGTAATTTTTTAATAAGAATAGCATGATTTACCTGGTCAAATGCCTTAGAAAAATCGGTATAAATAATATCAGTTTGCGCATTTAATTCAAAAGAATTAAGGATTATGTTTTTTACCACAGCTAAATTATTACAGGAAGATCGCTTGGGAGTAAATCCATATTGATGATTTGATAGTAAGGAAGAACAGTAGCTTGATAATTTTGAGGAGACTAACTGCGAAAATAATTTCGGGATAATAGATAACTTAGAGATAGGACGATAGTTCTAAATTAATGAATGGTCGCCTTTTTTTAAAATTGGAGAAATAAAAGAAGTTTTCCAAATAGAAGGGAATAAACCTTTTTTGAGAGATAACTTAAAGATATTTGTTAATATTGGAGTTAAGATAAATCTACAGTTATAGAGGAATATAGAGGGTATACCATCTGGGCCTACATTAGAGTTAAGTTTGATATTAGAGATTAAGTTAAGTACATCTAATTCAGTGAAGGAGATAGAATTTAGATTTATATAGGAATTTAAATTAATTTTATTAATATTTAGAGAAGAAGAATTAGGTGGCTGTTGAATATTAGAATAGGAATCTGAAAAATATTTCGCAAAAATATTAACAATATCAGTACCATTATTAACTATCGTTGCATCTAAAGATAAAGATTTAGGAAGTGCATTATTATTGGTAACATTTTTAATAAAAGACCAAAAATATTTTGGGTTATTTTTTATAGAGTGTTGAACATTATTTATATAATTTTTATAATCAGACTTAGCGAGCCTTTTACATTTAGCTCTTAAATGTGAAAAAGTAATATAGTCAGAGATATTATTGTATTGTTTATAGACAAGGTGACAGATTTTTTTCTCTTTTAATAGCGATTTCAAAGAATTTGAATACCAAATTGGGTAAGTATTATTATATATACGTCTTTTAGGAACAAAAATATTTATAGAATCATGCAAGATCATATAGAGACGATCAACTACGCCGTTAACATCTGAGGAGATAGAGTTAATGATATTAAGTGAGTCGCCAATGTATTTAACGATTTTGACATAATCACAATTTTTAAAATCGTAAATTATATCATAAGTAGTCGATAAGATATTAAATTGTTCATATTTCAACGTGATATTAAGTGCTGGGTGGTGTTTATCAATAGGCAACAATGGGTCAGGTTCATTAGAGACGGATAGGTGGATATTAGATAAGACTAAATCTAGAGTAACGTTATTGTTATTACGTAATAAATTAAATTGATTGAAATTAAACTGTGATAACATACTAATAAAATAAGAATCAATTGGAGAATTACATATTATTGGCAAAGAATAAAGTGACCAATTTAAAGAGGGGAGATTAAAATCACCTAACAAGACAAATTTAGCTTTCGGGTTTGAAATAAAAAGTTCATTGACTGCTTTAAAACATTGTTCATAAAGTGTTATAGGAGAGAGAGGAGGAATATAAACGCAACCTAGAATCAAAATATTAGGACCTAAATTAATTAACACAAATACATGTTCAACACTTTTAACAGAAACATTTAAGACTTTACAAATTAAGGTTGATTTAACTGCAATTAATACACCACCACCACGACCACTTGAGCTGTTGAGTGAAGATCTATCACAACGAAAAACTGTGTAATTAGAGAAGTTGAGTTCAGACGTAGATATAGATGGATAGAGCCAGGTTTCCGTGAAAGCGATGATATCCAGACCGGAAGTACATAAAAGTGGAGTAAGAGTATTTAATTTTGACACTAGACTTCTAACATTTTGATAATAAAGTTGGAATTCGGTAAAACTTATTAGTTTTTTTGGACCGCGGAATTAACAATAGATGGAATGCCCTTGACGTATTTTATTGTTAGATTTGACTCACCATCCGAATGTCTCATATCTAATTCTTTACGCAGATTTTGAAAATACAAACGTTGTTTGGGAGTCTTGTCACTTGTTATTCTAACCGCATTGAAAATTTGATCAGATTTAAGTTTTCTCGAAGAACCCAAGGTCTTGAAAACATCAGAGGCGGAAGCTAGTGAAATTTTCAAAGGGCGAATCTTACCGTCAAATTTTCCGAGTCTCTGAATTATGCTTATGGTCGCACATTTTTCAGTGTTTAACCAAAGCGTACATCAATAATATTCACATACCTAAATTATAAACGTCCGAGATGATTATTATTTCAATAGATCAATATATTATATAATTTAGTACGGACCTATTGACTATTACATAGTAACTACATACCAACGTAAGGACTTGTTGCTTGATGGTGTTAAATATTTTCGGAAGTGGCCCGCCTTAAATTTGGCACACTTAAAATAAATTGAAATGGTGTCCGTTAGTAAATAACATAATATAAGATTATCTTTGGACGAATAATTTATAAATATCATCCATAATATAATTAGGTATACAAATATATAGTACCATTATAGTACCTGTTATATACAGATGTACATATATAACATGATTATATATAGGTACCTACATATTCTATTAATTACTAATATTATTACTATACAGACATATACCTGAATATTACTTTTAGTCATTACTAATTCATATTATAATACCATGGATGATTGTGCACTTTGCAGGAGGAAACAAGATTTTTTTCCTACTAAGTTTAGTATGATTTTGTTATGCGATTGATAACTCATTATTAACCTATTCGATGGTCATTACTATATGACTTGTTCGACATTAATATATTATAATTTATAATGACGGCTTTTATTCTTAGTTATTTATTGCTCACTTCAAGTACCTATACAATATTCACAAATATTTGGCATCATCAACGTTATAGCATCATATATAAATAAACGGAAGACAGATTCACGATACCAGAAGAAACAAGCATTCAAGCCAGAGACACCCTAATTCAAATACATAGCAACCAGTCATAACAACCCATTTTTATTTTAATAAAACTACAATTTAAAATAACCACAACCGAAACACATCGTAATATTCAAATAAATCAGACACCTGAGTTAATTGTTTTGGTCAGCCCAGGTAACACCCCTAAAAAATTGTGATCTTTTTTCTTATTCACAAGTAGCAATTGTTAAACAAAAACTCTTATTGGGTGAAAAAGTGCAGAAGGAGTATTTATCTACGAGTGTGTCTAATGTTTTTGATTACAATATGATAAAAGTATAAAAAAAGTTTGTAAAGAAATGTTGATTTAGAGTGTCTAGTCATTGGTTATTTCACTCATCGGGGTCAGATGTTAATCAGGAGTAAAAGTTTAAAAAAAAAAAACCCGAAAAAAACCATTATAATATTAAAGACCCAAATTTTATTGTTCGACTTTCAAACATTTGAAAAATTCTTAGACTGGAATAAAAAAATTTCGGCTTTTACTCATTGGACTAATAAGTTTAAAAAAAAGTGTAAGCTCGGTCTATATTGTAAATTTTACAGATGTCTTTATTAAAGTAAGTCGATATAATTTGACAGGTATCTATATAATACGTAGGTATCTATATAGGTGTCATTCCAAAATAAAAGACGTCATACAATTTAAATGTTAAATATAATTATATAGGTTGATAATATTAAAATATTAAATCTATGTTACTTACCTGTAATTTATTTTGTTCTGAAGACCACGAGTTATTGTTGTACCTACTTGATCGATCACATATTTTAATAGCGTAAAATTAAAAATTAGTATAATAATTAGATGCTAATATGTGATGCTCTGCTCAGAGCTAGGAGAAAATATTTACCTATTTAAGTGCCATAAAATAATTAATCCCCATTAATGATACATCGTGTCTGCGATTCAATCAGTGATCGATTTAAGATATGAAAATATATACTTATTATATTATTCTATCTATGTATACGATATGACCGTATCTGGACCAGACGACCTATGAAGGCTGTAATCGCGTAGTTAAATAAGAGTCAGTTATAATCTGAGATGTTCTTGAAATGTTCAGAAGAAACCGTTATTTTTCAGATATATAGATATGATCAAATTAAATATTATTAAATTACTATATTTATAAATGAAATATATATTTATATTATACATACCTATATGATATTGTGATTAAATACGCGTCCTAAGTAGTAATAGATTAATTGTACAATATAATTTGGGTACCTATTAATTAATATTATTTATGTTAAAGAGGTCAAAGTCGATGCATTAGAATTAATGTATTGTTTATTAGAATATTGTAATAGTTATAACTAATAACACATTTTTTATTAAATATAGATTTTTTAACAAATATAAATTCTTAATAACGGCCAAGTGCCAAACGTAAAAGTGTCCCTGTCATTGTGTCAGTCATTCTTTTAGAAAACAAAAAAAAATTAGGAGAAATTAAACAATATAACACTATTTAAAATAATTAGTGCAGTTCATCAATGTTCACATCTAAACAAAATATAAAACTAGAGTTAAATAACTAAAAAAAAAAAAATTTAAGGGGGGTGTTGGCGCCCGAAGGCAAGTGCGTTTTAGAAAACAGGAAAACAGGAAAAAACCATTCAAAATAATTAGGTCATTCAAGAAAGATTATTCATAGGGCCCCTGCAGGTTATCAATGTTCATGTCTATAAAGATATTTCCACTATACTTAAATTTAAAAAAAAAAAAAAATTGAAGCTGAGAGTTGGCGCCCGCAGGCAAATGCGTTTTAGAAAAAAAAAAAATTAGAAATTAAACAATATGACCACACATTAAAGACTTCAAACTAAAATGTCCAGAAACATAACAGAAAAAACTATTCAAAATGATAAGTTAGGGAAATGCTAATATAAACATTCAGTGAAATTTTCATGTATCTACAGTAATTCGTTTTTGAATTACAACAAAATAAGGAAATCGCTACATGAGAAATCGAGTGAACATCCAAAATTTGAATTTCAAACGCTCATAAAAATTTAATTTGACTGTCCAGTAGAGATTTTTTTATTGATAAAGGTAGACAAACTTATGAGTAATCTTGTATTACATTTTCAAATCTTAGATTTAAAAAGAAAAATTTTTACGAATTCTTAACTCAAAATAATTTGCTAATTTTCGTGAATTTTCCATATTTTGTCAATTTTTGAACTTTAAATGCTTATAAAAAAAAATTGTGACTAAGGATTTTTAATATTTTTCATCTACCTTTGAAACAATATACTAGGAGCCTTTTATTAAATTTTCAAGTTTTTTTAACCAACAAATAAAATTTTATTGATATTTCTAGAAAAAAAAATATAAAAATTATGGAAAATGAAAATGTCCCTAAACAGTTCAAAATAAATCAAAATGTTTTGAAAATGTTATCGTGTATAGAAATTGCAAATATAAACAACCAGTGAAAATAACATGTATCTACGGTCATTTGTTTTAAAGTTACACCAAAAACCAAATTCAATTTTCTGAAAAATCGATTTTGCGTAAAAATTCCCGTTTTTCCTTAATTTTTCTTTTGTTTTTCTTGGCGCTTTTGAAAAGTACTGGGTATTTTAAATTTTGACCTCCCCAATGCACCAACGATATTCACTTTCCAATCGAACAAGATACTGAAGTTGAAAATCGAAGAATTATTTCGACTACTTATCGTGTACACAGACACAAAAAAAATAAAAAAAACACACATCATTGTAAAATCAATACATTCATCGTTTCACTCAGAATCTAAAACCAAAAATAGTTAATCTAGAAAAATGTCGTTGATATAAATGAGAACATTTTGAAAACTGTCCGAGTGTATTGTGTATAATCAATAATAAATAATTATAATTTTACGAAGAGTAGCTCAAAAACTTTCAGTATATCGAATTTAATTTAATAATATTTTATAGATATAACTAGATTCCGATGTTTGTCATCCCGCCTACGGCGGAAAGACTGTGTGGGCGGTGGTGCATCTTTGTCGGCTATGCTGGGTTTTTTGATCCAGCCTGCGGGGGGAAGGGGGGTCGTCGGGTATTATGTTTTGTCGTGTTGGCAGCACTTTTTAAGCGGTAATTTTTGAACTCGGAAGAGTGTCTAGTCGTAAGTCACGCGATTCAAGTCGATCGTAAGACACAGCCAGCCAGGTAGGCAATACGACTACGTCGGATCGCAGACCATGCCCCATTCGTGTATGCCGGTTCTTGAGTGTGTGTGTTGAAATCGGAAATTCGGATTCTGGGTTTGAGTGTCTAGCTATCAGTCATCTCGGGTAAAAGTCGATTCCCGAGTGTCGGATGCAGTGGGGGACACTGGGGGTGTAAGTCGCTCGTATGCAAGTAGCTAGTCAGGTAGGCAATCCGACTACGTCGGATCGCAGACCATGCACCGGGCGTGTGTGTCCGGTTCTCGTATGTGTGTTGAAATCGGAAATTCGGATTCTGAGTTTGAGTATCTAGCTATCAGTCATCTCGGGTGAAAGTCGATTCCCGAGTGTCAGATGCAGTGGGGGTGTAAGTCGCTCGTATGCAAGTAGCTAGTCAGGTAGGCAATCCGACTACGTCGGATCGCAGACCATGCACCTGGCGTGTGTGTCCGGTTCTCGTATGTGTGTTGAAATCGGAAATTCGGATTCTGAGTTTGAGTGTCTAGCTATCAGTCATCTCGGGTGAAATCCGATTCCCGAATGGACAATCCGCCTACAGCGAAAAGTGCTCGAAACGGCCGTTCAAATATGAAAAAGTATACAGTAGGTAATAAAATTGTATTTGTTGATAATTATAGAGAACAGTTATCAGGTGTTTTATGTTAGGCTTCACTGTAATCAATGTAATCATTGTTATGTTTTCGCGGTTATAACAAATAAGTCGACAAAATCTAATTTTCTGATTGGATATTATCTAAAATATACCTACCTTGTATATTTATTTAATTATGAGAATTAAGTCAAATTAACAAATAGATAATTATATTGGTGAATAACAAATTTTATTGAAATGTAATACTATCCTATTAAACGTAGTTATCTATAAATGAATACACTATGCATACTCTCGTTTCCGACACACTACTCCACCCCGGGACTCGAATTTTCGAAAAAAACGGCAAATGAAGCAGTCATATTACAGTCGTACTATTTTTTAATATAGTATTTATAATCTGTAGCAGTATTTAACCAAATCGGAATCACGTAAAAACTGTAATATATCAAGTAGGTACTACACGTAGGTTAGTTATATTATAATGTATTATTAAAAGAAACATGTAGGTGCGTCGGTAAATGTTAATTATAATTATTTTTTTGCCCAATAAATATCGTCAAACGAATAATAATAATATATATAATATAATAATGCAAATTTAAAAAAAAAATTAACACTTTCGTTAAAAATGATAAATGTGACGAAAAAAAAAACGCAAAAAAAAGAAATTTGATTTAACACGGCCCCGCCGGCGTTCGAAACCACGACCGTCGATCACCCGTTTTAACGCCTAACCTACCTAGCCACCTACCGAGATGAAATTAGGAGTCAAATCTATGACTCTTAAGGGCGTTTGAGCGGACCACCGTGTCCGCCACCTTCGGACGTTCAAAACGCGAGATTTGCGAAAAAAATCGAACCTCGAGGCGCATGTATATACATGCGTATATATGCCTGTATATAGCGATACCTACACGGTACCTACTCTCGTTTCCGACACACTACTCCACCCCGGGACTCGTCTGTGGCTATAAATATAGCAGGGAACGCGAATAAGTAGTCGACGGGGAGGGTGATATGACCGAAAGGGCCTAAAACTATAATTTTCAAAAAAAACGGCAAAAAGAGCAGTCATATAGTCGTACTATTTAACTGCCAGAGTTTAATCAGTTCTATTAGATCTATTAGTTTATTAATACCGTATTAAACAGTATTTAACCTAAAAACTGTAATATATCAAGTAGGTACTACATGTAGGTTAGTTATATTATATTGTATTTATATAAGAAACATATAGGTGCGTTGGTCACGGTAAAATCAAGTATTATTATTATTATTTATAAAATAGTACAGTATCATTATACAATTTAGTTACAATTTAAAATATCTACTTTAATATATATTAATATTTTTTTGCAAAAAAAAAAAAACTCGAAAAAAAAACATTCAAATTATCACGGATGGCGAAAATTATCGAAAATCCCAGAGACCGGGTTCGAACCCACGACCCTCGAGTCACTTATCCTAACGCCTAACCAACCTAGCCACCTACTCAGATGAAATTCCGAGGCAAATGTATGACTCTTAAGCCGCGTCGCAGTGCTCGTGGCGATAAAATAAAATTCTTATCACTTTCCTTATCAATAAAAACAATATTTAAGAAAATCCCAATAAATCCTATCAATAACTCAAAACCCCGAGTTTCCCCTTGGCGAGGTGGGTGTTAGTACTCTCCCGGACCAAAATCCATCAAAAAAGCAAAATCCAAAAAAGGGGGGAGGAGGTGCCCCCGTTCCCTAAAGCGGAAAACGGTAGTATTCATAAAAAGAATGGGTTCCCCCTTGGTCCGAGGTCTTTAACTTGAATTCCGGCCGAGTTATACTCAACTCAAAATGTGGGGGGGGTGGGGGCTTTGGTTCCCTAATGTTGAAAATTCATCTGGGGCCTAAAAAATTGAGATGCCCATTGGTCCGGGGTCTCTAAGTCGAATACCGGCTAAGTTATGCTTCGTCAAAAATAATTACTCGTTTAATGGGTCCCCCCCCACTCCGCCGATGGTCGCGTTATTTTTTCGTCAAAAAATTGAAAAACACAGGTTTTTGAATTTTTGAATCTCGAGCACTTGAACCGTTTCTGAATTTTTGGTTTTACATATTATATTACACACGGAAATATCCCAATTTTCATAATATATAGAAATACGGAATAATAATAATAATAATAAAGTTCGAAAATATTCGTCGATAAGGAAATGGGAGATAAGCGAGCGGAATTTATAGCGAACGCGCGGGAAGTATTGTGATTGGTCGTCATGGAAGAAACGCGGAGTGCCGTGAGCGCTCCCCGCGGATCTTATACGCGTTATTAGCGTTTTATTATATAAGAAATATATAATAATATATAATTATACTAGTGTTAAAAAATAATTTTATTTTGAAATATTTTTACGTCAATTATAAATTGATCCCTACGTGTATTTAAATACATAATAATTATAATAACCTACACATTACCTACGTACTTGAATATGTTCGAGGCCCACTCAGTTAGCTTCTCTTTACCAATAAGCAGATATTATTCGAGGAAATATTATTATATTATATGCGTTTGATAAAATATTATCGAAAACGCATTTTAGAGAAAAAAATATCTTAGTAGAAAATCTTGTAGCAGAGACAGCTGCGGCTTATTTCTGCCTTCCCAATACGTAGGTACATAGTACGTATTTATAGTATACCTAGTACAGTATACTGCCCACCAACTTACTTTTTTACTAAGTATTTATTTAGAGTATCTTTATTTGGTTTATGACAGGACATAGGTTTAAAATGAAAAATAAAATAAACACATTTATAATGATTATTAAAAGCATCATATTCATTCATCAAAAATAACGCACAGCCTATATAGATACAATAACAATATGTTTTTGCCTATTCATTTTAATTGCAATGGGCTGTCATTTTATTTAAAAGTAAATTTTATACAAGATGACAAAATTTCATTAAGTATGACATAAAATAGGTAGGTAACAATAAATTATTTTGTAATTCAAATAAAAATATCAATAGTAAGTTATATAATAATGGGATAAATATGAATAATAATAATATGTATATATATTATTATATATACATATTTATTATATATATATAAAATATAGGTATAGGTATTGACTAACTTCTAGATGTAGCCATTTAGGTATAGGTATATATAGTAAAGTATTTGTAAGACAAACAAGAGACAAATGTTAAGCGATATAACATAAATAAAAATGGTTAATTTCAATATCATATGAAATATTTGAATACATATTATAATAATTAATATCTAAACAATAATTCATTATTTTAAAAATAAATATTCAGAAATACTCAAATTATATTATAGGTAAGAACATTAATGTATGTACCAACTCTTATAATTTAATTAAATTGCAAAATGAAATTTATACGGTATTTCTAGGTACAGGTATAATATAGTAGTTACCTAAATGATGATAACTTATTATATTTATTAATACTTTAAGTTAGTACATGTATTCAAATATTCATTGGAATGTAGCTTTCCATTTACATATTTTTTTTTTCAGATTGACCTACTAAATGTTTTTACATTATTAATAACATTTTCTAATAATAATAGTGATGTATACAATTATTAAAATTCAAAATCATATTATATTGACTTTACAGTTCAGATACATTTTCTTTCGGTTTCGATTTTCCAGTCCTGAAATAATAAAACGATTTTCATTAGTTAAGGTACCTATATTGTATGTGTATTATTTATTATTTAATATAAATTTTTCAGGGAGGTCTTTATAATATAAGGTAGGACCTTTATAGATGAGACTGATTGACGAAAGGTAGTAGTAGAGTAAGTGCTAAATAGGCTGTACCTATATGCAGTACATTTATTAGTTAAATTATTTTTTGTCAAGATCTTCTGCTATCACTATCACCAGGTTACTGTACTGTACCGTTTAGCGGGGACGAGGGATCATCAATTCATGTTTTTAGAGGGCCACGTTAGGAAGTTTTCCAGGGCCATTACATTATGATGTACATGTTTATCCAACAAAGGAAAGTAAAAACACTAAAAACCATAAAATCATGAAAACTTCATTTAAACCACAATCAGAAATAATAGTTTAAAAAATTGTTCTTCTGCGGACCAGACAAAGTTCATCCACCGGTTGCCATTTGGTGACTCCCCGACCTATAGTTATTATAGTCCCTACCTATATCTATGCATATGTAAGGCAATTTGTTAAACTGTTTTAAGATGAGTGATGACGCTACACCCGCATGATGTGTTGTCTCCGTCTTTCAAATGAAAAATATATCGAAAACTGTTTGGAGCGAGTAAGAAATATTCAGTCTGTAGACTGTAGTCTAAGTTAAACAACCAAATTTTCACTTTAGAAAGAGGAAAACATAGACTGCACAACCTTTTTTTTAATTTTTCGATATCACAAATACGAAAAAAGTTCTTATAGTTTAAATTTTTTTATTATTTTTGAGTTTTTCAAACTTGAATAACATTTTTAGTTCGATATTGAAAAATTAAAACAACCTCGCTGTTTTTTTTTAATAGTATTTGTTCTCCTCTTCATAGTATGAAATTTGGTTGCTTAGCTTAGAGTATAGCCTGAGTGGTTCTTACCCGCGCAAAACAATTTTTGCTATGTTTTACATTTGTAAGACGGAGACAACACATATTATGTGTCCATGCTCCATGCAGGTGTATATAGGTAGTGTCCTCATCTTAAATAGTTGTAAGCAAAATCGCAAATTTGCAACCAAAGTCATACATTTTCCATAGGTTTATTTCCGGGTACTTAATATTATGTCTATGATAGTAACATTGTTTATCATTTATTATTTTAACCATTTTTTATATATTTTTTTTTTGAGGTTAGGCTTCAATTACTAATGGTCATTAGCCTGTGGTACTGCAGGGGGAGTCGGTAGGTTTGTTAACACGTGTGTTCGTGGTGGCAGAATTTTTTATTGGGGCACCCGTAGGTTTCTGCCATGTCCCGGAGTGGGGGGATGGCGGCACTTGTTCTCCGGACACCGTGACTTGCCCAGAGAAAAATGCAGCCCGATGGCCGGGGATTGAACCCGGATCGGCTGTGCCAAAGCCGACGCGTTAATCCGCTCGGCCACCTCGTCCCCCCATTTTTTATATTGTAATTGTATTATACTATTATTAGGTATACACTTATATACATACCATCCAGATGTACTTGGCTTTGTAATGTCATCAGTTTCTAAAACAAAAATTATTTATCTTCAGTTTATAGTTTTTGACATTAATTTATGTATTTTGTACCTATGTCTTATGCTATTGGGTAAAGAAAAACTTAAAATCTGTAAAATATAATGTGTATAATATATATATGTGACTAAGGTTAGATTAAATAAAAAAACAAATTATGTTCTTATTTATAAATGAATAATTGTAATTGTAATTGTAATAAATACTGAAAATCTCTTTGCAAATTTGTTGTTGCTATTTTAGGCACTTGACTAATGGTTTTTCGGAAACGCTCACGCCTTACATAGCAATTAATTTAAGTAGGTACAATCTAAATTATTAATTAGGTAATATTATACCAAATAGGTATATTGCTGTATTTTAGTAGGTACCATGCGGCTTAAGCTAGAACCAAAAATTAATCTATCTTTGTAAAGTATGACTGTATGAGTATATGATTATATTTACAACCTGGACTGGTAGGTACTAAAATAGAACTATCGTAAAATAAATTATAAAACCGTTTTTATTTTGTAGGTAATTTATTTATAAAAGTTGCATTGTTTAATAATAGCAGTAAAAAGGTAGGTTTCAACGGTTAGGCACCGGTTTCATGGAAAGTACCAAGGTCTATGGACTATGAATCCTAAAGAAATTATTTGAAAGCAGAAACTAAGAAACTTTTTTAGTTCATCGTTCAAAGGTAAATTTATTAGTTAAGGCACCCGCTACCCGGTACCATTGTAATTTTGTACACAAAAATACGCGTACGGGGAATAATGGATCCTGTTCTATAAAAACAAGCAAATTTGATAGTTTTTTTTTACTCACAGAGAGTAATATTTTACAGGCCGCATCGAACTGCATTTTTCAATATTTTAATCTCAAACTTAATTTATCTTAAAAAATAATACTGTTTTAAATCTCTGATATCTGATAAAAATCGGAGTTCGATGTGGCCTGTATAGGAAGTCTTCTTCTTTCAGATAAAAAAAAGTTATAAAAATCCGACAATTTTACACGACCTGAGATAAATGATCAAATTTGCATGCTTTTACAAAACAGGATCCATTGTTCCCCGTAAGCGTATTTTTGTGTACAAAATTACAATGATAATAATTTCCCGTGAAGTAATTTTTTTCGATTTAATACACCCCATCAACTTCTCCTAAATAGGTATCAGGCAGTAGATTAGTGAAAAAGTATTATAATTAAGGTGGACTAAAAAAAAAAATAAAAAAAACTAAAAACTAAAATATAAAATATAATTTTACAAATTTTATAGAATTGAGGACAATTTGGAACACCTAACCTAACCTGTCCTTAAATTCTTTCAAAACACAACATTTTCAATATTATTTTAATACACTAGGTCAGTGGTCTTCAGTCCATGGTCTTGTATTTATTTGACGCCTACAAACCTATTTTAATAATTTATAGCATTATGTATTTTTTTTAAATAATTTAATACCTACACGTATTTAATGCGGCCCTGACATTAAGCAACCTTAATATAGTTGCCTGCTCCCTAAAAAGTTTGAAGATCCATGCACTAGATATTAATAAAAGACTTTTACTTATACCGTGTGAATAAGTTATGTGAGGTAGGTACCAAGGTTATCACTTATCACACTTATAACTTATACATGCCATAATGCCAATAAAATGCAACTTATTCCAATAAACATATTGTCGACAGCTGTTTGTAATTACTAATTTATTATTACTTATATTACCTATATTATATTCTTAGATTATAGTGCTGCTATTTATTTTACAATCACTTGATATGTGTAAAGTTTTAAACCTTTGACCTGTATTATATATTATACACATTCTATACTTTGTAATATAATGTTTTATTATATTAGATTGAAATGAAACATTTAAGTAGGTAATGAAAACTATGTACATATATATTTATGTTGGTACAAAACTTAAGTCTAAGTTGGTATGTAGGTACCAATATCAAAGATGTAATTCACAATGGCACACATTTTAATTTTTTCAGAATAGGTTGGGTTACTATTGAGTTATTTTAAATTATCTTTCAATAATTAATTTCCAAGAGGACTTATTAAAAATGCTTAATAATTGCTCATTACATTTTATGCTTAAATTATGTATTTTTTAAAATGATGACATATTTTTAAGCTTTTAATTTTGTTACGGCATTGAACGGCGGTTCTATTGTATATTTCCCATAGGTTTATATTATAAATAGGTATGTGTATTGTACCTACTATTGTGTATAAAACTTATAGTTATATACGTCTTATAAATTAAAATATAATTATATACAGTTAATAAAATGTGTTCAAGTTATAAGTAGGTACTGATATAAGTTTAATTTTATGAAAATACTAACCGGATTAATATAGTTATAGCAACATAGACTATTATCTTTAGAAATAAAAGTTAGTATTGCCATTTGCCACAGGAAAGTTTTTAAATAGTACCTATAATTAATATTAAGTACCTATGCGTACTTGATAACTCTAAAAATACTAATTACAAAAAAAAAATACCTACTAATATAAATACCTAATTTAAGCATACAAGTGAGCTGATTCTTGATTATTCTAAACAAATGACGCTACGTATACAAAAATATTTTTAATGTCTTAAGGTTAACAATATTAGCAATGATTTTTTTTTAATTGTTATAAACGTATGATTTGTTGATTTATTTTGAGAATATTCTAAGAATCTTCATCATTTTATTAATTAAGATAATATAAAATGTATGTGCTTGATATATTATAGCATTATACTTCTATGAAATTGTATTTTTCATTATATAGGTAGGTAATTCATTATGAAGAAAATTAACTTATTGTGTACAAATGAGATAAATGTTTAAAAATATTTGCCATATAAATTTTTTTTTTTTTAAATTGTATTATTTAATAATTTGATTATTAACCGGTGTTTATTTGATGTTGAAAGCGCCAGTCATGCTCGCGTAGATCTATTTCTGTATCGTCGTCCATACTAATTTCACACTTCAACTCCGGTTTTGATGCAGCCACTTGCAACTCTACCAATCACCACAAAAAAGCGTCTAAATCTAATTACTAATAAAAGTATTACTACCTAGGTACTAAATAACTATCGTCTATCTTATATTAGCTCTGACAGAGTTTCATTATCTAATGCGCAATATTAGTCAAGTCTCGAAATATCGAATTTTTTCTTGTCCATTGAAGTGTTTTTAATTTGTGTTCGAGGTAAATAACTCAAAAAATACATAGTTTGAATTTATTTTATGCTCTTTAAAATTCGATTTGTCGAGACTCAACCGTATTTTTTTTTTAAATATTTATACAATTTAATTATAATATACGTGTAGATATTATTTATATTGTAGGCACTATTTTTACATGTAGATACTATTTATACATTTAAATATACATTAAAATATTATATCTTCTATACAACGACATTCCAATGCCCATTAAAGGGGGTGATTGGGGGAGGAGGGAAGGTGACGAATAATTAAAGTATAAACTTAGTCTTTTAAATTGTTTATTAGCTGTTTTAATATATATATTTTGTATTATAAGTACTTATGTTACTTATGAGGACATCGTACATCACAAGTGTCGTCTCCGTTTTACTAACGCCAAACATGGTAAATTGTATGTTTAGAATAATCCATTTTACTCGGTTATTTTACTCCTATATTTATAATATTTTAGTGAATTATTGACCAATTATAACATTTAAAGATAATAATATCGCCAATTAGTTTTATTTATTACTTTAATTTTTAATTTTGCAAATGTTGTTAGATATTTTACAATGAACAAAAAAAATTAAAATTTTAAACGGCTTACAACTTGTTTAAAATAAAATAACAAAATATCAAACAAATTCTATGTGGGGCCTAAAATAATATTCGTACCTTTAAATTTGATAACAGGGTAAAATAACTTAAAAACATTTTCAAATCACAAGAGTAAAATTGATTATTCTGATCTTAAAATGCGCTATGTTACGGCTTTTTAAATGGAGACAACCATTTGTTGTTCTTTTAAAAGGTTATGTACAACTACACATTAAAACATAATGTCAATAGTATATTAAAATGTATATGCAATAATAATTCATAATTCATATACAGTTTTATTAATATTAATAAATAAGAAGTAGTTAATTTACAAAATAATTAACTATAAACAATTAAGACATTTTTTTAAAAAGCTACTTGGTAAGGGAACAGAACCATTCCTGTAAAGAATACCTTTGAAAAGTACTTGAGTAAGTACTCAAATACATTTTTTTAAAGTATTTAAGATACTACTTAAATACTTTAATTGTATAGTATTTAAAATACTACTCAAATACTTTGAAAAAGTATTGGAAGACTTTTCAAAAACTTTTGGTTTTAAAGTGGGTTTCTATTATTGTAATAGAGACACATATAGGTAGTAAAATTATAATCATTTTATTTATTATTTTATTAAATAAATGTTTTATTACATTTTTTTTTTATTTTACATGAAATTTTACCATCTTGTCTTAACTAGCACAATAAGACAAATGTGCATAGGGATTTGAGTATGATTTTTTTTCTAGGGAAGAACCACCCATTGGTGATACTACCTATTTTGTTTTCTTATTCATTCTAAATTTCTAAAATTAGTTCAATAAAATAAAATGTTCGAAATAAAAAACCGAAGTTTCAATACCAAAAAAGTATTTAATACAAAAAGTATTAAAATACAATTCAAAATACTTCATGCTGAAGGTATTTAAAAAGTTATTCAATACTTAAAAAAGTATTTGAATACTTCTACTCAAATACTTTACAGGACTGAACATGACTGACCCCTTCGTCGCGCTGGGGAAGCCCCTGCTATCATATAATTCTGTGAGCTACACAATAAAAATGGTATAACAATAAAAATTTAATTTTTGTAAGCTAATAACTGAAATTCTTGTGAGTTATTTTTATTTCATGCATTTGTTATTAACTTCAATTATTTACCTTGTTTTGTATCATATTTTGATTGTTCTCTTATCTCTTCAGACGATCCTATAACATTTCAATAATATTATTTATCTAAACAAACGGTAACTGAAAGTGTTATATTATTGAAAAGTTGTTATTGAAAATTCAAATATTCAATCTAAGTTTTATCTTAAAAGCATGCAATGGTTATTAAAATATAGGTTTAAGAAGAAAATAGAATTGGAATAGTAGATAAAAATACAATGAGTTTTTATATACAGATGAAGATGACCTATATTACATATCTAATGCACGTAATACCTGCAATGTGAGTTGAAGTTTTCTTACTGATTTCAAATCCGCTAGGGGCGTCTTTAGAAAGTTTTCTCAAACATTCATTTAATTCGTCTTCAGAAACACCTTTACTTGCTAACTCTTCAGTATCAAAAACCATTCGTTTTTGTACAATTCGTGTAACAAATATGTTACCATGCTCATCTGTACGTTCCACATCCTCCTGGAATTCTCCAGGTGAAAAGTATTCTACAAAATCTTCTATAATTTTATCTTTGTCGGGTCCTTTTGCCGTTACTTTATGCATTTCAGTGGGTAGTCTTACGACCTTATGAGTGAATTCTGTTCCATCCTGGTCCTTTCTAAATGTTTCAAAAGTTTCATGTTCGTCAAACCAATCATGTTTGCTTCCAGTTTTGTCAAGGCCTTCCATACTAGAGACCATAGTATTTGAACCTCCACTTGTGAAGCTAGAAGACATATTGGATCCAGTTTCACAGTGGTAAGTGGCATTCGTCGATGTGGAACTTATCGGGCCTAGTGAATCATTACTACCTAAAATTAAACTGTTTCTATACGATGACTCTTTTGAATGATCATCCATGATTGGACTACTAAAACCACGACTTGAAACACTTGAGTTCATGCAATCATCATAATCATTTTGTTTCCCTTCCACAAACCCAGTATTTGACATATGTTCAAGAGAAGCTGACACTTTCATGTCGGTAACAATTGTTTTTAAATCAAGTGATTCTGTACTAGTCAAATTATCATCTTCCGATAAATGTTTTTCAGAATTATCTTCGTTTTGTTCTAAATTTATCTCAGCTTCTTTAATAATTTCATTAATTTTAAACATTCCATCTTCGTCATCTAATGATTTTTCTGTGGCTAAAGCTTTGTTTTCAATCAACTCAGTTTTAATACAAGCTGCTTCTATTGTTTCAAAATCCTTAAGAGAAGCTAATGATAAATCATCCTTTCTGCTATTAGAAGAACTTGTAGTTGATGCTAAAGATCCCGAAGACTTGGCTTTCATTGATTCGATTCTTACCAACTGTTCTAACCTTTCAAATTCTTGTAGAGAATTTACAGATATATTATCATTCTCTAATGATTTTCCTAAGTATTTTTTACTTTCCGGGGTGCTGCTAAATGATTCTTTCATACTGCCAAAACTATCAATTGAATGACTGACTTGACTTCCAATACTCCCAACTTTACTGCTTTGCAAATCATCAGTATCTTCTTCTTTGATATCTTCAAGGGGGGGTCGTTCATACTCTATATTATATCCATAGACTTCGTTTATAGTGTTGTCATCTTCAAATTGAAGTTCAACCCATTTTTGATTTGCAAACTCTAATTCAAGTTGACTTTTTGATCCTGGACTTTCAGAGTCTGATTCATGTTGAGGTGAACCCGTGTTGTTTACATTTTTATGGATTATTTTTGTTTTTCTTTGAATTTGTATTGCTTTTCCTTCAGAATCTTCTTCTTTCGCTTCTTTTCCTATTTCTTCTATAACTACAAATTCATCATCTGAGCTGTCGAGTTTTTCTTCGATATTATCCACTAACTCGAATGATTCACTTAAAGAAACAGATTCTTTTTCTTCTGTTTCTTCTACCTTTTCAAGAATTGTTTGTTCCTCACCAGTCCATGAAGGTTCTTCTTGTGGGTCATAGTCTTCATTTATTATATATTCTCTGCCCTGATCTGTATCTGATGATTCTTTACTACTTATTGATGCAGGTGTTTGTGGAGTTGATGTTTTAATTTCTAGTTCCTTAGCTTCTAGATCTAAGTCTGGGTAATGAAAGCCACGATCAACCAAAGGAGCCATATGTTCCGTAATCATAATATTAGGAACTGTATCTGTAGAATCGTCTAATAAATCATCCTCGTCTTCTGAAAAAGGATCCTCTGGTATTGTAGGGGGTAAAGAAGCAGGTATTGCTGGTGATACATGAGGTACCATTTGAAAAGCTGCATCTGATTCGGCAATATCATCAATGTGCTCAAAACTATGTTTATCAGATATACTTCCATGCATATCAAAAATGTGATTATCATGTATTGAAGATATTTCTTTTTCTGAAGTCAAATCATGCACATCTTTCGATGAAATATTTTCAAATTTTGTTTTAGATTTATCTTGAATATTATGTTCCGAATGTTGGTTACCAACAGTCAATTCTTTGGGTTGATCTGGATCTACAATTTCTTTGTTATCGATAATATCTAAGTCTTCAACTAATATCTTACTAAATGAACTACTATTTCTTCGGTGTCCTTTTTTTTGTACATCTTCTGATTTTGTGGTCATTTGAGTACAAACGTTTTGGCAAATACCGTATTCCATTGGTACTGAAGATGATATAATTGTCACGGATTTGTTTTCATTGTCATAATGTTCATTTTCATTTTGAATAGTTGAGGTTTCAACAGATTTTGTATTTTCATCACTGAAACTAAAACTGCATGTTCCAGATTCTGTATATCCATTCATTGCTTCAACAACAGTTTGTATTGCTTGGCCTTCTGTACTTGATATACTCATACTGGCATCTTCACTAGAAAATAATTTTTCTTCATGAGATGATGAATCAGATAAACTATCACTGGTTATATGTTTTGGCATAGGATGAAAAGTCATTTCATGTGATCTTTTCATTTTTTGCATATTTTTTTCACTATTAATAGCTGGCTGAGAAAATGGTTGAGTTTTGTACATGCTACTGTACTTCATTTCGGTTAATTCTGCTATAATTGGTAAGGATTCTCCTCTAATTATATGCATTGGTATTTCTTGTTCATATGGTTCTATTTTATCTTCATCTTCTAAAATTGAGTTTGTTCCGTCGTGATCAAAATCTAAATCTCCAGTTGATGCAATTAGTGTTTCAGATGCTTCACTATTTTCCACTGATGCAAGGTTTCCAGAACTTTCTGAATCTAGTGATTTCATCGATTCTCTTGAGCTCAGTGAACTTATTGCTGTGTGATATTCATTTGATGGTACTGAAACAGCAGATTCATATTCAGATGATCCCGCTAAAAGGCCGTCCACGTCTGACGAGCATGGTCTGCTAGAAGATGTTAGATCAAACGAATGATAATGGCTATCACTTGAGCTGGAATCTGCAGGTTTTTTTGTTGAGAGTTTATTTATATTAATTGAATCAGGTTTTCTAAAGACTACAGCGTCAAAATTTACACGTTTTTCTTCACGAATATCAATTGAAGACGATGATGGTGAAGTTGGCGAGTGGACGGAGTTATCTTTTGAAGGAAAAGATTCCGCGCTTAATTGTTTGATTAGTGACTTTGATGAACATGGCTCAAAATCTTTTATTAATGTTACTTCATTTTTATAATCATTCACGGTTTCTTTGAAAATACAAGATGTTGCTCGATATTCTTCACGGTCTATATTACATATTTCTAATCCATCATCTGTGGTTTGTTCTGAGTGCTGTTCTTCTTTTATCAGTTCGTCGTCGAAATCTTTTATCAATGTATCAACGTGTTTTTCGTTAGTAATAATATTTCCAGCTTTCCCGTGTATATTTTGTTTATTTTCTACTTCAAAGCATTCTTTAGAGTGAATTTCATGACTATCATTTTCTATAATATGCTCATCGACTTTTTTCCCCTTTTCAGTGTTCGATATTTTACTTGAATTATGAATATTATGGATACTATTATCATCATTATAATTATAATGTGATCCGAGTTCTTGTGTTTCTATCGTTTGGTCATTTTCATTACTTATCTTATTTTCAAAAACATCAGTTTTAGTATCTTTGTAGTGTTTTTGGGATATTAATTTATGATCATCCTGCCCACTCGAAAAAATATCTTTTTTTTGAAATTCTATTCGTTTATCGTTTTCATTTTGTTGTTCCCTTATATAAGCTTCAATAATTAAATTATCTTTAGCTTCTTTGTAGTATTCTTCTTTTTCGTCATGCGAAGATTTCCCAAATTCATTAAATATATCTGGGTCGTTTTTTGAGGAATTTGTTTTAGATTCCTTATAATCACTTTCTGGAATAATATGTTCATTGATTCGTGATTTCGTCAATCCTTCGTATTCGATTTCAAAACCACTACTTTTTAAGTCTTCGTCAGTAATTTCAATACTTGAAGTAATTGTATCATGTTTTGAAATGCTTTTTAATTGGTCTCTGGACTTTTTCGCTAATACTGATTCCATAATTTTTAGCTGCAAATCTTCTCCTTCCATATCTAAATAACCACTATTTTCCAATTGTTGAAATTGATCAGGTGACATCATTAAATGATGTAAGTTTGCCAACACATCATGACGTTTTGAAAGTTCGATTTCAATTTCATTGATTAATTGCTCAGCAATATTTCTAGCCAGTTCTCCAGTCATTTCTTTTTTTGGGTTTTCAAGAGATTCTATCGAATCAACTTGTTGAACAAAATTTTGATGGAAAATACATTGATCTTTGATATCAACGTTCTCTAATTCTTGATCGTCTGTTCCTAGCTGAGTGACTTCCCATATTGTGTCCGGAATGTGTTCTTCTGGAGTGTGAATGATACGATCAGGTAGAGGTTGTGAAAACATTTCTTTTTCATTTTCTATTTCATTATGTATTTCATCATCAATCATTGAAGAATCAATTGATTCAGTATGTAAAATGGATTTTTCTTTTTCTTCATTAAATGAACAAGAGTCCGAAGGAATTTCATCAATATGATCTTGGGTTAAACTTGATGAATTTTTGTCTTTTGATTGTTTAGAGATAATTTTGTTTATTTTTATTTCTTCTGGTAAATCATCAAGTACAGATGATTCAGCAGATTCGGTTTTCGTGATTGATTTTTCACTTGTACTTCCAGTCATTTTATCTGATGAAGTATGTATTGAATTCATTGAAACACTTTTTTCACATTTTAAGCCTAAATATTTTTCTTCTGGTATTAATGAATCTATTTGTTCGTCTAATTCATTAGAAAAAATGTGCTTATGAATTTGGCGGTTAATAAGTACTTCTTGACTTGGTGATTGTTGACGTGTTGTATTTTTCAAAGATTTATGTTCAGGTGAAGATTCTTGTTCCATTTGTATGCCTTCCATTTGAGGCTTAATTTGTTGAATATATTTTTTAGAGGAAATATGTTCAGTTTGATGAGATGGTAAAGACATTGATCTAGTTTTTGTGTCCATTTTTTTTTTATTTGTACTCTGAGAATATTCTTTTTTAGCTGAATCTTTATTATCAAAAACATCTTCTTCTTGAAAGCCTTCATTTTCGAAAGCTAATGATTCTTCTCCATATTTATTTATATATTCAGTTTCAGAATCTAATCGTTTAGTTTCTTTGACAACATTATGTTCTTCTAGTTGTGGTATATGTGGTTGTTCATCGAGCAATTCCGATTTCAGACAAGTGAACTCACAAACTACAATTTTTTCTGTAGTTTGGTTACTTGTCATTGGTTTGTTGATCATTTCAGGTACTTCTGCATTATCAGAAGCACCGAATGAATTATCAAAGAGTTCTAAAGAAGCATTGTTCATTACAGGTCTTTTTGAATTGTTGATTGGTAATGAAATACTATATCTAGGTTTTGGTAGAGGAGGTTGATTAGTTTTGGTTATTTCTTCCCAAAATTGTTTTTTTGTAGTATAGTTTACATCATCTTCATCTAAAGAAGATGTAATACTACTGTCAATGGAATGTCTAGGATTTGGTTTAGGTGGGATTTTATCTACTGAGTTTTGAAGTGCTAAGTTGTTGGCGTTAGTTGTTAATTCTGGGCTGCGCTCTGTACACACAAATACATACAAACAAAATACAGGATTAGAATATTGGTTATTTATACAATGGTTAACTAACTAACACAAACTCGCCAAAAAGATCAAGTCCTAGGATATTTATGTTATATGGATTACATTTTAAATTGAAAAAAAAAAAGTTTTTGGTAGATCAAACATCTACAAAGAAGCCTAATTGTATAGTGCTATATTTTGTTTTGTTATACGCTGATTTATATTTTTATATAAAATAATACAAATGCATAAATATATCTATTTCATCAAAATATACAATTAACTATCAAGTTTATTATACCATTCTCTCTTTTTTTCTATTGTTAGTATTGAAAGAAGCGTTATTATTGTATTTAGCTTCTAAATGCAATTTAATTTACCGGCTCCATCCCATATTTGATTAGCAACATCGACCTCTTCATTTGATAATTGGGAAATTATTCTATGGTATTCCCCTTCGACAGCTTGTTTAGCGATTGGGCTATCTTCTAATGTTTCTGAAGCCATACGTTCAAATCTTCTTTCTACCCTCTTTAATGATTTTTCTCCAACATCTGTAGCCATTTCAAATTTCATATCTTCTATAATACTTGGTTGATTAATAGTAGACATAGACACATTACAGTCTTCTAAATCATTTTCACTGTCACTTTGGCCTGGGTAAACAATTTCATCATCCTCTGATTCTAATCGAAATGTAACTTTTCTACCGGGTAATTTCTCTGGAGGTTCGGTTACTATGTATTCATTATCATTATCAGATTCACTATCATCTTTGTTAATTTCTCTAAACGTTGGTCTTTGGTGTACTGATAGTCTTTGAGAACCACCAACTCCATTTCTGCGAATTTTTGGAGAGGATATTATTGGGATAGGAGAAGGACAATCTGATAATTGTTCAACATCTCGAGTTTCATGAGGATCTGAATCAGAAGATCCGGAAGATAATTCTCCGGAAGCTGCTAATTTAGCGGTTTCTTGTTCAATTAACATATCAATAAGCAAGTTAGTAAGAGTTTCATCGTGGTTACCAGGATCACTTAACATTGTCTTTAACTTTTCTTGTACAGTATCTGGAGATATTTTTGAATAATCAACCGGTTTCCATTCATCTAAGTGTTCATAATCGTCGGGTACAGTATTCTCTGACGGAGTTCTAACCATTAATGGTCTTATTTGAGTACGATCGTTTTCTGAAAACGATTATTTCTCAAAACAGTTATACATTAATTATACATAAACTGCCTTACTTCTATTTTCAATTTAATTTTTTTTAATTTGAGGAATTTTAAAGGAATTAAGGATATAGCAGTTAGTAGCTTATTGTTATAAAAAATCCAGTTTCACACTCGAAAACAATACACCTCACCTGTTTTGTTGTGTGGTAGCCATATACAATAACCAGAATTTTGATTCTTTGACATTCTTGATACGGATTTTTTTTTCTTCTTGGGAGTAAAATAACATATTTGAAATGATTCAGACAATGAGTCTTGTGAACCAGATAAAAATATATGTCGTTCTGACAATGGCAAACAAGGCATGGATCTATTCCACCATCTGTATGGTAAACTCGCCGTATTAAAATTGCCACGGAAACTTGGTCCTTGAATTTCCTGTATGTTATTGGTTTTTGGAAATCCACAATGGTTTATTTTTTGCATTATATCACTTAACGAATGTCGTACTTGGTTTTCTTGATTATGAACATCATTTAATAGTCGATAAATCCTTTTTTGAACATTGTCTAAGCTACTGACTCCATCAGATGAGCTTTCAGATTCGGATTTTCCGGTTTGAAAATCATTTGTTAAATGTTCTTGTTTTTCTACTTTATTTTCCAAAATTTCTACAGCTTTTACTAATTTTGCTAGTTCTTCTCTACTATGGGTAATTGCTGTATTGATCAATTTATTGTCAAAATAATGTGACCTGTTGTGGCTGAATAATTCGTTTGAAAAATAATCTAAGGGTCATGTTATTTTCATTAAATTATTAACATAACGAAAAAAGAAAAGTCAAACCATATAAATATTTTATATACATATTAATATATTAAATTTTACCATTCTAAAACATATTTTTATGATTATGTAAAATGTAAATACAAATGTTTTCATTTTATTAAAATCATCAATTAATTCAATCCACTTAAAAAATAATTGCTAGCACCTAGTAAATATAATTTGTTATCTTGATTTTAGAAATTAAAAATGCTTTAATTATTTTCTAGTATGTTAAAACAACGTATAACAAAACGTATTAGTGCAAAATGTTACAGATTTGAAATTTATTTTTAAGCATTAACAGTGTTTTGTTATTCTATAGAAGCCGTTTGATTATATTGAATAATTACCATTACATTGAGCAAAGCAGGGAATTGGCGTTAAGTTAGTTTCACTTGGAAATACGGTTCGTTTAATCCTTTTTGCAAGTTTAAGTTAAAACTGTGTAATGTGTTTGATATCTATTTTCTTTTTAAATTTAAAATTGTATTTCATCAATTAAGAACTCACCAGAATTATCTATAGACTTTGCATTTTGTTGTTGAGTTTGATTGGCTTCATCCCCTATAAAATAATTTTAAAATTAAACAATACTTACGAAAACCAATATACAGAAACAAAAATGGTTATATCTAAAATAATATTAGTATTTTAGCTGTAAGAAATTAATATAATCATGCCAGGGCGTACAATGATTTAATAAACCTTTAAACATTTAAAAGTTCTTAAAACACGGAGCATTTCAGACATTTTTAATTGCAAATTAAACGTATTAAATATTGTGTACAACCCATTATTAGTATAGGAGCTATTTTATTATTATTAAACTGTGTATAATAGAATGTTCTTTTAATATATTTTTGATTATTCAGTGACTTAATTCATTTTTATTTTGTGACTTACATAGTAGTTATTTAAATGTTAGTTTAGTACTTTAGTCCGTCACCTTTTCTATAATATAATTGGTAATTACCTATTTTTGATATTTTTTTGATACATATACAGTTATATTTTTGATTTAAATCACATATCTTTATGTTACTATTCAAATTTGATAATTGTTTGAAATTGAATTTTCGTCTCAATTTTGGACTACCGCACATGCTTTCAAAAATATTTATTACATCAGAGACATGTTTTGTAGGTTCAAAATTAATTTTCTTCTGCTCAGTGTTTTTTTTTGTTTGTTTTTGGTTAAATATTTTGAATGCTGATAGTCGTGTTACAGGTGAAGGGTGTAATCTTTCTACACTTGTAAATTTGTCTTTTAGGGAGTATACTTTTACCAGAGGATTTTTGACCATTGTAATTTGTGTTTGTAATGGTCTATTTATATATAACTGAACTATGCTTACTGGTTGAACGACAGTATATACAGCAATATACGTAAAATATCTATTTTGAAAGGTTTTAACTGTTCCATATGTAAATAAATCTACTTCAAATTGTCGTTTTGGATCATATAAGCTACTTTTAATAATATACCCTGGTTCTAATGGCTCTAAAATATTGTCATTATTATAATCCCATATGGCCCTACCTGTCGTTATTCCATCATTAAACCATCTCATTGATAAATTTCCGTAATCCCTACCAACGCTTAATAATACCGAATTCTGGCTTTGAAAGTCTATAGAAATGCTAAAACCATTTCTGTTGTCATGTATCACAAATGTATTATTATTTTCTTGGTTGTTGATTTTATTTGTCTTCATATTTTGATTTTGTTTAGGAATGGTAACATTGCTGAGAGTGGGTTCTGACATGAATTTTGATAATGTTTTTTTCTTGTTTTCTTCAGAACGGTTTTCAAAACTTTCTTCAATCTCTGAATTACACCGGTTTTTATTTCGATATCGTTTTTTACCACATTCTGCTTCAGGTGTTATATTTTTTTTTGATGTTAATACTCGATTTCTATATTTATGTTTATATCGATCTTGTTTAACAGTTTCTACAGATTCCACTACGCCTACATCTATATCATGGTAATATGTATTATTATTGTTTTTAATATACGATTCTGTATCTCCATGTTCTTCAACTGTTATAATTTCTTCCTCGGATTCAAAGCCTTTAACTTCTTCGTTAGGAGATTTGAGCCAAATAGGGTTTGATTCTTCCGTTGGCGATAATGCACGTACTGTTCCATCTTTTGAGTGAAATAAAATTTCTCTGTGTGGCTGGGGAAAATAGGGCATTGATTCTAAAGGTTGTTCGGTGTATTCAACTTCATTAATTATCCCTTTATCATCTGTGAAATGTTCAGTATCAGTAAGTTCATCTATAACCTTATTGTTTTTTTCATATCCTTCATCTTCACTTAAATCTTCGATATCTGTTAGAATGAAATAATCTATAGGACCGGGTGTAAGATTAGGAGTTCGAATATAGTACTTTTCCTCATCTGAATCTGACATAACTTCAACATCTGTACAGCTATTCAAATCCGACAAACCAGGAGAAAGTGACTTTTGTAAATGTGTAGTTATGGGGGATTTCAATATAATTCTTGACTTATGTCTGATTGGTTTGGGAGAAACTGATCGTGGTTCATGTATCTTAACATTATTTTCCTCATTTACTCCATTTAATAGATTTGTTACTTCAATATCTTCCTCATTGGACTCATAAGCAGTTATTGCGATCTGGGGTAAGCTTTTCTTGCTTTCTTCTGACATTTCATCAGATAGTAAAAATTGATTTGGTTTCCCCAAAACTAAATTCAACTCTATTGATGAATCGTCAAAAATGTTTGAGCTTATCTGTGGAAATAATGTAAAGTTAAATGAAATAATGAGTTATACAATTAAAACTCATTTCGAATTATAAAAAGAGATTTTAAAGCTCTACCACATTGAACAATTTTTTTTTTAATTGGTCCTCATCACAGACTACAAATAAATTGTAAATATTAGTATTACTCATAATTCATAAGTTAAAAAAACAAAACAGGGAAAAACTATACCAACTGTTGAGAAAATATGAATTTAGAAGACTTGGAAAATTCGGATCTTAAGAAATTTGATTTGGTTTGTATTTTTTTCAAGAGAAATTTAATTTTAAACGTTTTTTTCATTTAATTTTTGAGAATTCAGTTATTGAACATATAAGAAATAAATACATAATACAAATTTAGCATTATATTTTAAGTATATTATAGTCAGCTAACAAGTATATTCTACAAAAGTGTAATAGCATTACTAATTTATCAAGGTAATAATATTTTTTTTGATATTTTGTACACCAATTATGTTTTGTTTTCAAACAATACTAATCATCTAAAGATTTAATAACAATATGTAGAAATACTAAAATCTAGGTTCAAGGTAGTTTCTAAAAATAAATCACTCATTAACTATTACGTTGAGAATATGTTTATTTTAAAACATCTTTTTCTGAGTTTTCTGTTTAATATTTTATACTATATATATTTTATATTCAATGTATTATTTTGAATCATGTCAATTGATGCAACACTTTCTTGTCATTTGTGTATATTTGTATGTGTTATTATTCAATATGGAACTGATAATCTATATTCTATATAACTGTATGATATATAAATAATATTTATACATTCCTGTAGATTTTGAATTAAATATTATTATTTAATTTTAAAACTATTCATTAAATTGTATTTTGTTATAAACACGTATACGGTAACAGCATAAAATAATATTAAATACAAGAATGATTGTCACTCATATAATTTATCTATAGATTTAGATAAGAATCTATATCGATGTTTGTAATTTTTAAATATGTGGCTACGAGGGACAATTAAGTGGCGTGCAATTTGATTTTCTTCAATAGACGATAACTTACTGTCGAGGTGATGCAATTCCACCTAAGTTCTTGGTTCTTTTAAAAATAGAGTGAGTAAAAGGCGTTTATCAATACATTAAGATTAGGTACATTATATTATTATCATTATTGTTCAAGGTAATTATAATACATGGTAGTGTCACTTCACTATCAAAATCACGATTGTTTAACTATCGTAATAAAACGGTGGCCGAGAGTGGAACCAACCAGATTAGTTTATTATTATATCAGAAGTCAGATTTGCTTATAAGTTATAAGTATAATTTAAATTTACAGAAATTACTCATATTTCATTGGTTTCACCTTATGCTGGTTATGTGAATTTGATAGTGAAGGTTATACTTAATAAAAATCGTGATTTCGATAGTGAAGTGACACTACCATGTATTACTTTGTTATTGTAAAAGATGAACCACTAAAATCAATTCTATTGCCTTGAAACAATGGCAATAAAGCAGTATCTAAACACTGGAGCCTAGAGGTACTTACATCAACGATGAATATATTCATTTGGCTTAAAATTTTTGATCTTACATACCCACGAAGGTGGCACCCATATTGTGAAAACTGTTGATGTACTAGTTTAGAGGAATGGGGAAGAGGTTTGCTGTAGTATAGGTTTTCATAGGTATTCAATTAGAAATTGTTTATGAACTTGATTGATAAGTAAATAGTAGCATTAAGTCATATTTGTTCGAAAAACTACATAAAAATATGATAGTTAAAACACTTTGTGTGGAATCTTAGCTTCTCCAAGTCACAATTTCAGTAAATAAGATAACCAATGTTATTTTTTTTATGTATATACATTATAATATGCATGTATATGAACGTATATATAGTATGTATGTATGTATGTATGTATGTATGTATGTATGTATGTATGTATGTATGTATGTATGTATGTATGTATGTATGTATGTATGTATGTATGTATGTATGTGTGTATATATGTATGTATGTATGTATGTAAATTATTTTAATAATTTTTTTAAATTTATACAAAAAAAAAAGTTATTATGATATATTGATATTAGAATTCATCGTAACATAAATTGCTTGATAGGGAAAGTCACCCATTGGTAAAACCATCCTAATTTTAATTCTTACTGCACCTTGTGCACTTTGCTTAGTGTAGAATTCTATATCATGTTTTTACAACTAATTTAATTAATAAATACTAACTTTTCCATATTTAAAAATTTAAAAATACCATTTTTTTTCGTAATTCATATTAATTGTATATTTATATGAATTGTAAATGTTGTTTTAACTATATTTATTGTTGGTTTATTTAAAAAATATATTGTTATATACCTCGGAATCTCGATTGGTGTCTGAGGTTGAAGAATGAGTAGTTTCCTCGTCATCTAATGATACTGATTCTGTTACAGAAGCAGGCTGTTGTTCGGACATTGATGAACAAGGAGAACGTTTTGGTTGCTCATATACTAATTCTACAGATGATGCACGATCTGAGGATCTTGAGAAGACTTCTGATGTAATTAACACTGAACTGATTTTTTTATCAGCCTTTAAACATCTGTGAGCCGGACTTACTGGTAATGATGTTGGACTTATTTTTCTAGGCGAAGACATAAAGTCAAAACCACTTCTTTGTGATGGTGCACTTAATACTCTTGGATCCGAAACAGATGAAGATCGTGTATCCAAAAGTGATAAATTCTTTTTAATTGGTGTTTTACTTGAATTGTCTTTAATAGGTATTCTTGATGGGGACGTGGGAATTTTTTTTTGTTTATCTGATATTATACGTTGATATTTAGTTGAAACATCAGATGTTTTACTGTGAGCATGAGAAATATTTTCTACTTTTCTATTACGGGATTCAGTAGACGCCATATAACTTTTAACTTTAGATTTGGAAGATGTTTCAGGTACTTCTACAACCTGTTTATTTTTTAATTTTTCATTTACAGTTGTTTTATGGTATTTTTCTAATTCTGGTTTTTTCAATTTTTTAATTAATGTTCTATTTGCTACCAATAGCTTGGTATTTTTATCTTGTGATTCAAGTGGATGTATAATCTTTGTTGAAATATTACTTGATGAACGTTTTGAATCTACCCGTTTAGTACTTGAAATGTGTTCAATTTTTGAAAAGTTTTTTTTATTCACCGTAGTCATTGATTTAGTTGATGATTTAGTTGATGATTCATTTGATACTTTAGCTAAAGTATCAACTTTTACTGAAGTTATATTTTCGCGTAATGTTTGGTTGTTTTTACTTTCAGTATTAAATTCTTGACGGACATTAATTGTTTTTTTTGTAAGAGACTGCTTTGAAGAATGAGTTTTAGATATGAAAGATTTGTGTTCACGGTTATTCGTGGTTTCAAATTCAGATGCAGAAGATGATACGAGATTTCGTGTAATTTTTTTAGTTGAGTCCAATGATCTGAAATCTTTCAATTCTGTATCAGCCTTTGTTCTTAAGCTGTTTGATGACCTGATTAAATTGGATTTGTTGCTGACACTTCTACTTTGGCTCGATGCACTAACATTTTGTATCGATGTTTTAGATTCGAAAGAGGAACTAACAGTCTTTGTACTTTCAGATCTCATAACTTTAGATTTATTAGATGAAGTATATGATTTAGATATTGTAGATGTATTTGAGCGTAATGAAGAACTGCGCATAACACCAATAGTTTCAGGTTTGATAATTTCATTTGATTTGGTATCTTTTTTCATAAAGTCATTTTTAAAACTACCTAAATCTTTTGTTTTCTTAGAAGAACTGAACCCTGATTTTGTAATATCTGTTCTTCGAATTCCATACGATTTTTTAATTACATTTTCTTCATTTGTACTACTTAAAATTACATCAAATTTATTAGACGCGTTGGTTGAATTATTTGAAAGCACACCATGATCAGTTTGAGATGTAATACCCATGTTGTAATTCTCACGAATATCAATATTTTTCAGTTTATGATATTTCAAACTATTTTCAATACCTTCTTTACTTGATTCAGTGTCATCGAAACCAGTATCATGCACTAAACTAACATTTTCACACTTTGATGTATTATCGACATGATCAGATTCGTTCAAACTGTGATCAAATTCAAAATGACCTAAAGTTGTAGATGTCACATTCATAAATTCACACAAACTTTCACTTAATTCAAAATTAGACTTTTCAATAGAAGAATCATTAAGTTCATTTGAGGATTTATATATACCAACTGATGTTAAAGTATCAACTTCCAAATTATTAAAACGATTTAACCCAGGGCAACTATTTTCATCTTTAATTAAAACGGAAGTATCCTCATTCTGCTTACTCAATATGTGAGTTGGAACATAAATATTATTATCAGTCAAAATATCAACAGTTGGGTTTGTTTTTTCTGACATATTTTCAAAAATAACATTTTCAGTTTCATATAGGAAAGCACTATAAGAGTTTTCTACATTAGTTAAGTCAGAAATTTCTAATTCATTTTTCAAATTATCCAGTGAACTGACGATTTTTATATTATCACTTGATCTCACACTAAAATCAATAAACTTTTCAGAAATAAAGTCATTAAAAAAAGTATCATCTGATAAAATGAAAGAATCAGGATTGTCAGAGTTAGAGTCAAGTTTGGGATCTTTTAGAACAGTAGGTAAATCTTTATCACTTTTATCGGATTTTACGGATTTTATTGAGACGGATTTAGTTAAAATTGTTTTATCACTAGAAGGTTTGTAAGTATCTTTTTCACTTTTATCGGATGTTATTGATTCTACAGAGTCAGATTTTATTAGATCGGTTTTCTCCCCCGTATGTTTTTCTGTTACTCTTTCATGTGTGGTGGTTTCCTTACTTTCAATTTGTGTCGTTATTAGTTTTTTAGTATCACTTACGATGGAATCAGATTTTTCGGTTATTATTTTATCTAATTTTGTTCCATCTCTTATAACAGGGGTTAAACCTTTGTCGCTCTTATCGGATTTTACAGATTCCAACGATTCAGATTTAGTTAAACTTGTCTTATCGCTCGTTGGTCTATCAGTATCTTTTTCGATTGTCGAAATTTCATGAGTATCTTTATCACTAATTATAGATTTAATTGATTCTTTTGAATCAGTTTTAGTCAGAACTGTTTTATCAGTCGTTGGTTTGTCAGTAGCTAAAACATGTTTGATAATTTCAACTTTGTCACTTATCGTTGATTTAATTGAATCTTTTGAGTCAGATTTAATTAGATCAGTTTTTTCTGCTATATGTTTTTCTGTTATTGTTTCATGTGTGACCGTTTCCTTACTTTCAATTTGTGTTGTTGTTAGTTTCTTAGTATCATCTTTAGTTTCACTAATGACGGAATCTGTTTTTTCAGTTAATATTTTATCCATTTTTGGTGCATCTTTTAGAACAGTAGGTAAATCTTTATCACTTTTATCTGATTTTACGGATTCTATTGAGACGGATTTAGTTAAACTTGTTTTATCACTAGAAGGTTTGTAAGTATCTTTTTCACTTTTATCGGATGTTATTGATTCTACAGAGTCAGATTTTATTAGATCGGTTTTCTCCCCCGTATGTTTTTCTGTTACTGTTTCATGTGTGGTGGTTTCCTTACTTTCAATTTGTGTCGTTATTAGTTTTTTAGTATCACTTACGATGGAATCAGATTTTTCGGTTATTATTTTATCTAATTTTGTTCCATCTTTTATAACAGGGGTTAAACCTTTATCGCCCTTATCGGATTTTACAGATTCCAAAGATTCAGATTTAGTTAAACTTGTCTTATCGCTCGTTGGTCTATCAGTATCTTTTTCGATTGTCGAAATTTCATGAGTATCTTTATCACTAATTATAGATTTAATTGATTCTTTTGAATCAGTTTTAGTCAGAACTGTTTTATCAGTCGTTGGTTTGTCAGTAGCTAAAACATGTTTGATAATTTCATCTCTGTCACTTATCGTTGATTTAATTGAATCTTTTGAGTCAGATTTAATTAGATCAGTTTTTTCTGCTATATGTTTTTCTGTTATTGTTTCATGTGTGACCGTTTCCTTACTTTCAATTTGTGTTGTTGTTAGTTTCTTAGTATCATCTTTAGTTTCACTAATGACGGAATCTGTTTTTTCAGTTAATATTTTATCCATTTTTGGTGCATCTTTTAGAACAGTAGGTAAATCTTTATCACTTTTATCGGATTTTACGGATTCTATTGAGACGGATTTAGTTAAACATGTTTTATCACTAGAAGGTTTGTAAGTATCTTTTTCACTTTTATCGGATGTTATTGATTCTACAGAGTCAGATTTTATTAGATCGGTTTTCTCCCCCGTATGTTTTTCTGTTACTGTTTCATGTGTGGTGGTTTCCTTACTTTCAATTTGTGTCGTTATTAGTTTTTTAGTATCACTTACGATGGAATCAGATTTTTCGGTTATTATTTTATCTAATTTTGTTCCATCTTTTATAACAGGGGTTAAACCTTTATCGCTCTTATTGGATTTTACAGATTCCAACGATTCAGATTTAGTTAAACTTGTCTTATCGCTCGTTGGTCTATCAGTATCTTTTTCGATTGTCGAAATTTCATGAGTATCTTTATCACTAATTATAGATTTAATTGATTCTTTTGAATCAGTTTTAGTCAGAACTGTTTTATCAGTCGTTGGTTTGTCAGTAGCTAAAACATGTTTGATAATTTCATCTTTGTCACTTATCGTTGATTTAATTGAATCTTTTGAGTCAGATTTAATTAGATCAGTTTTTTCTGCTATATGTTTTTCTGTTATTGTTTCATGTGTGACCGTTTCCTTACTTTCAATTTGTGTTGTTGTTAGTTTCTTAGTATCATCTTTAGTTTCACTAATGACGGAATCTGTTTTTTCAGTTAATATTTTATCCATTTTTGGTGCATCTTTTAGAACAGTGGGTAAATCTTTATCACTTTTATCGGATTTTACGGATTCTATTGAGACGGATTTAGTTAAACTTGTTTTATCACTAGAAGGTTTGTAAGTATCTTTTTCACTTTTATCGGATGTTATTGATTCTACAGAGTCAGATTTTATTAGATCGGTTTTCTCCCCCGTATGTTTTTCTGTTACTGTTTCATGTGTGGTGGTTTCCTTACTTTCAATTTGTGTCGTTATTAGTTTTTTAGTATCACTTACGATGGAATCAGATTTTTCGGTTATTATTTTATCTAATTTTGTTCCATCTTTTATAACAGGGGTTAAACCTTTATCGCTCTTATCGGATTTTACAGATTCCAAAGATTCAGATTTAGTTAAACTTGTCTTATCGCTCGTTGGTCTATCAGTATCTTTTTCGATTGTCGAAATTTCATGAGTATCTTTATTACTAATTATAGATTTAATTGATTCTTTTGAATCAGTTTTAGTCAGAACTGTTTTATCAGTCGTTGGTTTGTCAGTAGCTAAAACATGTTTGATAATTTCATCTTTGTCACTTATCGTTGATTTAATTGAATCTTTTGAGTCAGATTTAATTAGATCAGTTTTTTCTGCTATATGTTTTTCTGTTATTGTTTCATGTGTGACCGTTTCCTTACTTTCAATTTGTGTTGTTGTTAGTTTCTTAGTATCATCTTTAGTTTCACTAATGACGGAATCTGTTTTTTCAGTTAATATTTTATCCATTTTTGGTGCATCTTTTAGAACAGTAGGTAAATCTTTATCACTTTTATCGGATTTTACGGATTCTATTGAGACGGATTTAGTTAAACTTGTTTTATCACTAGAAGGTTTGTAAGTATCTTTTTCACTTTTATCGGATGTTATTGATTCTACAGAGTCAGATTTTATTAGATCGGTTTTCTCCCCCGTATGTTTTTCTGTTACTGTTTCATGTGTGGTGGTTTCCTTACTTTCAATTTGTGTCGTTATTAGTTTTTTAGTATCACTTACGATGGAATCAGATTTTTCGGTTATTATTTTATCTAATTTTGTTCCATCTTTTATAACAGGGGTTAAACCTTTATCGCTCTTATCGGATTTTACAGATTCCAAAGATTCAGATTTAGTTAAACTTGTCTTATCGCTCGTTGGTCTATCAGTATCTTTTTCGATTGTCGAAATTTCATGAGTATCTTTATCACTAATTATAGATTTAATTGATTCTTTTGAATCAGTTTTAGTCAGAACTGTTTTATCAGTCGTTGGTTTGTCAGTAGCTAAAACATGTTTGATAATTTCATCTTTGTCACTTATCGTTGATTTAATTGAATCTTTTGAGTCAGATTTAATTAGATCAGTTTTTTCTGCTATATGTTTTTCTGTTATTGTTTCATGTGTGACCGTTTCCTTACTTTCAATTTGTGTTGTTGTTAGTTTCTTAGTATCATCTTTAGTTTCACTAATGACGGAATCTGTTTTTTCAGTTAATATTTTATCCATTTTTGGTGCATCTTTTAGAACAGTAGGTAAATCTTTATCACTTTTATCGGATTTTACGGATTCTATTGAGACGGATTTAGTTAAACTTGTTTTATCACTAGAAGGTTTGTAAGTATCTTTTTCACTTTTATCGGATGTTATTGATTCTACAGAGTCAGATTTTATTAGATCGGTTTTCTCCCCCGTATGTTTTTCTGTTACTGTTTCATGTGTGGTGGTTTCCTTACTTTCAATTTGTGTCGTTATTAGTTTTTTAGTATCACTTACGATGGAATCAGATTTTTCGGTTATTATTTTATCTAATTTTGTTCCATCTTTTATAACAGGGGTTAAACCTTTATCGCTCTTATCGGATTTTACAGATTCCAAAGATTCAGATTTAGTTAAACTTGTCTTATCGCTCGTTGGTCTATCAGTATCTTTTTCGATTGTCGAAATTTCATGAGTATCTTTATCACTAATTATAGATTTAATTGATTCTTTTGAATCAGTTTTAGTCAGAACTGTTTTATCAGTCGTTGGTTTGTCAGTAGCTAAAACATGTTTGATAATTTCATCTTTGTCACTTATCGTTGATTTAATTGAATCTTTTGAGTCAGATTTAATTAGATCAGTTTTTTCTGCTATATGTTTTTCTGTTATTGTTTCATGTGTGACCGTTTCCTTACTTTCAATTTGTGTTGTTGTTAGTTTCTTAGTATCATCTTTAGTTTCACTAATGACGGAATCTGTTTTTTCAGTTAATATTTTATCCATTTTTGGTGCATCTTTTAGAACAGTAGGTAAATCTTTATCACTTTTATCGGATTTTACGGATTCTATTGAGACGGATTTAGTTAAACTTGTTTTATCACTAGAAGGTTTGTAAGTATCTTTTTCACTTTTATCGGATGTTATTGATTCTACAGAGTCAGATTTTATTAGATCGGTTTTCTCCCCCGTATGTTTTTCTGTTACTGTTTCATGTGTGGTGGTTTCCTTACTTTCAATTTGTGTCGTTATTAGTTTTTTAGTATCACTTACGATGGAATCAGATTTTTCGGTTATTATTTTATCTAATTTTGTTCCATCTTTTATAACAGGGGTTAAACCTTTATCGCTCTTATCGGATTTTACAGATTCCAAAGATTCAGATTTAGTTAAACTTGTCTTATCGCTCGTTGGTCTATCAGTATCTTTTTCGATTGTCGAAATTTCATGAGTATCTTTATCACTAATTATAGATTTAATTGATTCTTTTGAATCAGTTTTAGTCAGAACTGTTTTATCAGTCGTTGGTTTGTCAGTAGCTAAAACATGTTTGATAATTTCATCTTTGTCACTTATCGTTGATTTAATTGAATCTTTTGAGTCAGATTTAATTAGATCAGTTTTTTCTGCTATATGTTTTTCTGTTATTGTTTCATGTGTGACCGTTTCCTTACTTTCAATTTGTGTTGTTGTTAGTTTCTTAGTATCATCTTTAGTTTCACTAATGACGGAATCTGTTTTTTCAGTTAATATTTTATCCATTTTTGGTGCATCTTTTAGAACAGTAGGTAAATCTTTATCACTTTTATCGGATTTTACGGATTCTATTGAGACGGATTTAGTTAAACTTGTTTTATCACTAGAAGGTTTGTAAGTATCTTTTTCACTTTTATCGGATGTTATTGATTCTACAGAGTCAGATTTTATTAGATCGGTTTTCTCCCCCGTATGTTTTTCTGTTACTGTTTCATGTGTGGTGGTTTCCTTACTTTCAATTTGTGTCGTTATTAGTTTTTTAGTATCACTTACGATGGAATCAGATTTTTCGGTTATTATTTTATCTAATTTTGTTCCATCTTTTATAACAGGGGTTAAACCTTTATCGCTCTTATCGGATTTTACAGATTCCAAAGATTCAGATTTAGTTAAACTTGTCTTATCGCTCGTTGGTCTATCAGTATCTTTTTCGATTGTCGAAATTTCATGAGTATCTTTATCACTAATTATAGATTTAATTGATTCTTTTGAATCAGTTTTAGTCAGAACTGTTTTATCAGTCGTTGGTTTGTCAGTAGCTAAAACATGTTTGATAATTTCATCTTTGTCACTTATCGTTGATTTAATTGAATCTTTTGAGTCAGATTTAATTAGATCAGTTTTTTCTGCTATATGTTTTTCTGTTATTGTTTCATGTGTGACCGTTTCCTTACTTTCAATTTGTGTTGTTGTTAGTTTCTTAGTATCATCTTTAGTTTCACTAATGACGGAATCTGTTTTTTCAGTTAATATTTTATCCATTTTTGGTGCATCTTTTAGAACAGTAGGTAAATCTTTATCACTTTTATCGGATTTTACGGATTCTATTGAGACGGATTTAGTTAAACTTGTTTTATCACTAGAAGGTTTGTAAGTATCTTTTTCACTTTTATCGGATGTTATTGATTCTACAGAGTCAGATTTTATTAGATCGGTTTTCTCCCCCGTATGTTTTTCTGTTACTGTTTCATGTGTGGTGGTTTCCTTACTTTCAATTTGTGTCGTTATTAGTTTTTTAGTATCACTTACGATGGAATCAGATTTTTCGGTTATTATTTTATCTAATTTTGTTCCATCTTTTATAACAGGGGTTAAACCTTTATCGCCCTTATCGGATTTTACAGATTCCAAAGATTCAGATTTAGTTAAACTTGTCTTATCGCTCGTTGGTCTATCAGTATCTTTTTCGATTGTCGAAATTTCATGAGTATCTTTATCACTAATTATAGATTTAATTGATTCTTTTGAATCAGTTTTAGTCAGAACTGTTTTATCAGTCGTTGGTTTGTCAGTAGCTAAAACATGTTTGATAATTTCATCTTTGTCACTTATCGTTGATTTAATTGAATCTTTTGAGTCAGATTTAATTAGATCAGTTTTTTCTGCTATATGTTTTTCTGTTATTGTTTCATGTGTGACCGTTTCCTTACTTTCAATTTGTGTTGTTGTTAGTTTCTTAGTATCATCTTTAGTTTCACTAATGACGGAATCTGTTTTTTCAGTTAATATTTTATCCATTTTTGGTGCATCTTTTAGAACAGTAGGTAAATCTTTATCACTTTTATCGGATTTTACGGATTCTATTGAGACGGATTTAGTTAAACTTGTTTTATCACTAGAAGGTTTGTAAGTATCTTTTTCACTTTTATCGGATGTTATTGATTCTACAGAGTCAGATTTTATTAGATCGGTTTTCTCCCCCGTATGTTTTTCTGTTACTGTTTCATGTGTGGTGGTTTCCTTACTTTCAATTTGTGTCGTTATTAGTTTTTTAGTATCACTTACGATGGAATCAGATTTTTCGGTTATTATTTTATCTAATTTTGTTCCATCTTTTATAACAGGGGTTAAACCTTTATCGCTCTTATCGGATTTTACAGATTCCAAAGATTCAGATTTAGTTAAACTTGTCTTATCGCTCGTTGGTCTATCAGTATCTTTTTCGATTGTCGAAATTTCATGAGTATCTTTATCACTAATTATAGATTTAATTGATTCTTTTGAATCAGTTTTAGTCAGAACTGTTTTATCAGTCGTTGGTTTGTCAGTAGCTAAAACATGTTTGATAATTTCATCTTTGTCACTTATCGTTGATTTAATTGAATCTTTTGAGTCAGATTTAATTAGATCAGTTTTTTCTGCTATATGTTTTTCTGTTATTGTTTCATGTGTGACCGTTTCCTTACTTTCAATTTGTGTTGTTGTTAGTTTCTTAGTATCATCTTTAGTTTCACTAATGACGGAATCTGTTTTTTCAGTTAATATTTTATCCATTTTTGGTGCATCTTTTAGAACAGTAGGTAAATCTTTATCACTTTTATCGGATTTTACGGATTCTATTGAGACGGATTTAGTTAAACTTGTTTTATCACTAGAAGGTTTGTAAGTATCTTTTTCACTTTTATCGGATGTTATTGATTCTACAGAGTCAGATTTTATTAGATCGGTTTTCTCCCCCGTATGTTTTTCTGTTACTGTTTCATGTGTGGTGGTTTCCTTACTTTCAATTTGTGTCGTTATTAGTTTTTTAGTATCACTTACGATGGAATCAGATTTTTCGGTTATTATTTTATCTAATTTTGTTCCATCTTTTATAACAGGGGTTAAACCTTTATCGCTCTTATCGGATTTTACAGATTCCAAAGATTCAGATTTAGTTAAACTTGTCTTATCGCTCGTTGGTCTATCAGTATCTTTTTCGATTGTCGAAATTTCATGAGTATCTTTATCACTAATTATAGATTTAATTGATTCTTTTGAATCAGTTTTAGTCAGAACTGTTTTATCAGTCGTTGGTTTGTCAGTAGCTAAAACATGTTTGATAATTTCATCTTTGTCACTTATCGTTGATTTAATTGAATCTTTTGAGTCAGATTTAATTAGATCAGTTTTTTCTGCTATATGTTTTTCTGTTATTGTTTCATGTGTGACCGTTTCCTTACTTTCAATTTGTGTTGTTGTTAGTTTCTTAGTATCATCTTTAGTTTCACTAATGACGGAATCTGTTTTTTCAGTTAATATTTTATCCATTTTTGGTGCATCTTTTAGAACAGTAGGTAAATCTTTATCACTTTTATCGGATTTTACGGATTCTATTGAGACGGATTTAGTTAAACTTGTTTTATCACTAGAAGGTTTGTAAGTATCTTTTTCACTTTTATCGGATGTTATTGATTCTACAGAGTCAGATTTTATTAGATCGGTTTTCTCCCCCGTATGTTTTTCTGTTACTGTTTCATGTGTGGTGGTTTCCTTACTTTCAATTTGTGTCGTTATTAGTTTTTTAGTATCACTTACGATGGAATCAGATTTTTCGGTTATTATTTTATCTAATTTTGTTCCATCTTTTATAACAGGGGTTAAACCTTTATCGCTCTTATCGGATTTTACAGATTCCAAAGATTCAGATTTAGTTAAACTTGTCTTATCGCTCGTTGGTCTATCAGTATTTTTTTCGATTGTCGAAATTTCATGAGTATCTTTATCACTAATTATAGATTTAATTGATTCTTTTGAATCAGTTTTAGTCAGAACTGTTTTATCAGTCGTTGGTTTGTCAGTAGCTAAAACATGTTTGATAATTTCATCTTTGTCACTTATCGTTGATTTAATTGAATCTTTTGAGTCAGATTTAATTAGATCAGTTTTTTCTGCTATATGTTTTTCTGTTATTGTTTCATGTGTGACCGTTTCCTTACTTTCAATTTGTGTTGTTGTTAGTTTCTTAGTATCATCTTTAGTTTCACTAATGACGGAATCTGTTTTTTCAGTTAATATTTTATCCATTTTTGGTGCATCTTTTAGAACAGTAGGTAAATCTTTATCACTTTTATCGGATTTTACGGATTCTATTGAGACGGATTTAGTTAAACTTGTTTTATCACTAGAAGGTTTGTAAGTATCTTTTTCACTTTTATCGGATGTTATTGATTCTACAGAGTCAGATTTTATTAGATCGGTTTTCTCCCCCGTATGTTTTTCTGTTACTGTTTCATGTGTGGTGGTTTCCTTACTTTCAATTTGTGTCGTTATTAGTTTTTTAGTATCACTTACGATGGAATCAGATTTTTCGGTTATTATTTTATCTAATTTTGTTCCATCTTTTATAACAGGGGTTAAACCTTTATCGCTCTTATCGGATTTTACAGATTCCAAAGATTCAGATTTAGTTAAACTTGTCTTATCGCTCGTTGGTCTATCAGTATCTTTTTCGATTGTCGAAATTTCATGAGTATCTTTATCACTAATTATAGATTTAATTGATTCTTTTGAATCAGTTTTAGTCAGAACTGTTTTATCAGTCGTTGGTTTGTCAGTAGCTAAAACATGTTTGATAATTTCATCTTTGTCACTTATCGTTGATTTAATTGAATCTTTTGAGTCAGATTTAATTAGATCAGTTTTTTCTGCTATATGTTTTTCTGTTATTGTTTCATGTGTGACCGTTTCCTTACTTTCAATTTGTGTTGTTGTTAGTTTCTTAGTATCATCTTTAGTTTCACTAATGACGGAATCTGTTTTTTCAGTTAATATTTTATCCATTTTTGGTGCATCTTTTAGAACAGTAGGTAAATCTTTATCACTTTTATCGGATTTTACGGATTCTATTGAGACGGATTTAGTTAAACTTGTTTTATCACTAGAAGGTTTGTAAGTATCTTTTTCACTTTTATCGGATGTTATTGATTCTACAGAGTCAGATTTTATTAGATCGGTTTTCTCCCCCGTATGTTTTTCTGTTACTGTTTCATGTGTGGTGGTTTCCTTACTTTCAATTTGTGTCGTTATTAGTTTTTTAGTATCACTTACGATGGAATCAGATTTTTCGGTTATTATTTTATCTAATTTTGTTCCATCTTTTATAACAGGGGTTAAACCTTTATCGCTCTTATCGGATTTTACAGATTCCAAAGATTCAGATTTAGTTAAACTTGTCTTATCGCTCGTTGGTCTATCAGTATCTTTTTCGATTGTCGAAATTTCATGAGTATCTTTATCACTAATTATAGATTTAATTGATTCTTTTGAATCAGTTTTAGTCAGAACTGTTTTATCAGTCGTTGGTTTGTCAGTAGCTAAAACATGTTTGATAATTTCATCTTTGTCACTTATCGTTGATTTAATTGAATCTTTTGAGTCAGATTTAATTAGATCAGTTTTTTCTGCTATATGTTTTTCTGTTATTGTTTCATGTGTGACCGTTTCCTTACTTTCAATTTGTGTTGTTGTTAGTTTCTTAGTATCATCTTTAGTTTCACTAATGACGGAATCTGTTTTTTCAGTTAATATTTTATCCATTTTTGGTGCATCTTTTAGAACAGTAGGTAAATCTTTATCACTTTTATCGGATTTTACGGATTCTATTGAGACGGATTTAGTTAAACTTGTTTTATCACTAGAAGGTTTGTAAGTATCTTTTTCACTTTTATCGGATGTTATTGATTCTACAGAGTCAGATTTTATTAGATCGGTTTTCTCCCCCGTATGTTTTTCTGTTACTGTTTCATGTGTGGTGGTTTCCTTACTTTCAATTTGTGTCGTTATTAGTTTTTTAGTATCACTTACGATGGAATCAGATTTTTCGGTTATTATTTTATCTAATTTTGTTCCATCTTTTATAACAGGGGTTAAACCTTTATCGCCCTTATCGGATTTTACAGATTCCAAAGATTCAGATTTAGTTAAACTTGTCTTATCGCTCGTTGGTCTATCAGTATCTTTTTCGATTGTCGAAATTTCATGAGTATCTTTATCACTAATTATAGATTTAATTGATTCTTTTGAATCAGTTTTAGTCAGAACTGTTTTATCAGTCGTTGGTTTGTCAGTAGCTAAAACATGTTTGATAATTTCATCTTTGTCACTTATCGTTGATTTAATTGAATCTTTTGAGTCAGATTTAATTAGATCAGTTTTTTCTGCTATATGTTTTTCTGTTATTGTTTCATGTGTGACCGTTTCCTTACTTTCAATTTGTGTTGTTGTTAGTTTCTTAGTATCATCTTTAGTTTCACTAATGACGGAATCTGTTTTTTCAGTTAATATTTTATCCATTTTTGGTGCATCTTTTAGAACAGTAGGTAAATCTTTATCACTTTTATCGGATTTTACGGATTCTATTGAGACGGATTTAGTTAAACATGTTTTATCACTAGAAGGTTTGTAAGTATCTTTTTCACTTTTATCGGATGTTATTGATTCTACAGAGTCAGATTTTATTAGATCGGTTTTCTCCCCCGTATGTTTTTCTGTTACTGTTTCATGTGTGGTGGTTTCCTTACTTTCAATTTGTGTCGTTATTAGTTTTTTAGTATCACTTACGATGGAATCAGATTTTTCGGTTATTATTTTATCTAATTTTGTTCCATCTTTTATAACAGGGGTTAAACCTTTATCGCTCTTATCGGATTTTACAGATTCCAAAGATTCAGATTTAGTTAAACTTGTCTTATCGCTCGTTGGTCTATCAGTATCTTTTTCGATTGTCGAAATTTCATGAGTATCTTTATCACTAATTATAGATTTAATTGATTCTTTTGAATCAGTTTTAGTCAGAACTGTTTTATCAGTCGTTGGTTTGTCAGTAGCTAAAACATGTTTGATAATTTCATCTTTGTCACTTATCGTTGATTTAATTGAATCTTTTGAGTCAGATTTAATTAGATCAGTTTTTTCTGCTATATGTTTTTCTGTTATTGTTTCATGTGTGACCGTTTCCTTACTTTCAATTTGTGTTGTTGTTAGTTTCTTAGTATCATCTTTAGTTTCACTAATGACGGAATCTGTTTTTTCAGTTAATATTTTATCCATTTTTGGTGCATCTTTTAGAACAGTAGGTAAATCTTTATCACTTTTATCGGATTTTACGGATTCTATTGAGACGGATTTAGTTAAACTTGTTTTATCACTAGAAGGTTTGTAAGTATCTTTTTCACTTTTATCGGATGTTATTGATTCTACAGAGTCAGATTTTATTAGATCGGTTTTCTCCCCCGTATGTTTTTCTGTTACTGTTTCATGTGTGGTGGTTTCCTTACTTTCAATTTGTGTCGTTATTAGTTTTTTAGTATCACTTACGATGGAATCAGATTTTTCGGTTATTATTTTATCTAATTTTGTTCCATCTTTTATAACAGGGGTTAAACCTTTATCGCCCTTATCGGATTTTACAGATTCCAAAGATTCAGATTTAGTTAAACTTGTCTTATCGCTCGTTGGTCTATCAGTATCTTTTTCGATTGTCGAAATTTCATGAGTATCTTTATCACTAATTATAGATTTAATTGATTCTTTTGAATCAGTTTTAGTCAGAACTGTTTTATCAGTCGTTGGTTTGTCAGTAGCTAAAACATGTTTGATAATTTCATCTTTGTCACTTATCGTTGATTTAATTGAATCTTTTGAGTCAGATTTAATTAGATCAGTTTTTTCTGCTATATGTTTTTCTGTTATTGTTTCATGTGTGACCGTTTCCTTACTTTCAATTTGTGTTGTTGTTAGTTTCTTAGTATCATCTTTAGTTTCACTAATGACGGAATCTGTTTTTTCAGTTAATATTTTATCCATTTTTGGTGCATCTTTTAGAACAGTAGGTAAATCTTTATCACTTTTATCGGATTTTACGGATTCTATTGAGACGGATTTAGTTAAACTTGTTTTATCACTAGAAGGTTTGTAAGTATCTTTTTCACTTTTATCGGATGTTATTGATTCTACAGAGTCAGATTTTATTAGATCGGTTTTCTCCCCCGTATGTTTTTCTGTTACTGTTTCATGTGTGGTGGTTTCCTTACTTTCAATTTGTGTCGTTATTAGTTTTTTAGTATCACTTACGATGGAATCAGATTTTTCGGTTATTATTTTATCTAATTTTGTTCCATCTTTTATAACAGGGGTTAAACCTTTATCGCTCTTATCGGATTTTACAGATTCCAAAGATTCAGATTTAGTTAAACTTGTCTTATCGCTCGTTGGTCTATCAGTATCTTTTTCGATTGTCGAAATTTCATGAGTATCTTTATCACTAATTATAGATTTAATTGATTCTTTTGAATCAGTTTTAGTCAGAACTGTTTTATCAGTCGTTGGTTTGTCAGTAGCTAAAACATGTTTGATAATTTCATCTTTGTCACTTATCGTTGATTTAATTGAATCTTTTGAGTCAGATTTAATTAGATCAGTTTTTTCTGCTATATGTTTTTCTGTTATTGTTTCATGTGTGACCGTTTCCTTACTTTCAATTTGTGTTGTTGTTAGTTTCTTAGTATCATCTTTAGTTTCACTAATGACGGAATCTGTTTTTTCAGTTAATATTTTATCCATTTTTGGTGCATCTTTTAGAACAGTAGGTAAATCTTTATCACTTTTATCGGATTTTACGGATTCTATTGAGACGGATTTAGTTAAACTTGTTTTATCACTAGAAGGTTTGTAAGTATCTTTTTCACTTTTATCGGATGTTATTGATTCTACAGAGTCAGATTTTATTAGATCGGTTTTCTCCCCCGTATGTTTTTCTGTTACTGTTTCATGTGTGGTGGTTTCCTTACTTTCAATTTGTGTCGTTATTAGTTTTTTAGTATCACTTACGATGGAATCAGATTTTTCGGTTATTATTTTATCTAATTTTGTTCCATCTTTTATAACAGGGGTTAAACCTTTATCGCTCTTATCGGATTTTACAGATTCCAAAGATTCAGATTTAGTTAAACTTGTCTTATCGCTCGTTGGTCTATCAGTATCTTTTTCGATTGTCGAAATTTCATGAGTATCTTTATCACTAATTATAGATTTAATTGATTCTTTTGAATCAGTTTTAGTCAGAACTGTTTTATCAGTCGTTGGTTTGTCAGTAGCTAAAACATGTTTGATAATTTCATCTTTGTCACTTATCGTTGATTTAATTGAATCTTTTGAGTCAGATTTAATTAGATCAGTTTTTTCTGCTATATGTTTTTCTGTTATTGTTTCATGTGTGACCGTTTCCTTACTTTCAATTTGTGTTGTTGTTAGTTTCTTAGTATCATCTTTAGTTTCACTAATGACGGAATCTGTTTTTTCAGTTAATATTTTATCCATTTTTGGTGCATCTTTTAGAACAGTAGGTAAATCTTTATCACTTTTATCGGATTTTACGGATTCTATTGAGACGGATTTAGTTAAACATGTTTTATCACTAGAAGGTTTGTAAGTATCTTTTTCACTTTTATCGGATGTTATTGATTCTACAGAGTCAGATTTTATTAGATCGGTTTTCTCCCCCGTATGTTTTTCTGTTACTGTTTCATGTGTGGTGGTTTCCTTACTTTCAATTTGTGTCGTTATTAGTTTTTTAGTATCACTTACGATGGAATCAGATTTTTCGGTTATTATTTTATCTAATTTTGTTCCATCTTTTATAACAGGGGTTAAACCTTTATCGCTCTTATCGGATTTTACAGATTCCAAAGATTCAGATTTAGTTAAACTTGTCTTATCGCTCGTTGGTCTATCAGTATCTTTTTCGATTGTCGAAATTTCATGAGTATCTTTATCACTAATTATAGATTTAATTGATTCTTTTGAATCAGTTTTAGTCAGAACTGTTTTATCAGTCGTTGGTTTGTCAGTAGCTAAAACATGTTTGATAATTTCATCTTTGTCACTTATCGTTGATTTAATTGAATCTTTTGAGTCAGATTTAATTAGATCAGTTTTTTCTGCTATATGTTTTTCTGTTATTGTTTCATGTGTGACCGTTTCCTTACTTTCAATTTGTGTTGTTGTTAGTTTCTTAGTATCATCTTTAGTTTCACTAATGACGGAATCTGTTTTTTCAGTTAATATTTTATCCATTTTTGGTGCATCTTTTAGAACAGTAGGTAAATCTTTATCACTTTTATCGGATTTTACGGATTCTATTGAGACGGATTTAGTTAAACTTGTTTTATCACTAGAAGGTTTGTAAGTATCTTTTTCACTTTTATCGGATGTTATTGATTCTACAGAGTCAGATTTTATTAGATCGGTTTTCTCCCCCGTATGTTTTTCTGTTACTGTTTCATGTGTGGTGGTTTCCTTACTTTCAATTTGTGTCGTTATTAGTTTTTTAGTATCACTTACGATGGAATCAGATTTTTCGGTTATTATTTTATCTAATTTTGTTCCATCTTTTATAACAGGGGTTAAACCTTTATCGCTCTTATCGGATTTTACAGATTCCAAAGATTCAGATTTAGTTAAACTTGTCTTATCGCTCGTTGGTCTATCAGTATCTTTTTCGATTGTCGAAATTTCATGAGTATCTTTATCACTAATTATAGATTTAATTGATTCTTTTGAATCAGTTTTAGTCAGAACTGTTTTATCAGTCGTTGGTTTGTCAGTAGCTAAAACATGTTTGATAATTTCATCTTTGTCACTTATCGTTGATTTAATTGAATCTTTTGAGTCAGATTTAATTAGATCAGTTTTTTCTGCTATATGTTTTTCTGTTATTGTTTCATGTGTGACCGTTTCCTTACTTTCAATTTGTGTTGTTGTTAGTTTCTTAGTATCATCTTTAGTTTCACTAATGACGGAATCTGTTTTTTCAGTTAATATTTTATCCATTTTTGGTGCATCTTTTAGAACAGTAGGTAAATCTTTATCACTTTTATCGGATTTTACGGATTCTATTGAGACGGATTTAGTTAAACTTGTTTTATCACTAGAAGGTTTGTAAGTATCTTTTTCACTTTTATCGGATGTTATTGATTCTACAGAGTCAGATTTTATTAGATCGGTTTTCTCCCCCGTATGTTTTTCTGTTACTGTTTCATGTGTGGTGGTTTCCTTACTTTCAATTTGTGTCGTTATTAGTTTTTTAGTATCACTTACGATGGAATCAGATTTTTCGGTTATTATTTTATCTAATTTTGTTCCATCTTTTATAACAGGGGTTAAACCTTTATCGCCCTTATCGGATTTTACAGATTCCAAAGATTCAGATTTAGTTAAACTTGTCTTATCGCTCGTTGGTCTATCAGTATCTTTTTCGATTGTCGAAATTTCATGAGTATCTTTATCACTAATTATAGATTTAATTGATTCTTTTGAATCAGTTTTAGTCAGAACTGTTTTATCAGTCGTTGGTTTGTCAGTAGCTAAAACATGTTTGATAATTTCATCTTTGTCACTTATCGTTGATTTAATTGAATCTTTTGAGTCAGATTTAATTAGATCAGTTTTTTCTGCTATATGTTTTTCTGTTATTGTTTCATGTGTGACCGTTTCCTTACTTTCAATTTGTGTTGTTGTTAGTTTCTTAGTATCATCTTTAGTTTCACTAATGACGGAATCTGTTTTTTCAGTTAATATTTTATCCATTTTTGGTGCATCTTTTAGAACAGTAGGTAAATCTTTATCACTTTTATCGGATTTTACGGATTCTATTGAGACGGATTTAGTTAAACTTGTTTTATCACTAGAAGGTTTGTAAGTATCTTTTTCACTTTTATCGGATGTTATTGATTCTACAGAGTCAGATTTTATTAGATCGGTTTTCTCCCCCGTATGTTTTTCTGTTACTGTTTCATGTGTGGTGGTTTCCTTACTTTCAATTTGTGTCGTTATTAGTTTTTTAGTATCACTTACGATGGAATCAGATTTTTCGGTTATTATTTTATCTAATTTTGTTCCATCTTTTATAACAGGGGTTAAACCTTTATCGCTCTTATCGGATTTTACAGATTCCAAAGATTCAGATTTAGTTAAACTTGTCTTATCGCTCGTTGGTCTATCAGTATCTTTTTCGATTGTCGAAATTTCATGAGTATCTTTATCACTAATTATAGATTTAATTGATTCTTTTGAATCAGTTTTAGTCAGAACTGTTTTATCAGTCGTTGGTTTGTCAGTAGCTAAAACATGTTTGATAATTTCATCTTTGTCACTTATCGTTGATTTAATTGAATCTTTTGAGTCAGATTTAATTAGATCAGTTTTTTCTGCTATATGTTTTTCTGTTATTGTTTCATGTGTGACCGTTTCCTTACTTTCAATTTGTGTTGTTGTTAGTTTCTTAGTATCATCTTTAGTTTCACTAATGACGGAATCTGTTTTTTCAGTTAATATTTTATCCATTTTTGGTGCATCTTTTAGAACAGTAGGTAAATCTTTATCACTTTTATCGGATTTTACGGATTCTATTGAGACGGATTTAGTTAAACTTGTTTTATCACTAGAAGGTTTGTAAGTATCTTTTTCACTTTTATCGGATGTTATTGATTCTACAGAGTCAGATTTTATTAGATCGGTTTTCTCCCCCGTATGTTTTTCTGTTACTGTTTCATGTGTGGTGGTTTCCTTACTTTCAATTTGTGTCGTTATTAGTTTTTTAGTATCACTTACGATGGAATCAGATTTTTCGGTTATTATTTTATCTAATTTTGTTCCATCTTTTATAACAGGGGTTAAACCTTTATCGCTCTTATCGGATTTTACAGATTCCAAAGATTCAGATTTAGTTAAACTTGTCTTATCGCTCGTTGGTCTATCAGTATCTTTTTCGATTGTCGAAATTTCATGAGTATCTTTATCACTAATTATAGATTTAATTGATTCTTTTGAATCAGTTTTAGTCAGAACTGTTTTATCAGTCGTTGGTTTGTCAGTAGCTAAAACATGTTTGATAATTTCATCTTTGTCACTTATCGTTGATTTAATTGAATCTTTTGAGTCAGATTTAATTAGATCAGTTTTTTCTGCTATATGTTTTTCTGTTATTGTTTCATGTGTGACCGTTTCCTTACTTTCAATTTGTGTTGTTGTTAGTTTCTTAGTATCATCTTTAGTTTCACTAATGACGGAATCTGTTTTTTCAGTTAATATTTTATCCATTTTTGGTGCATCTTTTAGAACAGTAGGTAAATCTTTATCACTTTTATCGGATTTTACGGATTCTATTGAGACGGATTTAGTTAAACTTGTTTTATCACTAGAAGGTTTGTAAGTATCTTTTTCACTTTTATCGGATGTTATTGATTCTACAGAGTCAGATTTTATTAGATCGGTTTTCTCCCCCGTATGTTTTTCTGTTACTGTTTCATGTGTGGTGGTTTCCTTACTTTCAATTTGTGTCGTTATTAGTTTTTTAGTATCACTTACGATGGAATCAGATTTTTCGGTTATTATTTTATCTAATTTTGTTCCATCTTTTATAACAGGGGTTAAACCTTTATCGCTCTTATCGGATTTTACAGATTCCAAAGATTCAGATTTAGTTAAACTTGTCTTATCGCTCGTTGGTCTATCAGTATCTTTTTCGATTGTCGAAATTTCATGAGTATCTTTATCACTAATTATAGATTTAATTGATTCTTTTGAATCAGTTTTAGTCAGAACTGTTTTATCAGTCGTTGGTTTGTCAGTAGCTAAAACATGTTTGATAATTTCATCTTTGTCACTTATCGTTGATTTAATTGAATCTTTTGAGTCAGATTTAATTAGATCAGTTTTTTCTGCTATATGTTTTTCTGTTATTGTTTCATGTGTGACCGTTTCCTTACTTTCAATTTGTGTTGTTGTTAGTTTCTTAGTATCATCTTTAGTTTCACTAATGACGGAATCTGTTTTTTCAGTTAATATTTTATCCATTTTTGGTGCATCTTTTAGAACAGTAGGTAAATCTTTATCACTTTTATCGGATTTTACGGATTCTATTGAGACGGATTTAGTTAAACTTGTTTTATCACTAGAAGGTTTGTAAGTATCTTTTTCACTTTTATCGGATGTTATTGATTCTACAGAGTCAGATTTTATTAGATCGGTTTTCTCCCCCGTATGTTTTTCTGTTACTGTTTCATGTGTGGTGGTTTCCTTACTTTCAATTTGTGTCGTTATTAGTTTTTTAGTATCACTTACGATGGAATCAGATTTTTCGGTTATTATTTTATCTAATTTTGTTCCATCTTTTATAACAGGGGTTAAACCTTTATCGCTCTTATCGGATTTTACAGATTCCAAAGATTCAGATTTAGTTAAACTTGTCTTATCGCTCGTTGGTCTATCAGTATCTTTTTCGATTGTCGAAATTTCATGAGTATCTTTATCACTAATTATAGATTTAATTGATTCTTTTGAATCAGTTTTAGTCAGAACTGTTTTATCAGTCGTTGGTTTGTCAGTAGCTAAAACATGTTTGATAATTTCATCTTTGTCACTTATCGTTGATTTAATTGAATCTTTTGAGTCAGATTTAATTAGATCAGTTTTTTCTGCTATATGTTTTTCTGTTATTGTTTCATGTGTGACCGTTTCCTTACTTTCAATTTGTGTTGTTGTTAGTTTCTTAGTATCATCTTTAGTTTCACTAATGACGGAATCTGTTTTTTCAGTTAATATTTTATCCATTTTTGGTGCATCTTTTAGAACAGTAGGTAAATCTTTATCACTTTTATCGGATTTTACGGATTCTATTGAGACGGATTTAGTTAAACTTGTTTTATCACTAGAAGGTTTGTAAGTATCTTTTTCACTTTTATCGGATGTTATTGATTCTACAGAGTCAGATTTTATTAGATCGGTTTTCTCCCCCGTATGTTTTTCTGTTACTGTTTCATGTGTGGTGGTTTCCTTACTTTCAATTTGTGTCGTTATTAGTTTTTTAGTATCACTTACGATGGAATCAGATTTTTCGGTTATTATTTTATCTAATTTTGTTCCATCTTTTATAACAGGGGTTAAACCTTTATCGCTCTTATCGGATTTTACAGATTCCAAAGATTCAGATTTAGTTAAACTTGTCTTATCGCTCGTTGGTCTATCAGTATCTTTTTCGATTGTCGAAATTTCATGAGTATCTTTATCACTAATTATAGATTTAATTGATTCTTTTGAATCAGTTTTAGTCAGAACTGTTTTATCAGTCGTTGGTTTGTCAGTAGCTAAAACATGTTTGATAATTTCATCTTTGTCACTTATCGTTGATTTAATTGAATCTTTTGAGTCAGATTTAATTAGATCAGTTTTTTCTGCTATATGTTTTTCTGTTATTGTTTCATGTGTGACCGTTTCCTTACTTTCAATTTGTGTTGTTGTTAGTTTCTTAGTATCATCTTTAGTTTCACTAATGACGGAATCTGTTTTTTCAGTTAATATTTTATCCATTTTTGGTGCATCTTTTAGAACAGTAGGTAAATCTTTATCACTTTTATCGGATTTTACGGATTCTATTGAGACGGATTTAGTTAAACTTGTTTTATCACTAGAAGGTTTGTAAGTATCTTTTTCACTTTTATCGGATGTTATTGATTCTACAGAGTCAGATTTTATTAGATCGGTTTTCTCCCCCGTATGTTTTTCTGTTACTGTTTCATGTGTGGTGGTTTCCTTACTTTCAATTTGTGTCGTTATTAGTTTTTTAGTATCACTTACGATGGAATCAGATTTTTCGGTTATTATTTTATCTAATTTTGTTCCATCTTTTATAACAGGGGTTAAACCTTTATCGCTCTTATCGGATTTTACAGATTCCAAAGATTCAGATTTAGTTAAACTTGTCTTATCGCTCGTTGGTCTATCAGTATCTTTTTCGATTGTCGAAATTTCATGAGTATCTTTATCACTAATTATAGATTTAATTGATTCTTTTGAATCAGTTTTAGTCAGAACTGTTTTATCAGTCGTTGGTTTGTCAGTAGCTAAAACATGTTTGATAATTTCATCTTTGTCACTTATCGTTGATTTAATTGAATCTTTTGAGTCAGATTTAATTAGATCAGTTTTTTCTGCTATATGTTTTTCTGTTATTGTTTCATGTGTGACCGTTTCCTTACTTTCAATTTGTGTTGTTGTTAGTTTCTTAGTATCATCTTTAGTTTCACTAATGACGGAATCTGTTTTTTCAGTTAATATTTTATCCATTTTTGGTGCATCTTTTAGAACAGTAGGTAAATCTTTATCACTTTTATCGGATTTTACGGATTCTATTGAGACGGATTTAGTTAAACTTGTTTTATCACTAGAAGGTTTGTAAGTATCTTTTTCACTTTTATCGGATGTTATTGATTCTACAGAGTCAGATTTTATTAGATCGGTTTTCTCCCCCGTATGTTTTTCTGTTACTGTTTCATGTGTGGTGGTTTCCTTACTTTCAATTTGTGTCGTTATTAGTTTTTTAGTATCACTTACGATGGAATCAGATTTTTCGGTTATTATTTTATCTAATTTTGTTCCATCTTTTATAACAGGGGTTAAACCTTTATCGCTCTTATCGGATTTTACAGATTCCAAAGATTCAGATTTAGTTAAACTTGTCTTATCGCTCGTTGGTCTATCAGTATCTTTTTCGATTGTCGAAATTTCATGAGTATCTTTATCACTAATTATAGATTTAATTGATTCTTTTGAATCAGTTTTAGTCAGAACTGTTTTATCAGTCGTTGGTTTGTCAGTAGCTAAAACATGTTTGATAATTTCATCTTTGTCACTTATCGTTGATTTAATTGAATCTTTTGAGTCAGATTTAATTAGATCAGTTTTTTCTGCTATATGTTTTTCTGTTATTGTTTCATGTGTGACCGTTTCCTTACTTTCAATTTGTGTTGTTGTTAGTTTCTTAGTATCATCTTTAGTTTCACTAATGACGGAATCTGTTTTTTCAGTTAATATTTTATCCATTTTTGGTGCATCTTTTAGAACAGTAGGTAAATCTTTATCACTTTTATCGGATTTTACGGATTCTATTGAGACGGATTTAGTTAAACTTGTTTTATCACTAGAAGGTTTGTAAGTATCTTTTTCACTTTTATCGGATGTTATTGATTCTACAGAGTCAGATTTTATTAGATCGGTTTTCTCCCCCGTATGTTTTTCTGTTACTGTTTCATGTGTGGTGGTTTCCTTACTTTCAATTTGTGTCGTTATTAGTTTTTTAGTATCACTTACGATGGAATCAGATTTTTCGGTTATTATTTTATCTAATTTTGTTCCATCTTTTATAACAGGGGTTAAACCTTTATCGCTCTTATCGGATTTTACAGATTCCAAAGATTCAGATTTAGTTAAACTTGTCTTATCGCTCGTTGGTCTATCAGTATCTTTTTCGATTGTCGAAATTTCATGAGTATCTTTATCACTAATTATAGATTTAATTGATTCTTTTGAATCAGTTTTAGTCAGAACTGTTTTATCAGTCGTTGGTTTGTCAGTAGCTAAAACATGTTTGATAATTTCATCTTTGTCACTTATCGTTGATTTAATTGAATCTTTTGAGTCAGATTTAATTAGATCAGTTTTTTCTGCTATATGTTTTTCTGTTATTGTTTCATGTGTGACCGTTTCCTTACTTTCAATTTGTGTTGTTGTTAGTTTCTTAGTATCATCTTTAGTTTCACTAATGACGGAATCTGTTTTTTCAGTTAATATTTTATCCATTTTTGGTGCATCTTTTAGAACAGTGGGTAAATCTTTATCACTTTTATCGGATTTTACGGATTCTATTGAGACGGATTTAGTTAAACTTGTTTTATCACTAGAAGGTTTGTAAGTATCTTTTTCACTTTTATCGGATGTTATTGATTCTACAGAGTCAGATTTTATTAGATCGGTTTTCTCCCCCGTATGTTTTTCTGTTACTGTTTCATGTGTGGTGGTTTCCTTACTTTCAATTTGTGTCGTTATTAGTTTTTTAGTATCACTTACGATGGAATCAGATTTTTCGGTTATTATTTTATCTAATTTTGTTCCATCTTTTATAACAGGGGTTAAACCTTTATCGCTCTTATCGGATTTTACAGATTCCAAAGATTCAGATTTAGTTAAACTTGTCTTATCGCTCGTTGGTCTATCAGTATCTTTTTCGATTGTCAAAATTTCATGAGTATCTTTATCACTAATTATAGATTTAATTGATTCTTTTGAATCAGTTTTAGTCAGAACTGTTTTATCAGTCGTTGGTTTGTCAGTAGCTAAAACATGTTTGATAATTTCATCTTTGTCACTTATCGTTGATTTAATTGAATCTTTTGAGTCAGATTTAATTAGATCAGTTTTTTCTGCTATATGTTTTTCTGTTATTGTTTCATGTGTGACCGTTTCCTTACTTTCAATTTGTGTTGTTGTTAGTTTCTTAGTATCATCTTTAGTTTCACTAATGACGGAATCTGTTTTTTCAGTTAATATTTTATCCATTTTTGGTGCATCTTTTAGAACAGTGGGTAAATCTTTATCACTTTTATCGGATTTTACGGATTCTATTGAGACGGATTTAGTTAAACTTGTTTTATCACTAGAAGGTTTGTAAGTATCTTTTTCACTTTTATCGGATGTCATTGATTCTACAGTGTCAGATTTTATTAGATCGGTTTTCTCCCCCGTATGTTTTTCTGTTACTGTTTCATGTGTGGTGGTTTCCTTCCTTTCAATTTGTGTCGTTATTAGTTTTTTAGTATCACTTACGATGGAATCAGATTTTTCGGTTATTATTTTATCTAATTTTGTTCCATCTTTTATAACAGGGGTTAAACCTTTATTGATCTTATCGGATTTTACAGATTCCAAAGATTCAGATTTAGTTAAACTTGTCATATCGCTCGTTGGTCTATCAGTATCTTTTTCGATTGTCAAAATTTCATGAGTATCTTTATCACTAATTATAGATTTAATTGATTCTTTTGAATCAGTTTTAGTCAGAACTGTTTTATCAGTCGTTGGTTTGTCAGTAGCTAAAACATGTTTGATAATTTCATCTTTGTCACTTATCGTTGATTTAATTGAATCTTTTGAGTCAGATTTAATTAGATCAATTTTTTCTGCTATATGTTTTTCTGTTATTGTTTCATGTGTGACCGTTTCCTTACTTTCAATTTGTGTTGTTGTTAGTTTCTTAGTATCATCTTTAGTTTCACTAATGACGGAATCTGTTTTTTCAGTTAATATTTTATCCATTTTTGGTGCATCTTTTAGAACAGTGGGTAAATCTTTATCACTTTTATCGGATTTTACGGATTCTATTGAGACGGATTTAGTTAAACTTGTTTTATCACTAGACGGTTTGTCAGTATCTTTTTCACTTTTATCGGATGTTATTGATTCTACAGTGTCAGATTTTATTAGATCGGTTTTCTCCCCCGTATGTTTTTCTGTTACTGTTTCATGTGTGGTGGTTTCCTTACTTTCAATTTGTGTTGTTATTAGTTTTTTAGTATTACTTACGATGGAATCAGATTTTTCGGTTATTATTTTATCTAATTTTGTTCCATCTTTTATAACAGGGGTTAAACCTTTATCGCTCAAATCGGATTTTACAGATTCCAAAGATTCAGATTTAGTTAAACTTGTCTTATCGGTCGTTGGTCTATCAGTATCTTTTTCGATTGTCGAAATTTCATGAGTATCTTTATCACTAATTATAGATTTAATTGATTCTTTTGAATCAGTTTTAGTCAGAACTGTTTTATCAGTCGTTGGTTTGTCAGTAGCTAAAACATGTTTGATAATTTCATCTTTGTCACTTATCGTTAATTTAATTGAATGTTTTGAGTCAGATTTAATTAGATCAGTTTTTTCTGCTATATGTTTTTCTATTATTGTTTCATGTGTGACCGTTTCCTTACTTTCAATTTGTGTTGTAGTTAGTTTCTTAGTATCATCTTTAGTTTCACTAATGACGGAATCTGTTTTTTCAGTTAATATTTTATCCATTTTTGGTGCATCTTTTAGAGCAGTGGGTAAATCTTTATCACTTTTATCGGATTTTACGGATTCTATTGAGACGGATTTAGTTAAACTTGTTTTATCACTAGAAGGTTTGTAAGTATCTTTTTCACTTTTATCGGATGTTATTGATTCTACAGTGTCAGATTTTATTAGATCGGTTTTCTCCCCCGTATGTTTTTCTGTTACTGTTTCATGTGTGGTGGTTTCCTTCCTTTCAATTTGTATCGTTTTTAGTTTTTTAGTATCACTTACGATGGAATCAGATTTTTCGGTTATAATTTTATCTAATTTTGTTCCATCTTTTATAACAGGGGTTAAACCTTTATCGCTCTTATCCGATTTTACAGATTCCAAAGATTCAGATTTAGTTAAACTTGTCTTATCGCTCGTTGGTCTATCAGTATCTTTTTCGATTGCCGAAATTTCATGAGTATCTTTATCACTAATTAAAGATTTAATTGATTCTTTTGAATCAGTTTTAGTCAGAACTGTTTTATCAGTCGTTGGTTTGTCAGTAGCTAAAACATGTTTGATAATTTTATCTTTGTCTTTTATCGTTGATTTAATTGAATCTTTTGAGTCAGATTTAATTAGATCAGTTTTTTCTGCTATATGTTTTTCTGTTATTGTTTCATGTGTGACCGTTTCCTTACTTTCAATTTGTGTTGTTGTTAGTTTCTTAGTATCATCTTTAGTTTCACTAATGACGGAATCTGTTTTTTCAGTTAATATTTTATCCATTTTTGGTGCATCTTTTAGAACAGTGGGTAAATCTTTATCACTTTTATCGGATTTTACGGATTCTATTGAGACGGATTTAGTTAAACTTGTTTTATCACTAGACGGTTTGTCAGTATCTTTTTCACTTTTATCGGATGTTATTGATTCTACAGTGTCAGATTTTATTAGATCGGTTTTCTCCCCCGTATGTTTTTCTGTTACTGTTTCATGTGTGGTGGTTTCCTTACTTTCAATTTGTGTTGTTATTAGTTTTTTAGTATCACTTACGATGGAATCAGATTTTTCGGTTATTATTTTATCTAATTTTGTTCCATCTTTTATAACAGGGGTTAAACCTTTATCGCTCTTATCGGATTTTACAGATTCCAAAGATTCAGATTTAGTTAAACTTGTCTTATCGCTCGTTGTTCTATCAGTATCTTTTTCGATTGTCGAAATTTCATGAGTATCTTTATCACTAATTATAGATTTAATTGATTCTTTTGAATCAGTTTTAGTCAGAACTGTTTTATCAGTCGTTAGTTTGTCAGTAGCTAAAACATGTTTGATAATTTCATCTTTGTCACTTATCGTTGATTTAATTGAATCTTTTGAGTCAGATTTAATTAGATCAGTTTTTTCTGCTATATGTTTTTCTGTTATTGTTTCATGTGTGACCGTTTCCTTACTTTCAATTTGTGTTGTTGTTAGTTTCTTAGTATCATCTTTAGTTTCACTAATGACGGAATCTGTTTTTTCAGTTAATATTTTATCCATTTTTGGTGCATCTTTTAGAACAGTAGGTAAATCTTTATCACTTTTATCTGATTTTACGGATTCTATTGAGACGGATTTAGTTAAACTTGTTTTATCACTAGAAGGTTTGTAAGTATCTTTTTCACTTTTATCGGATGTTATTGATTCTACAGAGTCAGATTTTATTAGATCGGTTTTCTCCCCCGTATGTTTTTCTCTTACTGTTTCATGTGTGGTGGTTTCCTTCCTTTCAATTTGTATCGTTTTTAGTTTTTTAGTATCACTTACGATGGAATCAGATTTTTCGGTTATAATTTTATCTAATTTTGTTCCATCTTTTATAACAGGGGTTAAACCTTTATCGCTCTTATCGGATTTTACAGATTCCAAAGATTCAGATTTAGTTAAACTTGTCTTATCGCTCGTTGGTCTATCAGTATCTTTTTCGATTGCCGAAATTTCATGAGTATCTTTATCACTAATTAAAGATTTAATTGATTCTTTTGAATCAGTTTTAGTCAGAACTGTTTTATCAGTCGTTGGTTTGTCAGTAGCTAAAACATGTTTGATAATTTTATCTTTGTCTTTTATCGTTGATTTAATTGAATCTTTTGAGTCAGATTTAATTAGATCAGTTTTTTCTGCTATATGTTTTTCTGTTATTGTTTCATGTGTGACCGTTTCCTTACTTTCAATTTGTGTTGTTGTTAGTTTCTTAGTATCATCTTTAGTTTCACTAATGACGGAATCTGTTTTTTCAGTTAATATTTTATCCATTTTTGGTGCATCTTTTAGAACAGTGGGTAAATCTTTATCACTTTTATCGGATTTTACGGATTCTATTGAGACGGATTTAGTTAAACTTGTTTTATCACTAGAAGGTTTGTAAGTATCTTTTTCACTTTTATCGGATGTTATTGATTCTACAGAGTCAGATTTAATTAGATCGGTTTTCTCCCCCGTATGTTTTTCTGTTACTGTTTCATGTGTGGTGGTTTCCTTACTTTCAATTTGTGTCGTTATTAGTTTTTTAGTATCACTTACGATGGAATCAGATTTTTCGGTTATTATTTTATCTAATTTTGTTCCATCTTTTATAACAGGGGTTAAACCTTTATCGCTCTTATCGGATTTTACAGATTCCAAAGATTCAGATTTAGTTAAACTTGTCTTATCGCTCGTTGGTCTATCAGTATCTTTTTCGATTGTCGAAATTTCATGAGTATCTTTATCACTAATTATAGATTTAATTGATTCTTTTGAATCAGTTTTAGTCAGAACTGTTTTATCAGTCGTTGGTTTGTCAGTAGCTAAAACATGTTTGATAATTTCATCTTTGTCACTTATCGTTGATTTAATTGAATGTTTTGAGTCAGATTTAATTAGATCAGTTTTTTCTGCTATATGTTTTTCTATTATTGTTTCATGTGTGACCGTTTCCTTACTTTCAATTTGTGTTGTTGTTAGTTTCTTAGTATCATCTTTAGTTTCACTAATGACGGAATCTGTTTTTTCAGTTAATATTTTATCCATTTTTGGTGCATCTTTTAGAGCAGTGGGTAAATCTTTATCACTTTTATCTGATGTAGTTGATTCTTTAGAGTATTTAGATAAACTTTTTTTATTATTTGGTGGTTCTTCAGTATCTTTTTTGTGTTTAACAATTTCAACTTTTTCTTTTTCCGATATTATAAATTGTTTTATTTTATCTTTAATATCAGTTACATCTAATTCTGGTTTTTCAGTATTTTTATTTGTTTGGTTGCGTGTTTTCTCTTTTTCTAATATTAATGGGTTTTTTGTTTTTAATATCATAGCAGTTTCAGTTGTTGTTTGTTGTGTTTGTGGTTTTGTGGATATTAATATTTCGTTTTCTAGTTCATTTGAGTATTTAGATGTAACTTGTTTTGATGTAAATTCTTTAACTGTGATTGATTCATCTTCTATATGTTCCTTATCGATGGATGCAGTTCTAATTGTTTTAAAGAGATTTTGTTTTTTTTCGTTCTCATTTTGTTTTTTTGTTATATTGTCATTTTTCTCTCCTACTAATTTATCTACCCATTTATAAAACTCATCAAAATGTACTTTATCGGTTTCAATACCTTCGATATATTGTTTATCTTTGTTATTTTCCACTTCTGATTGTTCTTTTACTTTTTCATCTCTCAGTTTGGTTGTCTCTGAATGAAGTTCATTTTTTTGTTGTATTAATTTTTCTGCTTTGTTCTCAAAATGGTCTTTTTGTTGTTGAATACCTTCTTCTCTATCTTTTTTTGTCAAGTTTTCAAATTGGATTGTTTCATCTTTCATTAGTTTATCCTCTGTATGCGTTGTGCAATAAATATCTGTGGTTTTTATCTCCTTATGTTCTTTATTTGTTTTTAGTATGAATGTTTTTGTATGTCTTTCAGTTTTTTCGTACGTTTCGTAGGACGTTGTAGTTATATTTATTGTATCAATTTCGGTTTCGGTATTTATATCTAACTTTTTATATGGGCTGTTGGTATTTTTTTGTTCACCTACTATCTGTTTTTGTGTAGTATTGATATTTGAATCATCTATTTGTAAAATTGTTTTCTGGTTTTCTGTTATAATTGGCTTTATTTCTGACTTTATTAATGAATTTACTGTGGTTGGTAACGTTTTATTTTCTATTGAAGAAGTTGCTACAGTTTGTTTAATATCTATTTTTATACTTTCATTAGTTTTGTCTAAGTTTGATTTTTCAGTTGTTAGTATGTTTTTATGTACTTCTTTTTCCGCGTTATTAGTCGTAGTTACAGGTTTATTATTTTGATTTGTAACTGTGTTTATCTTAAATCGTTCTTTATTTTTTGTGCTCTTTTCATAACTATCAACTAGTTCTTTTTTAGGGTCTCTTTCTGCAATATAATTACATTGTTCTATACTCTCATTTTTAATATTATTCTTTAATAATGTCTCCCTTTTTAAAATCGGGGTTTGTGGAGTTATATTAGATTTTAGTTCATTTTTAGTATTATTTTTTTTAACATTTTTATTTTTATTTGACTCTGTTTCTCCACTCCCTTGCTTTGTACTTTCATTTATTATTTCAGTTTCTTTATCACCTCCTTCATTCTCATTTTTCTTTCCTGACATATCATTTACATCCATTTTTTTTACAATACTCGTTAATGTCATCGTTATATCTTTTAATCCTTTTTCTATTGTTTTAGGGATAAAAGATAATGATTTATCTTTTTTAGCGTTGTTCATTTCATTTTCTTCGTCATCTACAATATCAAAATCTATTTCTTTTGGAACATCTTTAATATCATTATCTTCTTTTTCAACGTTAGTTTGCGATAGGTCTAAAGACTTTTTTAAATGCTCCCGAGTAAATTTTTCAAAAATATCTGATTCGTCTTCTTCGTCTTCTTCATAAAATATTTTTTTATTTTTATCATTTGTATCTTTTTTTAATAGTTCATTATTTTCAGTTTTATATTTTTCAGTATTTAATTGTTCATTCTCTTTCAAATTTGTTATTTTAATATTATTGTTTATTTTTTGTTTTATTGGTGCTATTGAACCTATGATATTTGTGGTTATATTGTGGAGCTCAGTACTTTGTGAATCACCTATGGCATCATCTTTTTTGGTAATTGGTTTTACACGTTTAGGAGTTATAATTTCTTCCACTACAGGCGTTTTGTTGCTATATTTGTTATCGTTTGTATTAGTTTCATTCAGTAATACTCTATACATTCTTTCTTGTTCTATCTCATCATCGTCTATTAACTTTTTTAATTCCTTAGAAATACCTGTGACTTTAATTGGTTCCATAATACTTTCTTCTTTTCTATACCCTGTGTCTATATATTTTTTTTCAATTTTATCTTCAGTACATTTCTTAGGTGATTGTTGTTTTTGTAAATTTTCATCAGCTTTCTCAGCTTTCTCAGCTATTATATTTTTTTCTAAATTTTTTAAACACGAATTATTAACACTTTTATCGTGTTTGTCAATTATTTTGTCAAAGCTCTGCAACATGCTTGTTTCGATGTTAACAATTTGCAATAATTTACTTTCCAGCTCCGAATTATTATTCGAGGACATATCTACAACCTTTTCTAAATGATCCAATACGCATTTTTCTGTTTTAATTACTTCGTCTAGTTTCGATTGTATATTCATTGTATTTGTATCATATTGCTTATATTTTTTTTCAATATCAACATATATAGTTTGATGGTCCTCTGGAAGTACTATTCCCGATATAAATGGTTTTACTGATGGTTTTATTTTCGGTGATTGTTGGGACGTCACGTTTTCCATTCCTGCTCCAGATTTCTCTAATTGCATTATCATTTTTTTTACGTCTACTCTTGTGTCCATATTTCTTTGATCTTTATTTGATTCAATTGGACTGTTGGCTACATCAATTTTTTTCACATTATCAGTAATAGTAGCAACATCACTTGTCACTGTCCCAAATGGAGATAATGCTATAGATTCCATAAATGTTATTGGGCTATTTCCGGCGTCATACATTCCAATTTTCTTCTTTATTTCTTTTATTTCATTTGCAGAAAGTCCGACTTCATCAGGTTGAATTGGACTTAATCCATTATCAGTCAGCTCTGCTTCTTCATCAAAAGCTGTATCTGTATGTTTAGGTTTTGTTTTTAGTCCTGAACTAGTTAATGTATCAGAATATTCCCTAGTCAGACTAATTCCCGTATCATGATGAGATACACTTTTATCCGTTAACGGGCTATCAAATGCAGGCGAGTCATCGTGATGTTTTATAAATTGAACTTGTTCGTAAATGTCTCTTTTTGGTTGATCAAAAAAGGGGTGCAATACAACCGACCGTTCCTCAAATTCCTCATCAATGTCCGCCAACGATTTATGATTTTTCGGCTTTGATAAATTTGGCGTTTCAATGCCGTTGAGATGTTCACCAAAACCATGAGTGTCCAGCAAGTCATCATTGTCCTGTGACCATAATGCTACGACCAAAATCAACGTATGACTAATTTTTTTTTTTTACTATCTAACATTTAAACTGCCAGTCGGTCCATAACAAATTGTTCCAAAGGATTTGATGTGAAATGATAAGTATTTAAGTTTTATGTTTGTGTGGGTGTCTGTGTGTATTTTTGTGTAATTAAATAGAAAACCGCGAAAAAGCGAGACAATATAGTATTATAGCTCTTCATTCCCAAGCAAGGTTCTACTAAACAATGTAGCATCAGCGATTTGAGTGTGCAATTAATATACTGTGGTTTGTTTGTTCACTTTTCTGTTGGTAATCTTGTGTGCCGGTGGTGCTTTGATTTCGATGAATATAAGTAATTGATAAATAATTTGTCATTCAAATTTGATTCTAAACTTTGTTTTTAAAATTGCTTTACTTACTATTGAATAGGTACGTTTTAATTTTCTCCAATTTTTAAATTAATAAAACCTCAATAATTTTATTTTCAATATTATTTAAATTATCATTATTTGTGCATATGTGTAAGTGCTTATACCTAAGTGTATGTGGGTTAGTGTGTACGTATTAAAGCTTTAACTTAAATAAATAATTTAATTTAATTTTTTTCAAAGTTTATAGTGTTTATCTTGTATAAAATCGTAAACGTACTTTAATCTAATGATACTTATATGTATTAAAATATCAAACACAATATTAAATTGGGCATTTACCTATACATATTCTCGTGACTATATGTAAGTGATATATTTTAAAGTACCTAGTACATTAAAATTTATTGCAAAATTAGTTTTACTATTAGACTTATATTTTCCTTACATTGCACCAAAGCATAGAATCAAATATCAATTATTATTATATTATTATCCAACCTCAAGAAAAAAAAATATTTTGAATTGTTCAGTAATATTTCAATAGATATGAAAATGTTATAGGAAATTTTTAATTAATTGATTTTTTGAGTCAACCATACATTTTTTTACCTTAAATTACATTTTAAATAAGCTTTTATAATTTATATTTTATTGGTTTTATTTTATTTTATTATTAAATATGATATTATAATTCGTAATATTAACATATACGTAAGTACATACACTTAAATAAGTCCTAGTTTTTATATTTTTTTTATGTATTTAAAAGTATTTTTTCAGTAAAAGTAATATAATTTAATACTTGCTATTCTCGTTATATTATTTTTTAAATGTATATAGTACAAGACGTCAAGTGATTTAAATATATTATAAAACATTAATATTTTAAATTTATAGCAATTGTAGTTAAAATGATTGTATAAAATGAGTATTTATTTGTTAATAATAATAATCTGATCACAAGACAATCGCCGATATTATTGAATCATAGATTCATGGTAGAATAAACAAAACGTATTTTTTATACACTTTTATTAATAATTCAGAGAAAAAAATGTTATCAAAGATGTGAACTACTGCAATTTTATGTTTGTTTTAACTTGATTTTTAATTTATATTCAACACAATAGTAGGGTAGGTATAGGGGGATATAATCATGCATTTAAATGTACTAAATATTTATTCTTGTGTAAATGAAATAAAATATGAACATAAAATAAATTGATAATTTCAATCAGGTTTGTGTAAAATAACAAATTTTATTAACCACTATTTATATATTCATGATTTTATACCCATCACTATGTAGAAAAGCATATTAATATAAATTATAAATTAATATAAGTATATAATGTAAAAATTATTTTACCCATTAAACCATATACGTGTCACTTAATTAATAAATACATAGCCTGCAGTTATAGAGTTAAACTCATTGTGCGTTTTGTTTATGAAATTGGCTTATTATTTATGATTGAAAAATAGAACAAAAATCAAAGCACCGTAAAAAAAGTTTAAATACATTTTAAAACAGAAAAGTTATACAAAAATACATAATATAGAAGCGGTTTATAGAAGGGCTCTAATGTTAGGCTTAGTAAAATTTGAAAAGTCTTTTGAAAATAAAATCCAATATAGGTCACGTAAGTGTTGGTACAAAAGCTTAAGATAAATATCTTAAATAAAATGTATAAAGCCAACAACCCTTATCACCGCAAAAGCCATAAAAAATATTAATCAAATAATAAATTCAAACATAAAAAGAAAAATGTTTATTCTATTTTTTTTTTGTTTTTTTTTTTATTATGATATCGATATGAATAAACCCAATTGAATGATGATTGAATGGATCAAAGGATAGTATTTTTGTGCTGCAAACAACTATAATCGTACATTCGTACCTATTACTGACGATAATTAAAAACAAATTAACTATAAAAGTAAAAAAAAAAATTGATTGATGAGTTTATTTTATTTGATTAATTATCAATTAACAACGAACTAAATATTTATTATAGTAATAAGTAATAGCTGTGACTTATTACAACTTAATAGAATTTGTTTTACTAATTTTCATTGTTCACAGCACCAATAAACAGGATTAGTTATCACGTATTCAAGCCACTCATACACAAAAACATAGGCTATGTTAATTATTGTACTTGAAACTGTTTAAACTTCAATGTATATTGAAATGTGTATGTAACAAACGCAAGCCGGTGTTTAGTTTTATTTTTGAGAGTTAAAATTTAATTTTTTCATTCAACAAATTAAATTGTACCTACCTAGTTTTAACCACTATAGCCATAACTTAACTACCTAGTTATCATTTTGAAGTGAATTATGAAATACATAATAAATTATAATCGTAAGTATATACCTACCTACCTAACACAAAATAAAATAAAATTGAGTACCTATTTATTTATTTTTGTGATTTGACAATGTGATATAGCTTTAATCTCGTTTTTATCTTTTGAAATTAATTCCAAATAAAATATCTAAATTGGTACTTACGGTCTTATGACAACTTTCGATGTGTGAATTTTAAACTACAATTGTTATTTTACTATGGGCACACAAAACTAAGCTTCAAGTCTGTTTCGTTGAAAAAGTAAATGTGATATTTTGTAGCTATCCCCGTCACAGGTCGACTGATACTCCCCCCCCCTTTCCAAAACATTTGTTCCTGTGTAATGTGATTATCTCGTTAGTGAAGAATGAAGCCATTGTTTTAATAAGAAACCTTAAACGATAGCCTAAACTAGCGTCGACCTATTTGTGTGTATATTCACACTATTAATATTAATTTAATAATGAAAATATAATAGCGAAAAAATTCCAAAACGTTTACGGCTTGCGTTTTCGTACACTTTCAATACAGTAAAACGGTCCAAAACAAAATAATGTTCACTTACCTGTTTGCGGTTCTTTTTCAGATACGGTTTCTGACTGGCGTTGTTTAGATTCATTTTGTTGCTCTATGTCTTTGAACTCCGCAGGGCTAGGTGGAGGAGTTCTAGATGACTGAGGCGATAGTAGTTCAGCTGGAAATAAAATAAATTATTGTTATTATTGATTTTGTAATAATAATTATCATTAAATATAATAACAATTGATATTATTGTTGATAAAATATTAATATTATATTTAACGACTTACTTTTGTCTTCTACTTTCGGTCCAGTCGAATCTAATTTCACCAAACCTTGAGAAACTTCTTCAAACAATATAGAATCGCGTCTTATTTGCTCATTTGTGTCCTTAGTCAATTCAATGCTAGGCCTTATATCTGATTTTGTATCAGAAAGTTTTGCGTCTAATAACATTATTACAGGGATTATAGAAATATTATAGTAAATGAGTTTATGAAACAAATTTTTTTTTAATTATTAATATATAACAATCACTTTATTATGTAAATAAATAAATTATTAACTATTATTTAATTATAAAAAATAAATATATGATATTATTATAAGCGATTAAATATTGTTAAACGCATTTAAAACATGTATAGGTAGCTATAGTATAAAAGTTTTTTATTTTTATTTATAGATATTTAAAAATATCAACCTTCTCAGTTTCTTTCGATTTATGTATGATAACAATATGTTTGTTTTTGGATAAAAATGAAAGCTTGAAAATCAAGATTCCACATAAGTTTTTATTATATCAGTTAAAAATTATTTAAAATACACAAGCAGGATTTTTTCTTATTAGCGTCTAAAGTTAAATCATGGTTTTCTATTTTTATAATTTTTTATATAATACGAAAATTCATGACTTATATTGAGGTTAAAAATGTAATATATAGGTAGTTATTTATAAGTAATTCTTACACCTAATAATTTTAAAAATAAATATGAAAAATGGATAAGTTTAGTTGTAATTCAAAAAGATTATTAACCAAGCGAAGGGGGGGGGGGGGCTGAAACTTTTGCGTAAATCATAAGATATATTTTACTCTACACAAAAATCAATGTCACAATGACACTTTAAAATATTTAGAATTATTTTAAGCTTGCCAATTTACAGCATGAACATATTCACCATTCTACGTGGTAGCCGTTAAGTCGATTTCGACTCAAAAGTTAATAACAATAACGCAATCTGTCATTTGATATAATTAATATTATATACTATCGTAGTAATTAATAATAAAATGTTTTGAGCAAAAATTAATTCAACCTATCACGTATTACTAAATAATAGTTAAATAAATAACCAATAGCAATATAAATATATAGGTAATACAATACACATAATTATATAAGCCAATAGACCGCCTTCGCTCAGAATTTTTTTTTCGTATGCAATGATTTATCATTAAATTGAAATTTTCAATTACTCGGTGAGTGGCGTAGACGTGATTTCTGAAACGGGAGGATCAACAAAAATAAAACGACATAGGTAAATGGGAGGGAAAAATTGGAAAATACCCCACCTTCTCAAACCTTTTTATTTAGGTAGTAAAATATTTAACATTAAGGAACAATGAATATAATTCGAATTGATTCAAAATTCATAATAAACAAAATATTATGGAAGATTATCCACTCCAAAGCCATTTGGGGGGGAAATGATCCCCAGGTCACCACCCTTGTATACACCACTGACCCCTATACTACCTATATATCTAGCAGAGCAAGTCGGGTACTAATTTTTTTTTTTTATATGAAACTTAACTAACTCGTTATTTCTAAACACCACGTAATGACAATCATAATATATTAAACCAATTATTTTTATTATTTTTTTTTTTAATTTATATACGGTTGATCGGTTTCTCGCACCGCGCCAGTCGGATTTTAACAAAATGCTATTGTTAGCCTATTGGCTTTGCAGTGTGCTAGTGTTAGCCTTTGGTCTTATTTGTTATTTTAATATTTTTCTTCACTAATTATTATATTGTTATATATCTATTTAACAATTTAAAATAAAAAAAACAATCATTTGTCATACCTATTTATAACGAATAATTAGTAATTAGTATTATATTAATTAGTTTGTGTATAATATTAAGGTAGTTCCTATCATAATATCACCTTCTGTCGACGTCGTATCCCTCTTTGTGACCGACTTTTCGGTTTCAATTATCGTCGTCGATTCTTTTCCGTGTCCTGCAGGTACGGTGATGATATCTTCCGTCTTTTTCTGTATGATTTCCTTGACGGGTATGCCTTGCTCGAACGACAACCTCTTTTCGTGAAACGTCAGGCTCGTTGCATCCACGTCCACGTCCACGTCGATAGGCTTTTCGTCGATTGACGGCATCTTTTTATCTTCCAACACGACCGATTTGTCTTTGACCGGGATGTCTTCATGGAGCACCTGTTCGATCGACACTCCCCTCTCGAATGACATGCGTTTGTGTTCGAACGACACCTCGGTGGGTTCGATCGGTTCGACGGCGGGTTTTGATGCCATCTGGATCTCGTCGTCCACTCTGGTAAACGGTTCATATTTCTTGTCGATGACCACTGGTTCGCCGTTCAACCGTTGTTCGATTTCCATACGTCTCTCGGTCACGGTTTTAACGATCTCGTCTTCGATCACAGCCTTCTCTTCGGCGGCGTATTTGCTGTTCGGAGATTGATAGCCTAAATGTGACATTATAATATTATATGCAATATTGTACATGGACGTATTTTATAATCGTTATATTAATTATTAATACTTTGATGTGTTTCTGGTTCTGCGTAAACGCCATTTTGCAAAGGATAGTGTCCGATCTCCGCAAAATTACACTTCTCCACTACATCAACTCTACCTATATTGTTTAAAGCTCTTTCTAAAGCTATGACTGTTCAAACAAAAATAAATTACTTAATATTATTATAAATAGGTAAATAATGTGGGTAATCAGACAACTATTAATTATATATGTAGTATGAACCTAGTATCACTATATAGTGACAATATGTATTTATAAGAAAAATATTTTTAAAATAAAATAAAATCGTTAGTAATTTTTTTGTTTTTTTTATAGAAGATTTGTATTAAACTGGTACAAAAATGTAATCTTTGCTAATACCGAGGCCGGATAAGGTGGTGGCAAAAAGTATGCCAAGCTGCTTGATCACCAGGCGCAAGATTTTTAAAGTGCATATAATTTAAAAGTTTTATCACGATTGAGCATAAAACGATTGAGCATATACCTTTTTAGCAACACGATTGAGCATAGAATATTTTATGTGATGTTACCACATGTGGCCGAAATGTTGTAATTTATTATTTTCACTTATTATTACACCAATTATCATGACACCAGACGCGAGCCTTGAGCTGAGCACAGCTTTATCGACAATGTTATCGATTAATAAATTAGTTCCACAGCTAAAAGTTCCGGCGTTTTAAGGTACGTTTTCCCTCCAGCGTCTGGACAACGCATCTAGCGTCACTACCGGTCTGGACGTAGGTCGCGTCTAGCCATGCTGTTCTCGCGTCTGACGCTGCAGGGAAACCGTACCTTTAAACATTTAAAATTGGGGGAAAATATAAGATAATAAATTAAGATACAATTCCGAAATTATTATAGATATAATATCATTGTTCGATCACCAATAGTATTTAGTATTTTTAACTTATAAAACATGCAGCATTTTTTTTAATTCGTACCATAATTTGATTTTATTATTTTCATAACTATTATTATTATTATCATTACTATTTATTATTATCATTATCATTATTATTATTATTATTTTTATTTTTATTATGATTATTATTATTATTATTATTATTATTATCAAACAGATATATGAAATATGACTATTATTGACTATGAAATCATGTTATTTTTTTGATAGGTATCTTATATTTTGAATTATTATAATTATTTAAATAAAAATTTTTATATAATATAGTTTAAAATGGAAAATGGCAACGTTGCAGGGTTTTTTATGCTCAATCGTGTAGGTTTTCTTTTGTATTCTGATTTCCTTTGATACGCCGACCATTTGGCTCAATCGTGTCGCAAATAAGGTATATATTTTATACTTTTAGGTATAAATGAATATTAAAATATTGGTTTTGTTCTAAAAAGTATTTTTATCAGCAGTACCTACCTATATTATTGTGCATGGTGATGAATAATCGTTTATAATATTATACATTCAACAATAATTAAACTAATTTAAGTATACAAAATAATATAATAGGAATTATTATTTTATCTGTAATTATAAAATATTAGGTAGGTACTCATTGTAGTTATTTTGAAGAGAAATTAAGTTCAAGTAGGTACCTTCCTCAGGCAAAGTTTGGTAAGAACTAAAGCCTAAAAAATGAATAATTAATTGTACTATATAATGTACAAATGAATGGTGAGATAATTTTTTTTTTTGTAAATGTCGAAAAATTGTTAATTAGCATAATAGTACCTGAATCTTGACCAGATATTTCGTTCATCCACAAGTTCAGCATACTCATACACTGTTGACCGCTACTATCTGGGTATTCTCTCTGAATTTGAGCGATATCTGACGATTGGAAACCCAATTCGTGGGCCAGGTTAATCCAATCATCAGACACGAAATTACTAATATCGGTTATCCTCAGTTCGGCACGTTTGTGTGACTCGGTGTCTATGCGGACAAAAGTTATATTAAAGCGACGTGTAAATTATCAATAATTCTCTTAAAAATAATGTATTGATATTTACTTGAATCGCGGGTGTACGTGTAATTATTGTAATGCTCGTCGGCATTGACGTCTGTATCATGTACAATGTTTTCGGGCAGTCCGAATTGCAAAACGCAAACTGGCGTCTGTGCTGGTTCGTTTTTAGAAACCTGTATAAAACACGACGAACGTAAATTATTTTGTCATATGTAACTTGATTTTTATTCTCCCTGGAAAATTGCGTACTTTTGGTTCTTTCATTATGATAGTCCACGAACGTGGTTCGGCACTGGGGTCTTTCACGCGCATGGTGAATGGTAATCTGTTTTCTTTGAACGCCCTCACCACCAGTCTGAGCTGTTCGCCAGACTTGGTGACTGGAACGAGGTTTCCTGCGAATTCTACGTACACGGGCTTGCCTTCCAGAACCTAAGGTAGAATGAAAAAAACTCACGTCAGTTAGGAACGAAACGTAGTACACCATGTAATAAAACAATATGTGCAGAGCCCTGCAAGGGAATCTTGGGACCCGTGGCTAATTTTTAGGAGGGGTCCATTAACTTAAATTATAAATTCAGTTATTTTGCTATATAGTTTTTATATTCAATTAATTTTTAAGATTAGAAAATATAAATTATACCATATTTATGTTAGTCTATATAATATAATGGTTTAATGTTGATATAAATAAGCCGTATATATGACTGTATTACAGTAATATATAAGGGCCCTAATTATGTCGGGCCTGCCAGGGGGGGGGGGGCTTAGCAGGGTTTTGACTATATATGGTTAAATATTTTAATTATATATATATATATCTATTATCTATCCATCCAAGATAATATACCGCGAAGTATACGAAGAAAATTAAAATAAAAGTAAATAATATTTTAGTGTTGCGTTTAATAAAACTTAAAACTTTTAGTGATTTATTTGCGGTGGTTGAAATGTGATGTTTAGGAGGTGAATTCTGAGATTTTTGTACGGGAAAACTCGCCTGAGAAGAATTCCATTAAGAGTCCACTGGCCGGGCCAGTAGCATATCTAGGATTATTTCAAGAGAGGGAAATATTATTATATTAATTTTATTATATACATGTTGTATTGTGTACAAAATTTGGTCTCGGGGGGGGGGGGGGGATTAAACCACCATATGACCCCCGTAGATACGCCACTGTACTAAGGTATTATATGGGCTTACGATGCCATAGTCATGACATGGCACATTTCTAAGTCGAGCCTCGGAAACTTAGACAAAAATATTCTACAAAATATATTATGCGAATAATATCGATGTTAGTTAAATTTTCAATCGGAAACTTCGGCGATATGTATAGGTACCTGTTTGTTATAATATTATGCACAACGTACCTCGACATCTCTACTGTTCGAGACTTCGGTGAAATGTTCTTTGTGTTCCAAGGTCTTGTCTTCCCTGTCGTCCGTCATGCAGAACAACCGTATTCGAGCTTCGTTTGTGTCCGTTCGTTTAGCGAACACCACGAATCTGAAATAAAATTTTAAAAAAAAAACGGGGGAGGGCTGGTTACAAACGAAGTCATTATCACACCGTCCGCCCCGGAACAAAACGATTTAAATTACTTGGCCATAAACGGCACGTGTATGGCCTCCCGATATAGTTCGGTGGCCATTTTCGAAGCGTCAGCCACGTTTCGGCAGTCCATTAGCCAAAATCGCGCCGACACAGTTGTCGTGAACGATACGCAATCGTTGATAAACGTAAGGGGCGTCGAGCCCGTGACGTCCTCCCATTGTGCTCTGGACGTTCCTCCTGCAATAGCAATACGTATACGCACGTGATAAGAAA